>VXAZ01002115.1:78908-161364 GCA_013399875.1 Gymnorhina tibicen | reverse complement strand
GGCGAGAGCGCGGTGCGGGACAGGGCCAGCCGGCCGCCGCGCCCCGAAGGACTCGTCGTTTCTCCGCGGGATCCGGGGCTGCTGCGGGGCTCGGTGCGGCAGCGAAGCCCCGCGCATGGGGCCGGGGCTGGCCGTACCCCCTTGGGCGCGTCCCCCGCGTCCCCGAGGGCAGCGGGGACTGAGGCCGCAGCTGGCGGCGTGGCCGTCCGCTTGTCGCCTTTCCCCCTTCNGCCGCGCTCCCGGGACGGCGTCCCCGCGGGCGGGAGGCGCGGAGCCTCAGTCGCGCCGGCAGACCCCGCCGGGGCGCTCAGCCCCAGCCCGCGGGCTTCCCGCCGGGGGCCCGAGCCTCTCGCCCCTGAATCCGGCCCTCCGCGCCCTTGTGCTTCCCGCTCTCCCCAGCCCCGACTCCTGCCGCGCCCCGCTGACCTCTCAGAGCATCAGGGCTGGGACGTCCAGCCTGCAGGAGCGGGCTACGCTGTAAACCCTGCCAAATAGCTCAAAGTAGGCAAGATGAAAATCTGCGTGCTCGTTTCTTCGACGGCAGCATGCGATCCCTCGAGTTTTAACAGTGATTTCCACCCTCTAGATCTCACCGGAGTTAAGGCTGCAAGGAGAGCCTTTAGTTGTTTCAGCGCGAAGGTATCTTGTTTCCAGGGGATTCATTTGCATGTGCAATTGCTTTAACATGATTTATACTTTTTTTTTTCCCTAACCAGATAAGTGAAAAGACAGAATGCAGCTAGGAGAATTGCTGTCAGGTCACGAAGTGTGGCATTAAAATGAAAATAATTACTTGTTTATGGCAGCTGGTTTTCTCTGCCTTTTTTTTTGCAGATAATGAAAGGACTATAAGACACTGGTTTTGGTTCTGTATTTGATTTGGGTTCTAAACTTAACCGCACATCCATTCAATTTCTAATTGTTAGATTACAAGGGAAAACATTCATCTTTATGAAGGAAAAGTTTCTTCTTTCCTTTCTGACAGTTTAAACTGAATGTATACTTAGGGTAATTTTATGACCAAAGGATCCGAGACCTAATATGTATTTTCTTTCTGACTTTCCCTGAAAATCTAAAACAGAAGCGGGTTCTGCACCAAACAGAGTAATTGCTGGGGACAGATAAATTTTAGTGAAACAAACTTATCCTAGATCTGAAAGCAATTAGAGAAACTCAACTGGTACAAATAATTTCTGAGTATCCAAGGGTGTTTCAGGGGGGTAAACCAGATGAATGTACCTTGATTTGCCAAGACCCCTAACCCCATTTCCACAAAGAGGCCCTCGATCATATCATGGTACTTCTTCCTCTGTCAGGAAATGAGAACAGAGACTGAACATAGTCAGGATTTGTGGGGAATACCCATTTCACAATAGCTAAGGCTGACATTTGATCATTACATTATGTTCAATCACTACATACATTTTGAGGTGTTCAAAACTGCCACCAACTTTGTTGTGGGTTTGAACTGTAAGCAGATAAGTTTGGTCTTCACTGTGTGCTTCAGATACTTATTTCCGCAATACTGAATGGTTTATTTTACACTTGGGTTTTTTCATTAATCAAAAAAGGCTCTCTGACAGAGAATCTTTTCCCATCCTATATTTAGGCTTTTGAAAAATACAGACCAGATTTTTATACAATGAAAGTTCTGGAAGAAGCAACACTAAAAAAAATCCTGTTTTCCAGATAGTGGTACTAGCTAAGGCATCAGTTACTAGAAGTTTTATATTCATTATTTCAGTTTTTTTACAAAATTGTTTTTCATTCATCCATTTTCTTTCCCTGTCTTTAATTTCCAAGCCTGCACTGTATAACTTAAGTTAAATCATGCACTGTAGCCCATTTTCATTTAGCCCTCTGCCAAAATGACACCCAGCTCTTCTGTCCTTCATTACCGCTTGTTTTGCGCTACAAACTCTGAAGTGTCTTTATGGCTTGAAAACCCACCCTCATTTCTCTTACCTGACTCCCTTTCTTACTCAGTACTCAATCCAATAAACTATTCTCCTCATCTTTTCTCTCCCACCAAGTTTTTTAGGCTATTTTCATGGAACTTTAACGTCAATCTCAATTTTTCATGCTGTCAGATTTTCTGAAAACAGAGACACAACCTTACTTGTTTTGCCTAAACTAGTTAACAATTGTGGGCTACTCACATGGGCTTGGGGAAGGGAATTATTACTCTTATTGATGGGAAAAGACATATTTTTTTTCACTGGCTGCTTTTTGGCAGTGGTAGAGTGCAGTGTGTTTTCCAGTCAGGAATTCTTGGTGAGGTCTCCATGGAGCTGTGCATTTTAAAATCCTTATCTGAACAATTCACACAGGCTATGGAGAATTTCTCCAGCTCCTTGCAAACCCTCTGCAAAGTAGGTCTCTACCAAAGATTTGACTTTAGTTCATGTGAAAATGTTACCTCTACTCCTCCTTCCTAATCACATGTGAAATATGTTTGTTAGACACCTGGCCTGTATGGGGGAAGGGCATTTGGGTCTCCTTCCCTAGCTGCAGCTGCTTCTTTCAGTTGGGATGTTCAGAGTTTGATGCTAATTTGCGTGCTGAGCCCCACATTGTATAATATATATTTTCTACTGTCTTATCTTCCCAGAGCCATGTGAGTGTAGGAACAGCATCCTGTCAGATACACCTACCTCTCAGGAGCTGGGATACTGCAGGGGTGCAGTGGCACCTTGTTGAGCTCATCCCCGTTCATTGTCTTACACCACAACATTCAACATGTATGCAATATATATGCAACATTCCCTGATTCCAGTTGTTACTGTTAGATTCAGTTCAGCTTGTTCTTGCCACTATTTCAAAAGTTCAAAGTGCAGCAGAGTTTTCCATTGCCAAGAAACAACACGAATGGCAGAGCTGAGGACTTTGACAGCTGTCTGGGAAATACTAGGGGGCTTTGCCCCAAGCAAGGTATGAGATAGTTTTGATGTCCACAAGGCACTTAAAGCCTGTAATCTTAGGAGGGCTTGTATTCCTTTTTCCTCTTTCTTACTTTGGCATCAGAGGAGATGCTTTTACCTGTGGAGATATATTGCACCACAAATAAAAAGCAGAATGTTGAGTGCAGGCACATCTTAATATAAAATAAGTGTTGACTTCTTTAATCTTATAGCAATACTGAAATCTCATCAAACTGCAAATATGATTTTTTCAAGACAAGATTATTGAATGCCTGGCAAAGTAATTACTCCTACACAGAGAAAAATAAGATCTTTCTTTTAACCACTTCAGGGAAATTCATCAAACTCAGCTGTACTCTGAAAATGTGGTTGAAAGTGGGGAGATTTTTTATCAGCCCGTAGCTGTACTTAATGCAGCTAAAGGAAACAAGACTTGTAAAAATCAGCACACACCTAGTTCTCAGCCTCTTAGTGTAAAGCGGCAACAGGTCTTTTGCCCAATTAACTTGTGCAGAGTCAGTCTCATAGTTTAAAAGTATGAATGCTAGACATTTTACAGCTCTTTCTGAACATGTAAAATGAGATGAGATTAAGAATAATGAGTTTCCTCTATGGGTGTGATATTTAATTGTTGGTGAATCCTTGCAAAGTTCTTTCTGTAAATAAGGACCTTACCAGAAAAGCCACATTTTTAGGTTGCTGGATGGCATATATGCATTTGCTTTTCTTAATCATTTTCTTCAGACATCTTCCAAGTAGGTACTCAGATGACTACAGCTTGACATGGGATGTGCTCAACAAGGAGTACCCAGAGTATTCAAAGTTCAGCAAAGTAATTTGAAATATTCACTGGAAATACCAGTGAAGGTTTTGCCCCTGCTGGGAACCCAGAGTGTCTCTGTGCCAATTCTGTGCAGGTTGGTCTTTACAACTATGGAGGATTTTGGAAGGCAAACAAGGCTGCAGAGCAGATGTTTCATACAGGAGGCTGCCCTGGTCAGCTCCTGCTGTACTGTGCCAGAAAAATCAGCAGAAATTCATGTTGCGCTGTGAGCAACGTCTGCATGTCACTGTGTCATCTAGTTCCCAGAAGAGGAGAGTGTTACATGATGGTGAAATAAGCAGAGAAAACTGGATAGCGGCTGGACCATATGGTGAAGGGAGCGGCTCCCTGTTAAAAAAACAGAGAAAACAGCAGAGCATGTAAGATCAATATGGGAAAGTGATGCAGAATTTAACAGTTGTTAAAACCAACAGAAATTTGCAGTGATTCATTATCAAATTACTCTAAACACACATGGGCCAAATCCTCCTGTTTAACATAATCTTATTAGTGGTAGTACATCCATAACGATTTCACCTGCTAATGATCTGTTTTGTAAAATTTCACTAGGAAGGTATTTTATGGTAATTTTTAACTAGCCTGGAGAGTTCCACTACAGGAATGTAACTGATCTGTTGTATTCCGTAGGCACTTAAGTTCAAGTCAGTAGAAAAATTATTTGCTATTGAACTCTATTGGATTTGCCATAAAGGGAAACTTAATTTCTTCACACACTGGATGTTGATGATCTCATATTAGTCTCTTGTAGTTAGAGTCTCTGAGAGGAAAATTAATCAGTAACTATATAGAGAGCATCTGAAGAGAGTTTTCAAGGTTTCTTTCCCCTCAGTTTTGCTATGGGAGAAGACAGCACGCTCCTCACTTATTTCATGGTGATTTAATTTCAGGTATTGTGCTCTATGTTTTTAGTTCACTCTTTCAGAAGATCCACACCCCCAGCTGTTCCACACTGTTCTTAGGTATTGCAGTCTTTTTGAGTACAGTGAGAAATTGAACAGAATAAAATGTTTCTCTCAGCCGCTCTTTCTCTCTGTATCTGTAGTGTTAAGGTTTGGTGCTAACTACTGAGTTGTCTGGACAGTAAATGAAGAAGTCTCTCTCTTTGAAAGACTCTCTGAGAACTTGTAGAATGTAGTTTGATTGAAAAGTTAAGTTAAATTCATAGCTTTCTTGAGGTAAATGCTCTGTTCTCATCAGGACTCCTTAAAATCAGGCTTGATCAAGAGCTTAAGGAAAACAGTGAAGAGAGAGATTTATTTTTGACTTTGCCTATGTTCTTGCAGTAGATAAATGGGTTCAAAGTGAAACATTGCAGTGGCTCCCCCAAAAAATAATGAGTATTTCATATCTATGTGGGGTAACTAAGTGTAAAATTATCATAATTGAAAAGACAGCACTGAAACAAGTAAATATTATAATAAAAATGTTTTAAATGCAATTGCAGCACACACTGAGAGCAAACCAAATTTTGAATAATAATAAGTAGTTAGTTTAATAAGTCAAAGTCATTACTTTCAGTGTCCCTTCAGCTGAACTGAGCTTAGGAACACTCAGAAAATGGAATTGCCAGGCAATACAATATTACCAAATAGAAACCATTAATGGTTTCAGTATCGGAAATAAAGAGGCTTTATTCCATCCTCCTACCCAACACACACACATACACAATTCATAACATTAACTCCCATCCAGCCTTTCTTTTTCATTTCTTTTTTTAACCCTCAGATTGATGACAGTGGGTAGAAGAAAGGGTTTGCTACTGACAAACTGGAAGGAGGAGGACAGAGGGGAAAAGAGGAGCCAGGATAAAATGGAAGTCTGAAAGATGACTCCAGCTGAGAAGATTTGTGAGTGTGCAATGGGCAAGAAGGAGGGAAACCAGAGAGGAGTGATGGAGGAAGGAGATAAGTAGAAAGAGGACCAAAGAGAGTGGAAAGCAAATAATCTCTATGTGCAGCAAAAGATTAGCGAGATAAAATAAAGCAATGAAGGAAGAATGGGATTGCTTAGACCTTTACCATTGAGCAGCTGATTGAAAATTACCTTTTTAGTCAGGTTTTATCCTTTGATCATGAAAGATTACTGAATCAAAAGACAAAATGAGAGACAGAGTAGCTCTTGCACTTGCTTTTAAACAATATGAATATTTTTACATACTAAAGGAGGAACTGATGTCAAGCACATTATGGCCTGCTAAGATACAGAAGAGTGACTGAAAATGTGTTGAAAGACATGACACAGTCTTTGGGAAGAAGCTATGTTCTGCTTTTGGCAAAGCAGTTTTCGTCAGGGTCAGTCACCTTCTAACAGAGCCTGATGAGCTATTTGGACCCAGTTCTGTGTGGAAAAAGCGACACAGGATAACCAGGAAATAACAGTGCTCCAGGACATGGGATCAGTCTAGAAAAGCAGCAGCTTGACCATCATCATCTCTGGGTGGGCTGGATGGAGTTTGGCTCCCCTTGGCTCACAGCTGTGAGCATGGTGAAATCAGCAGGTGAAAGAAAACATGTCTCTCACATCCTCCCTGTGCACCTTCCCTCGCCAAGGCTGGCTTAATATCCCTGGTCTCTCGCAGAGAAGAGCAGAAATTTTTTTGTCTCAAATGGAAAACATGGGATGAGCCATAAGTTTGTAACACAGTGTGTTTTTTATGGGTTTATGTAGGGAGTTGATGGGGTCACAGTGTGTTTTTTATGGGTTATAGTAGGGAGTTGATGGGGTCTCTTGAGAGATTTTTGAGAATGCTGTCTAGCAAAGATATTATTCAAGAAAAAGAGCACAAATTTATATTTTCCTTTGTCTGCTTGTCCATAATCCCTTTTCCTAAGAAGAAAACGGATCAGATGGTGTTTCTAGCTCTAGTTCCATTAACAGTGTAGAAAGGGCTCTCTTTTGGCTTTCTCCTATATTACGTTAGGTGAAGGGAAATAATAATTCTGGAGACACATATTCCATAGTCTTGATTTTTCCAGATAATTATCTGTACTCTGCCAGTGGTACCTGTATTCAAAAGAGTTTGACTCAGTAAGAAGTTGCACTGAAGCTCATACAGGTGGGCAAAGAGTTAGATGTTTCTTACTGTGTGCAGAAGTGATAGCCTCTGGCCCATCTGAGGATGATGATGAGAGGTGCAACCCCTCCCTTCTTCCCTCCTTCCAGGCTCCTGGTAGTCTGGAGTTTCCTGGTGATTGTTAGAGCTGAAAAGCATTTGCTAATGAAGCCTGCACTATTAACAGGGAACAAGGGAAGGAGAGCATAGACTTCCTGTGTTTGCTCATTCCTGGCAATCATTACCTAGCTGCTACTCCCAACTGTGACTCTCCCAGGTAAATCACAGCCTAGACATTCCAGTCCTGCGTAACCGAGTTTCAGTCGCTCTGCTGCCCTGATATTAGTGCAACAAAATTGAGAGGAAGTGAGTGAAAGCCATTTGGAAGATTAGTCACTGTTTCAACATAAAGGACAAGAGACCATGCAGAAACTGACTGCTGGGAGAAGTCTGTTTAACTCACCGTGAAAAGAGGGTTTCCACTGTTTGAAGATGCATGTTTGATTTCTGACTCAAACTGTTGTCCTTCCTGTAAACCACCATACCAAACTTTTTACCAGTCTTTTAGAGTGCACTTACCCGTGCATGTGTAGAAGTTTAGTAGATAAAGAATACCTCATACTTGGAGAAATGCAAAACTATGCATGAAGAAGAAGAAATGTGGAGGAAAACATCAGCTTGCATGCAATAAACCACAGGCATCCTCATTTATGTGCCATCAGTAATGAAACTCTCCCTAGATGAAAAACAAATTAACATGTTATTGCCCAGGGTATCATTTATAGCAATATTCTTGGTGACTAACTCTTTATTTGGTCTGTTCTGAAGAAAGCATTGTTCCTCACTTTTGGCAAGAACTTCCTGTGGATGTGTCTTGGATTGTACTTTCAGCCCTGTGTGGAATATGCATTACTATTCACAGAAAATCAGCACAAAACATATGTGCATTTTAATATCTACTTATACACTATGTCAAAGGCACAAATAAGACTTGATGTTAGAGTATTAAAGTTTTGCTTGGGCCTGTGTTCAATTGAAATATTTAATTTGGATGTTCAGTTAAATAAAAATCAAAGTATATTTATAAACGTGCAAATGTTTGATGAGGGCTAAAGTGCTTGGGGAAAAGAAGTGGACTTAGAGAAGTCTTTGGGAGTTTTGTCACTGACTTTCATGGGACCCAAACATCACTCAAAAGACAAAATTGGTAACATTAACTAGTTTGTAACCATGCCTCGTAACTGTGTGAAAACAGAAAACTAGGAAAACCGTAAGTGTAAAATAGAACAAAAATTAGGCATTAAACTGTAAAGTCTGGTTCAAGTCTTGGTCTCACTTGACTCAGAGGCCAAACTGTAGCTGACCTCAGTGTAGTGAGACAGTAGTTTTCAAGCTCAGATCCTGATTTTGGTGTTGTCTTTGCGTATGTCAGATAAGACATTCAAACCCCATCTTTCCCCACAATCTACTTCATGCTAATTAAATGAATATATCATTCGTGCCTCTTGGGGACTGTTTTCACAGTGACTTTACCTGTACTAATTGCTGTCAGGCCAGTGTCTGACACCAACAGGTAGTTGTGGGGTTTGTTTGTTTGTTTGTTTTGTTTTGTTTGGCATTTATGTGGTTCTTTTCTGGTTTGGCCTGTCCAGAATTTAAAAGTGGACAAGACTGCAGCAAAAGGTACTCCTTGGTTATCCTTAAATTGTCCATCAGAGTTACTAAACCTTGTAAGTAGGGGCCTTATAATGAGGACTCTACAGTGACCTTAGTGATGGTGGCAGATTATAATATGCATGTTGCTAAGAGGTCTGGTTAATGAATGTCAGTAGGATTAGAAAATTATGAGTGCACTTTTCAAGGTTGCCATGCTGTGATAGATTTTTATCACTAAGAACAATGAAAGGTGAACAGTAATCTATGGACACTGCCTCTTTCTTTTCTCCAGAAATCAGCACCGTCTCTTATTAATTAAATTGAATACAGAACAATATAAATCTCTCAGTGCTTATTCCACTCATTTCATACATACTAATGAGGATGAGCTTCTGGAGCTGGTGGTTGGGATCATTTATTCAGTGGTGGGAAAAATAACATCAGGATTCAGACCCCCTGCTGACTTTGCACACTGTTGTGCTAGATTTATATTGGCCTACTAATAAGTAACTGAATACATTAAATGAGACGCTCGTCACTGCAAGAGTTACAAGGGACTCCTTGTTTTTCTTCCTTGTGTATTCTTTGGTGAGGAGATTAGGGGAGATGGGCCCATTATGTAAGTCTCTCCTCTTGGTATTTCATCCACCAGTTCAAAGCCCTCTTTTCCAAACAGAAACTATGCCAAAGCTCTCATCAATCATTAAAAGTCCCAGCAGTTACAAACTCACTGATTTTGGTGTGAAGTGCAATAGTCCTGCTTTTTTTTTCACATAAGAAAGTGAATCACACTATGTGTAGCAGTTCAAACTCTACATTGCACAGTATGCATGATTAGTGAAGAGGGAAAATACAGGGCATTCAGCAGCCAAAGAAATGTCTCTATAGAGCTCCTCTTTGGGAGGAAATGCAATGAAACAAGCAAGCTGGATATTCCAGTGCTGCATATGTAGCTGCAAAAAAAAAAAAAAAAAAAAAAATCACGAAACTGGGGGGGCACCCAAACACAGAAAGCCTTAAAAAAANTCCGTGAGTCCTGTATATTCACATCTAGTTTTTAACTGATAGACCCAAATTCTCAGCCTTCTAAGTGTAGGATGGGAAAACAGTATGTACTGTGCTGCCAGACAAGTTTTTGTTACAAACTTAAAATACAGCAGTATGACCATGCTCTATAGGAAATGTCCTGTGTTCACTTGATGAAGTTTGATAAGGAAGCATTGAACAAAGTACTGTATGGCAACTGACAGTAAATGAGGACTTTTAAAAATCTGTGAGTGCTGTATTTATTATGTCCATCAGTTGCTGGAAGACAGGCAAAATTTACCAGATATTTAGATCAGTAGACTGATCCCTTCTATAGATGAGTTTACAGTTTGACATGGACAACTCAATTAGCCTTATTAGCTTTGCTTGTGTAGCTGCACAGGTAATTAAGTAAGGGAGGCTACCTCTTTGAAAAGGCCCATCTAAACTATGTGGCTGTACAGAAGAGTGGGAGGCACTTTTAACGTGTTTTGCAAGCAAATTAACAGGAGGAAGACATTTTCTGAAGAAGAAGTAATATATTGGATGCAGATTGGTGCAAGTGGGACTTCTATTAACATTATCCCCAAACTGGCTAAACAATTCACTTTTTTGGGATGAGTTGAAGAGAGGGTTCCAGCACACAGCTAATGGCATTTAAGTTACATGACTAGAATACCAGGACTGAATTAGTGTAAGGGTGAATAAGGGAATAAAAAAAAAATTCTGGAGACCTGTATATTCACATCTAGTTTTTAACTGATAGACCCAAATTCTCAGCCTTCTAAGTGTAGGATGGGAAAACAGTATGTACTGTGCTGCCAGACAAGTTTTTGTTACAAACTTAAAATACAGCAGTATGACCATGCTCTATAGGAAATGTCCTGTGTTCACTTGATGAAGTTTGATAAGGAAGCATTGAACAAAGTACTGTATGGCAACTGACAGTAAATGAGGACTTTTAAAAATCTGTGAGTGCTGTATTTATTATGTCCATCAGTTGCTGGAAGACAGGCAAAATTTACCAGATATTTAGATCAGTAGACTGATCCCTTCTATAGATGAGTTTACAGTTTGACATGGACAACTCAATTAGCCTTATTAGCTTTGCTTGTGTAGCTGCACAGGTAATTAAGTAAGGGAGGCTACCTCTTTGAAAAGGCCCATCTAAACTATGTGGCTGTACAGAAGAGTGGGAGGCACTTTTAACGTGTTTTGCAAGCAAATTAACAGGAGGAAGACATTTTCTGAAGAAGAAGTAATATATTGGATGCAGATTGGTGCAAGTGGGACTTCTATTAACATTATCCCCAAACTGGCTAAACAATTCACTTTTTTGGGATGAGTTGAAGAGAGGGTTCCAGCACACAGCTAATGGCATTTAAGTTACATGACTAGAATACCAGGACTGAATTAGTGTAAGGGTGAATAAGGGAATAAAAAAAAAATTCTGGAGACTAAACACATTTTTTTCCTTATTTGCATTTTGCATGGAAATACATAGGTGAAACTCTGTAAAAGATTTTAATATATGTTCCAGTTGGCTTTGCACTGTACATATCACCCTCTGAAAAAAAAATTCCATTTTGCCTTGCTTCTTGGTTACTATGTTTCCTTCCATCTGACAGCTCTTGTAGGTGACCTATTTTGTGAATGGAGCCACTCTTGCCTTTGAAGTTGTAATTTGTCTTAGAAGAACTACCTGGGAAGCATGCTTTTATTGCCACATCTTAAATCAGGGTGGGGCTTGTTAGTCACCTCTGAACATGTGGCTAAATCACAAATAGTATCTTCTATCTCAGGAACTAAAGTTTTATGTTATAACTTTTTTTTTGTAGAGAGATGATGCTCTTGCACATACTTCATTGTTTATGGAACTGAACATTTCGACAACAGCACTAAGTATGATTTATTTAGAACATATAGTCTGTCTAATGCTAGTGTCTGTAAATAGTAACTATGAGGTAAACCAGCATTTGGAAGAATTTGATGAAATATAGACAGCAGTCAAAATCATTTTGCTATAGTGATAGAAGCAAGGTGTAGAGATTTTATACAGAATGGGTTTTACCTCATTGAGTTTACCTCCCTTATCTCACAGATTTAAATGAAAATTCCTAATTTTTTTCCATTTTTATTGCTATGTCTTAGAATCACAGGTTTTATGTGTGCTTAATATATAGAGGAGACACTTAGTAATAAATTACTAGTCAAAGCCATGACCTCTTTGTTTTGGCTTCAATAGCTGCAGAACAAAGTCTCTTAACACATCAGTTACAGGCCCACCAGGAAAGAAATAAATTCAAGAAACCTCTGTCACTTACAGTCTGTTTGCTAAATATAGACATGGAGCCTTAAGATCTTTTAGATCACCAGTCCTTTGCAGTCTTAAGGGTCAGTTGCCCTGTGTATTTACTGGAAGTATCTCTGAGTGCATCCCCAAAGTTTGAGCAGGAGGAAATAGTTGGCTGTATGGATGAGGTAGAGATGGAAGTTGCTATGATAAGTCTGTAAGAAGTTTTTGGAGCCTGACAGTCTTCTCTGGATGATATCCAGCCTTGGGTTGAAAATTTTTCTGGCTGCGTTTTACAGCACTCAGAGTCTAAAATTATGGCAGATATGTAGTGCTTTAACCTACTTCCTACTCAAATGTCTGATTCCTGGACTTCTGGACCACATCTAAAATTACACCATTGCTTGCTGAAGATTATCACCCATTCTCTGCTAAAAGAGTGTTCACTAAAACTGCATGCTTTGTCATTAATTACTTGTACTTGCAAATCTTCTACATCTACGCACTATTTACCTTTTGCGTTGCAAATATATTGAGGAAAAATGATATGTAGGGATTTGTTCAGCAAATGGCAGAGAGTACACAGAGGACAGTTAGGTGGAGTCAGATGCAGAAGGAGATGCTGGCACCTAGCATGTAATTAAGATACCATATCCACATTGTAACCTCTGTTTGTGATTCTGCTTCTAAAGCAAGGCACTTAAGTAGCCACTGACTACTGCCAGTTACCTCTGTACTGTTTAAATGGGGATTTAAGTCACAATATTTTCTTGAACAAACAAATCATGCTTGAGAGGCATCACACATAAAGAAATAAAGTTATAAATGCTGGAATTCTGTGACTTAGGTCAGGAGCACTATACAAGAAGGACTGAATAGCAAAGCTGGGCCCAGACCCAATACAAGTTTCCATTAAAGAATAAATCTATTCAGATAAACAGCTTAGATCAATTTCTGAAACTCCAATATGTTGTAATCGTTATGAGGCCAATTTTTATATGGATTTGAATCCATTAAATTCCTTGGCATTATTCCTTTTTTTCCACTTCTAGTGATACACATTATATTGTTAGTGTCTCATATTGGAGAAATGCTCAGTTCTGTCTGCCTCCTTCCATTTTATGTATGTACAAATAATATATGATATCCAGGAGATGTCTTCTGTGTCTGATAGAAATTCTTAATGCATTACAGTGTCACTGAATTTGCCTGTTTATTCAAGCAGTGCACAAATGTCACTGGGCTGGTTTATGTCTCCCCCTTGGCAGCTGATTTCTGCCCTCTCAACACTCATACACCTCCTAGAAGGATGAGAGGCAGCTCTTCTCATGGCCTCATCTTATTACTCCTTTCATCAGGGAGCTGTAAGAACACACCTGTGGGCATGATCAATAGGCCTCACAGGGGGTGAGGAGTTTAATCTTCAGGACGTGTTGTTTCAAGCAGTCCTAGGAGCTGGGATGCTGGGGCTGTTCCTAACTCTGGTCATTTGGATACGGCCACAAGGTAAGCATGCTGGACTGATCTCCAGAAAATAATTTTTAAGTACAGCTAGTAGCAAAACACTGTCAAAATTTCAAAGGATTTAGCAATTTTTCTGAAGGAAACATTTAAAGGGCCTTGTTAAATCAAACATTCCCATCTAGCTCTAGAGGCATTCCTGTCCCAGGTCTGCGATGTTTGGTTACACTTCTGTTGTTTGATGTAGAGCCTTAGATCTTCAATTAATATGCAATTGAATGTTCACTGAGACAATGGCAGGATCTACTCAGTATTCTGGCAGCCTGTGAAACAGATAAACTCTAACCTTTGCCAAATACAAAGGATGATAAAAGAAGAAGTCATTTTTTTCAGGTGAATTAAAATACACTGCCAATGTCTTCGTAGTCCTCATCTTTTTTCCTGCTTTATTGTGGTAACCTTCAGTTGGCATTTCATAGCACCTATAAAATACATACTGCAGAATTAAAATTAAATAGAGTTGCAGCAGCAAGCAGAAAACCAGAGATACTGAGTTTGTTCTTAAACGGTTTTCATCCCTTAGATTCAAAGTGTAACATATGTTGGTAGATTACACTAGGCTGTCCCTGAAAATAGCTAAGGAGTCCAATGCCATAGCAATTTACCTTAAAATACCATTAAGTTCAGTGGGGCAGGATTTCACTTAGGTTGTTACATGGGAGTATGTTGAGATAGCATCATGGAGATCTTTTCATGTGCCTGTCTCAGGGCTGAGATGTTGAAAAAATCAAGTACAAAAACTGTATGAAAGCCTGTATTCCTTTAAATTATTTGAAAATTAAGAGAAGAAGAAGCAAAGAAGAAAAAAATTAAGATTATTTTTTACATGGAAGTCAGTAGACAGGCAGAAAAAAACCACTCCCAAAAGCAAAAACAAAGGCCTAAAATACATTGGAGGCTTGTAGGTTTGCATCTTATGAAAGCCTCTGTGTGTGATTTGACAGTTCATGACAATATCTCAGGGCTGAGATATAGTCCTGTGTAAAACAGGACAGCATATTTATGATTACTTTTTCTCTTTTTACCAGACTTGGGGAAAAAAAAGATGTTCCCATGACATGCTATTTTTAGTCACTCACAAAATCACTGCAGTTCCATATTTCTCCTGCTTACTGCAAGTGTTTTGTCTCCAAAACATTTTCAGAAAGAATAGGTGTGAAAGACTCCCATGTGCCTGTTCAAACAGTGCTTTATACGCTTTAGACAAATCAAGTGTTAGGGCTTTGCCAGCCTGACATGTCTATATTGAAACGTTTTAAAGTGAGAATCACAGAAACAGCTCCCCTAGAAGATCGAAGAGGGTGATAATCCAGGCGAGCTGCAGAAAGCTGGCTTGGGAGACCCAGGGCTGGCACTGGGTGATGGATGGAGTACTTAAAAAGTCAAGTGATTAACCACAGTCATTTGAGACTGTGCGTCCAAAGGATAACAGAATGTGGGTTACAACCTGGGTTAGGAGGTCTGGAGGCTCAAGGGTGAAGAGAGGAAAACGTCACATGCTCTGCTTCAAATTGAGTGGAGTTTACTTTTATTGGGAGGGCTTTTAGCATTGATGTCATTGCAATGGCAGCTTCATTCATCCAGTAGTCTGGGGACTGGTCTGCTCAACGGCTCAGACAAGGCTTGGGTTCAATCCTCTCCTGCCTCTGAGAAGGCTCAGAGCTTGGAGTCCCCAGGCAAGTGCTGCTGCCTCTGACACATGTCCAGGCTGTGAGGCAGAGCTACTCCCAGCCTTTTTTTGTGACACTATTCCAGTGTATGTGACCAAATCGAAGACATTCCACTGAGTCAGGAGTAAGGCTGATAAGATATGAACAGGGAGATGGATCACCTTGGAATGTTGACAGAGGCAGTGTGCTGCAAGAGATGCCACGTGAAATCCTCATCAGGGGGATGGGAGAGCTGATCTCGAGTGGGCACACATATCACCAACCCATGAAATGAAAAGGGGCATAGGTACAGTTGATATTTCTTCCCTGGTTTTCTGAAGCCTACTTTGAAGACTGCCTGTTTAGCTCTAGGTTTGGGGTTTTTTAAAAGTGAAAAATTATTTAGCAAGTTTGTAACTAGTTTCAGGACAATGAAACCAGGATTATGGCTTAAATAAATGGGCTCTTAACTGGTTTCAAGAAAAAAACCATATATCTGAACACAGTTCTGTTATTTTCTACTTCCCTTTAGGTGATCACAGCAGAAATCATGCTACATGGAAATCTCTTTAAAGATATAGCTTAAATTCAGTTATTTCACTACAAAAATATGAAGTCATATGAAAAAACATATTAAGATTATTTTTAGTCCTAATATATGTATTAAGATGCTATTGCATCCCTAGTGATCTTACAGAAGTACTGACAATAAGGGGGTGAAATTCCCATCTAGTATCCATGATCTGAGATGGGATCAGTTAAATCACTGACCATTTCATTCTGTTCACCTTTCCTCTGTAGATTTGTTGCTTTAATTTCCTACATTTGATTTCTCCAGTGATTTTAAATTAGCTCCTCTACAACTTAAAAAAAAAAGGGCTAGATTGTCAAGTTTTCAAGTGAGTTTGCTGACCAGAAGAATCTCTTAAGAGGTTCACAGTAAATCCAGTGGCACAGTACATTTTGTTTAAGTGCTTGTCATTAAAGGTTGGAGTGCACAGTAGACTTGAAAAGAGTTTGGAAGACTGATTCAAGTAGTAGCATTATTTTACACATGAGTGCATCAAGAAAGTACATAGCAGGTGATAAGAAAAAATTGCAACCATGGAAAAACTATCAATTCACATTTTCATCTCTTTTTAATTAACTTGACTTGTTTTTACTCTCTGTCATTTACACATAGCTATTAAGTCATACCTTGTGTCCCACTGCTTTGATAAATAGAATGAGGAATTAATTTATAATGGTTGATTTTGCTTATATAATAATTGCATCCCTGAAACTGGGAAAAAACCCAAAACCTGGTTGACTGATATGAACATATTTGACATCCACTGAGTGTCTTTTTCCTTTCTCTTGGTTTGCAGTGTCTGAAATTAGTTACTGAGCACTATCTTTTCAGCTTCTTCCTTAAGAAATCTTTATGATAAAGCTGTGAAGTCTCCAGTATAAAGCTTTACTCACAGAACTCGCACAAATCCTCCAATCCAACATCATGCATTTTCACTGATGCTGACAATTTCTGGCACAAGCCTGTGTACTCAAGACACTCTAAATCCCTGCACAGCACAGCACTGCAGAGCACAGCACATTACTGCTTGGAGGAGCTTAAGCTGTTCTGGTAATTTAAATGATGGGTTGCTAGCGGGACAGGCTTGACATATCCTCACAGGCAAAAATTTTCTTCCCTTTCTCAGTCCATTGGCTCTGTTGACTGGTTTTTTTTTACACCTACCCAATGCTACTGCAAAGCTTGCGTTCTCTTTCAGACTTGTGGGAGTGATGTGAGCACACACAGACAGAACCACATCAAAACTGACACCATAGCTAATGGTTTTCACAGCAATGCATTGAAGCTGCATTTTCAGTCCCCCCAGTGGAGCTTCTCAGAGCTGTGTGCTGCTAATAAGTTGCTCTTTCCCCTCCCTCAACCACTGCTTCTCCTGCCCTTTGAATGACATTGTCTTCTTTTTTTCCTCTCTACTCTCCCACTCATTCTATCACCATTGCTCTCTCTTTTTCCTGGTACATTTCCACACGTGTGAATACACAATTTTCCATTACAACACCTCTTGTCTACCTTTTTCTGATGGTGTGTTACTACTGCTGCTATCCTTTAGCCTGGCAGTAACCACAGGGATTAAATGAAAGGCATTCAGTTTAATAACAAATGCATTAAATATTTTCTTATTAGTTCAGCAGTTCTCCCAGTGGAGCTTGATGGGAAACACCAAAGAAATTGGTGACTCTTGCCATATATTTGTCTATATCTTTTATATAGTGGCAATTATGGAACTAAAAGAGCTTTTCTTTATATCTGGACACATAAGCTGATTGATGCTTCAGAGTATGATCTTTTACCACATGATAAAATGTGAAGAACTTAAAGACTGCAAGATGGGTGGAATTATAAACTAAAAGAAATAAGAATAAATTTCCCTTAACAGGTTCACTATCCCTCTGTTTTCTGAATAAAGTAGTGCAGGATAATACACCTGTCTGTGTTTCAGCTTATAACAGAGTTATTGTTCATCATCTCTACCTGACACAATTCCCTGTTTTGCAGCATTTGGTTCATCCAGTGAGTCAGTAAGTAAAACCAAGTGATTCAGTTGGACAGACCCTCACCAAAAAAAAAGTTACTTTTGCCATGATGTCCCATTGTTTCTTGCTGTCCAAGGTGGATATACGACGTACTGTATTTGTCTGTCTAATCAATACTTTGCACAACCTAAAACAATTTTCAAAAACCACTTTCTTTGTGTGTTGTAGAGGGATGCTGGTTAGGCAGGGATTATAGTGATAAAACTTGATATACTAGGAGTCCTTATCAGAGATTTTGTCATCATAAAAGAGTCTTAAAATGAGAGTTACACTGTTATGGGATACTAATAACGGCTAGGTGCTTGGGAAGTATTTATGGAGGGTGAGATAGAGCTGGGGAATTACTGAACAGATGCAGATTTTCAAAAGCCAAATATCAGGAACTGGTTTTATAGACAATGGTACACCTATTATAAATCTTTTGAAACAGGAGTCTGTATACAGCTAAGGCAAGTGTAGAAGGTGTTGAATAGGAGCCAAGAAACCTTGCACAAATAGCTCCAATAATGAAAAAGAATATCTGCTGAAGCTTAATCTTTGGTTTATGGATATTAGCTCTGAAAATTAATTACAGAATCTCCTATTATGATCTTCTGTTCTCAGATCTAAAGTGTAATTTTGTCATCTTATAGTTATTGACAAGGGCAATTGCCTGAAAGAGACAAACAGAATGGAGATAGTCTGCAACAGAATGGATTATGAAGAGAGATGGTACACATAAATGGTATGTTTCTACATTCTGATTAAAAAAATTCATCTTAACAAGAAAATCTAACAGTTCAAAATCCAAAAATTAGTCATCTATATGCTTGTCTTCAAGGCTCTAAATATGTCTTAAGAAATATCTGAAGTTTTAGCTTCAGGTATTATCTTTAAATGTTAGATATTTATATTAGAAGGTCAATGCTTTTTCGTAGCTACAGATATTTGGATATTTTGATGACTAGAAAAATATATCATAGAAGAACTTGCTTTTATCTCTGAGGTGTCTTGTGAGCCCTGACTTTTAACGATCACCATCACAACTTTAGTTTGCTGAATACCAATCATATGCATTTCCCATTCTTTATTCAGTTTTACTTACAACATCATAAATCAGATTCCAAATAATTGGGGTTTTTTAGCTCCTTAAGCTAAGACCAAAAAATGGCATGACTGTCAACTGTGAAAGGAAAAAATGAGGGACAGGTGCTTTGGGGATGGGTGTGAACACAGGAGTGAGATGAAACAGCTCACCCAGAACTTATGAAGTGTCCTGAAATGGTTTAAACTTATGCTGTAACTTTCAGGTGATGCAGGGATGAGCACCTGCAATTAGCTAAGGCACTTGGTCATAGTTCTGACCCCTTTACTTCAATTCCGTCTGTTGAAAGTGCAGGAGAGCCTCAAATTTTTGTGTAGAAATGAGGGAGAGTAAAACATTTGTGGCACAAAACCTGTCTCTCCCAGCCAAGCAGCACAAAGAGGCTGCTATTTCTGTGCTGCAGTCCCAGTGTTGGGTTGCACTGGTGCAGCTATGCCAGCATAACCCTTGTAAGCCCGTCCCCCAGAGCCTGCCCAGACTCCCATACAGATGTGGCCTTGCTGTTTTTGTGAGTCTGTGCTTGCTGATGACCTGGGAGGACAACGCAGATGCAGTCTTTGAAACAGAGACGTTCACAGAGCACAGCTTGTTCAAGGATCCTCCCTATTTCTGGGCCCGGTTCTGTTAGCAAACCCTGGCTGCATTCTCAATGCATGCATGCCCGTACAACAAAAAACCCGTGTTGTAACAGTTGTTTTAGATGCTTACTGGGGAAACTGGGGGAGAAAGACAGTTTGTTGGATCATTTAGAACTAGAAGAAATATAGATTTTAGAAATCATTCTAAAGGGTGGTATTCAGATGGTCTTGTATTCACTGCTCTGCAGACCCCAGGCATGGTATTAGTAAGTTTAATCTGGCAGGCAGTTTTTACAGTTAGGTGAATCTCCTGATAAGCAGGGTCAAAGTTACAGGGTTCACAATCCTTGAGTTCAAACGATTAGAAATCTAGTTCCCCTGACAGTTCCAGAAAGCATTCTCATTCTCTGCCTAGCACCACAGATGGTCTTACCTCCATGTAAGCCTTCCACTGATTCAGAGAGTTGAACAATACCATGTGAGTAGGAAGATTGCTTTGAAAATGAAGGAGAAAGGTATTTCCTCAAGAATTTTGGCAGGAGGCAGTTGCAAAAGGTTCAGATGTCTTGCAAGGAACTTTGTGCTTCATGCAAAAGATCTGAAAACATCAGTACTTTCATTTCTATAAATCACCTAGCTAGACAATTTGAAGGTATCCATCTCCATAACAGCTATGCTTTTGTTTTTTTTTCCAGGAGGGCAGTGTGGTGGGGAGGAGGAGCGTCTAAAATAGTGTTTCCTTTTAAATTTGAGGAATGAGAAAATTTGCATGATATTCTGTGAAACATAAGGGCAAAGTGCTAGGTATTCCTTCAAGAAAATAAATAGATTAGGTGCAACTGCCCAACACAATATATATTACTAATTAACGGCACCATCAGACCATTCCAAACAAAATCATTAATTTCTCTTTAATTTGCAGCATTAGTTTGGTGTCCTTATTTTTTAGAGACTGTGAAGCCCATAAATTTCCAGACATACCATGTTTTGCTATCCAATCCAATGCACATAAAGTAAAATATAAATACAGACCACTTAGGTCAATAGGCAAAGAGATTTCACTAAGAGACAGCAAAATAGTGGCAGTTTTTTTAGCAGAGTTTGTACAAAGCTAGCTGGCTTTATAACAGTGTGATTTGACATCTGCAGCAGTAGTGGAGCTAGTGACAGGAAATGACCAGGTGCTTGACAGTTTCTGTTGGCTGCATCAGGTTGTCTTCCTGTAGGATGCAGCTGTTCATGTATTCTTTAGCGAAAGCAGATGGAAAATTCATGTAGCTAATTGGTACTACTGACATGGGAGTCAAAGAAACGTTGTTATTTTTTTTTTTCACTATGACTTCCTTTTCTTCATGCCGAATATTAACATTCCAGATGGGGAACATTAAATTGTGTAGAATTTCAAACAGAAAATATTTGTAAGTTGATGAAAAATGTCCATAAAATAAATAAAGGCTGCTGAAGCAAAGACACGTGCTATCTATTTATTCAATTAGTAAAAAAGTCTTTGTGGTATTCTTAAAGAAATGTGGGAGCTCTGACCGAAACAGTCATTATTTTTGAGATACCGCTGCTGGTTGAAGGGAAAATAAAATTCCCAAACTGAGTTGTGAAACAATGCTGCTTTGTAGATGCAGAGGTGCTGGTAGTAAAGCTTTGTATAACTATGCATGATGATGTACATGTATTTGTACAATTCTTTCTTGGTAGGACCCTAAGAGATTATTTTAATCTGCTGAGGTTGCTTGATTACACTTTCTGAGAAAAGATGGATTTATAAAAAATTAAACTTAATACATATACTGTGTCTAGGACTTATTTATAATGCCTTCTTCAGCTTAAATACGCAGGAATATTAAGAATAGTTCTAGAAATAAAATGATGTGACTTGCCTACCTTTCCCTATGCTATAAATACTCAAAAATATTAATACTTTTTGTTTTCTCAAAATGTCTTGAGTTTTGATTTCCTATAGATTCCTACAAACAGAAACAGAAATTTGTGGAAAGCTTGGGACCCAACAAAGGCCACTAGTAACAATAAAAATAACAACTTTTAGTGTAAATGCTGCCTTAGCTAAAAATGCTGGCAACTGATAGACATACGAGACTCCCTTTCTTTAACAACCACTTTTAATGTCATCATTTTTCATGAAAAGCAAAATATTTCAGTGTACTAGTTGAACTGATAAGACTGGCTTTTCTAAGGCCCCTGTTGTTTTCCTCCCTGTTCAGTCATAATAAAATTGAACAGAATTCAAACAGAAAAGAAAATCCTTATTTTTTTTTTGTTTTACCTTGTACTTAAGCCCAGAGAGAAAAACCAAACAGCTTCAACAAGGCACTTGATTAAAATATTAGCTTTACTTACATGCTGTATATTTCTTCTAATTACTGGGAATCATCATCAAAAACATTACATTATCTTAGAAAACATAATTCATTTGCAGTGGGGGGTCTGCATTGTTCCCCTGAGAAATCTGCAGTGAAGCAAGCTAGTTTTTTTAACCTTAGTGAAAGGGTATCTTAATGACCTCTTCCTGCCTTCCCCCGCCAAATACGCTGGCTGTCCCTCTGCAAGAGAAGTGTGTAATAACAGAACAGGACAAGGCAATGAGCAGGAATTGCAGCATTTTCTTCTAGAGTTTTCTTGGACTGCAGCTGCTCCTCCAAAGCCTCTGCACAGCCTAGGCTTACACTACTTTGATATGTTCCTGGGAATAAAGGAGCAATTCCAGCATTACACTTCCCAGGAATGAGGGAATGGGTGCAATAAATGAGTGGGAGACCTCTGGACAAATGTACATCTTATTGGGGATCTCCACAGATCTTAGAGGTTCAGAGACCATTTTCTGCAGGTGAGCAAACCATGTGGTGTGAGCCAGCAGAGCCACAGGGACAATCAGCTGGTGTAAAGTCAGAGTGAAGTTCTCGGTCAGGTTAGTACAATGCTTGTATTATTGAAAGTGCTGATGGCTTGGCACAGAGTTTTATCAGGGTTTCATGCTACATTTCAAAGATTAATCAAACTTGCCTTCTCATCTTTGGATATGAAACAGGCCTGTGAATTTCTGGAAATGTAATTCCACTTAAGATTTTTATCTTTTGCAATATTTTTTGGTTTACTTCGGCTAAAAATAGAACAAAAAACCCAAACAAAACAGAACAGCTACAGAAAGGGGAAAAAAAGGTAACCAAAGCAGGGAATCCTGTGACAAACACACTTTGTAGAAACAGAAAGAGTGATCTGATTTCAGCAAAACCGAGCACACCCCACCCCCACACAATGGATGGACTTTTAATCAGAGACAGGAATCATCATTAGTCAAGCAAGGACTAGTTTTTGACTAAACATACCGTAAAAACTGAAAGTTGTCAGGGAGGGCAGACAGTCCAAGCACAAAAAGTACCTGTGCTACAAGCACAGTAGTAAGTCTGGTATCTTGTGCAGCATCACAGTAATGCTGTGAGGATGTTACTGATATGTAATTGACATTTTCACAAACTGGTGATGAGTAGCACTACATAGCATGGGGAAAAAAAGCCTTCCTTCCTTCCTTCCTTCCTTCCTTCCTTCCTTCCTCTCTTTTTTCCCAGGAGAAGCACTTTAGAAGTGCAATACCTCACTGGCTGCCTCATCAACTGGCATGCTGGAAAGCAACATATGGCACCAGACATCCTGCAGTGCAGTTTTGGACTGATGTAACTGAATGAACAGTCTGAATATAGGTCACTGTAATCAAATTCCTTTAAGCTATTCATACCTTGAAAATCTGCAATTGGAATTTAGAGCAGACAGTCTGCCTTATTCTTCCCACTAGGTGTATTTTACATTAAACAGTCATTCGATAAAATGTCTGATGTCAATACACAGGGACAAGTTTTAGTATGACAGATGGACACATTCACACTCACTATCTGTCCCCACTTTGCTTTGATATATTCAATAGCAAGTGGATCCACAACAGGAAAACCCGAGAATAAAGAAGTCCCTCTCCTACCAGAGCAGGTGACAGAAGAGGAGGGAAGGATCTGGGGTCAGAGATACACTTCAAGATCCTCTCAAGCAGGGAGGAAAACAGAAATATATTTTCCATAAGCAGCAGGAACAGTGGTGTATCCTTTCCGTTCTCTGATGCATTTGGGGGCAATGCCATGGCCATGCCTTTTGCAGCACCTCATCTGGAAGATGTATGTACTCTCACAATTTGGATTGTATGAAGCCACTCGTTAAGATGTGGATGGTTGGAGTCACTGGGGCTTGCACATGAGACAGACAGTGCTGCGTGGGACTGCCAGGGCTTCCCAGTCGTTTTAGGAATGACCAAACATTGGGTGTAAGTCAGTGTAATGCTGTAAACTTGAGATCTTTCCAGATTTAAGCAAGAGCTGACTTTTCTGAGGTCTGCAATTTATATTTACACAGATAAAGACTATCTTAGATCTCTAAAGGCTTTTCTGGATCCCAGTATATGGTCTGTGAGACAGGAAGCATTTTACAGAAGGGTTTTACACAGCAGAACACCAATTTGACCTGGACACTAGGAGGTAGCCACTTAGGCAAGTTGACAGAATTTCCTCAGGGCATGTAGTCAACAGCACGACTTGCAGACTATTTTTTAATTCTATTTTTTCAAGGAGAAATAGATTATTTTGTATTGTTATTATCTCTGAAGGAGAAGTGAGACTACATCTGGAAAGCAAAGCTTTGGAAAATCACATCTGTTTTCAGGACAGTAATGGCTCGACTGTTTGAGATCTTCTACAGGCTAGTTGTAAGTGAAGCTCAGTCATGAAACTTAATATGCTCATGCTCAAAGGAAGGTAGGCTTAGACACATGTCTGAGATGATTTTTATCTAGCTTGCTTTTAGTGCTAGGGGAAGGTATTACAGAGTGGATTACTCCTGTAATAAGGCTTTTCTCTGGAGATTTAGGAATGAATGTGCTTTATTGAAATATTTGTTAATGGTTTTCTCACATCAAATGTTGTGTATCACAATAATTTTAATTTTTTATGCTACACATATATTTTGAAATCTTAAACATTAATGAACACTCAGTCTCAAAGGTCAGTTTAAACTGAAACTGAACTTTCAGCACCAGCTCTCTGTGCCACTCATTACTACTGAATAATATGAGATTAGTGTGAAAAAATGCATATTTATCTTCATGTACAACAGTAATGTTTGCAGAACTCATCTCACAACAGCAATTAACAGTTTAGAAAGCATGTGCCCACTGTGTCAAAAGGCAACTTCCAAGTAGTTGAGGGATAAATAATTTCACCCACTACCTTGCACTGCATCTTCACTTTCTGAAATGAAGCACCTTCCAAGTTGTTTAAAGAGATTCTTACAAGGGCATTAGTTTGAAGCAGGTAGGTGAACATGAAGTAATTTCTGTTTCATAGGTCTTCATGACATCTAATGCATGCACGCAGTAATATAGGGAGAAAAGCAATTACACAATTGCTGGTAATTCAAAGGTGGTGCAATCAATTGCCCTATTGCTATGACATTTTTAGCACCTTCCCTCTCACACTGTGCGTGGATATATGAATACCTCCATATTTGATGGATTAGTAGGGGCTTTTATTCAAAAAACATTGTTAACAGCCCCCATCTCTTAATTAAGGAGTTATCATAATGAAAGATGACAGAGTTTCCTGTCTTGTAGTTTTCCATAGCTAAGAATACTTCAGCACTTATTTTGGAGTTAGGGACAGATGCTGTGTTTGCTAAGATGACTATTCTTGAATCCTCCTAAACACGTGTTGCTGAGCAAATGAAGTTTATGGATTCTAGAGCATCATATAGTGGTAACATTGGTAAGCTCTCATGCTCCCATCCTGTGGTTCAACCTCATTTTTTGTCTGTTATACTGAATGGTCTCAATTTTTAGAGGAAAGAGTTTTTTCTTTGGCATGGGTTATGCCAAACAAATAAATCTCCTAGGTGAAGATCTTGTGGATCTATGTGATTTAAACATCTCTTTCATGCTTATTTATACCAAAATGGTCCTTTCTATGTTCTGTGTTTCTACACCAAACTCAAATGGGCCTCCTCTTTGAAAATTCTAAGGTGGGAAATCCTAACAAGTTCCTTCATGGTTACATAATGACGCCTATATTGGCTTTTTGACAGGCTTATTATGAAACCATCATCTTGTGGAGCAAGGCAGAGCTGCATGAAAAGTTAAACAAAACTAGCACAGTCTAGGATGCTTTTCTGTGTGTCAGCTTTCTCTCTTAACTTCAAACCTTTGTCCAGCTTCAGTCTGAACTCCTGAACAGAACATTTCTCCTAAGCTTCTGAAGATGTTCATGCTCCTTGCCCATTCCCATCTTTGGCCTAATTAATGAAGACCTTGCTTTTTCTCATGTCAGAGCAGGCCTAACCTATTTGGAAAGATGAAACAATAACATCACACAACATCACCTCTTTTCTTTTGGTTTTCAGGTTATTTTTTTCCCCCCCATTTAATATTTGAATTTTACAAGGGAAATGACAGAAGAATACACTAAGTAACATGAACTAGCATTAAGACCCTTGACAATGCATTTCAGCTATATTCAGCCACACAACCAAACTTGCAAATGTTTGTCCTAGTAGAAATCTTCATTGTGAGGTTCTCATTTAATATTTTACTCCTTTGCTCATCTGCAAAGAGAGTGCCAAGAACTAATTTTAGACCTGTTGGTCTAAGAGACCCTGTGGATCTTCTTGCCAAGCCATAGACCCACTTAAAAATTAAACCATTTCTGAGAGAAAATTATAGTCCATATCATTATATCATTGCAAATTACACAGAAACTCTAATGAAAAAGATCTGAACTCTCTCTTTTCACTTTTAGAATTAAAACCTATATTTAAAAGTAGAAAGTGATTAGTCATCAGAAACAGTACGCCAATACTTAGTCTGGTTTGCTTTTTTATAATGTTTGACAGATTTTCTTAAAAGTCTTTCAAATTGATCATCCTTTTCATTCTGGAAAAACACAGCTGCTTTCCCACCTTTGAACACACCAGTATTTGACAGGCAGTGGGAACCCACATTTTTGAAGAGGCTTTTACAGTCCTTGTCTGAGGCAAAAGTAAATGTCAATTCCTCTGCAGAATTGTTCCTTATCCTAGTCGGTTTGTCCCTTTTTCACCAAAAGTGTCTTGCAGTTGCCTACTGTACCTGCTTTTACTTCAAGACCATTAAGACCACCTCTGGAGAGGGCATATACAGACCTGCCCCTGAGAACTGCCAGCATTACTGAGGTATAAGTCTATCTTGATGTGCCAGCTGTCTTCTTGCTCATCCCTAGCAGGCTGTTGCTTGACTGACTATAAACCAGCAATTTTCCTTCTCGTTCAGGCTTCACAAGAATTAACACTAAAAATTAGCGCTGGTTCTTTGAAAGACAACCTGTCTTCTGAAGGCTGCCATCATATGCTTGCCATTGATGCCAGCCAAGCAAAGAATAAGACTCTAAAATGAGTTCAGTTGTTTGCAAGGTTCAGTAATATCTCTGTATCAAAAAATAATAAGATTTTTATATCTGGAAGTCAGTCTACCAAAGACATTAGAATTAGAGTCCATGGATGGGGAGAGATAGATGGTTTCATATGGACATGTAGCATAACACCTCTTGCATCTCTGTTTTCCTTGGCTTGGACTAGCCAGATTTTACTTGACAGTGCAACTGAACCCTAAAAACGCTGTTTATTTGTTTTCAAGCAGTGGAGAAGGCACCTTCATAGAACTGGCACTCAGTACAGAGCTGCTGTTCCATTTTGGGGTAATGCATTCCCTATTATACTTATTGTTCTGCATTTATTCTATTGCCTGGTACTGTAATACACTGCTCTCAGTATGCTAATGGGATTTCATGGGGCTGCCATCACCAGCTTGATTTGTAACAGGAAGCCAGAACAATAAAGGCTTTGAGAAGAATAATGTGAGAAATGCATGCCTCTGTAGAGGGGCATCAATGCAAAATGAAAAACAACACTGTCTTCCATTGCTTGTTACTGCCATCTCATTTTGACCAGTAAATAACTAGTGCATTTCTCTCCACAATGAACACCAACAAAAGGAAGACAGCTTTTATCAACAATGAGCATACTATAGGAGGGGACAGAGAGGGCAGCATTCCTCTCAGGCATTCAGTACAGTCACCTGTGATTCCTCACTGCTCCCAAGACCACTGTGTTTAAGAAGCTCCCTCAAATTTTACTTCACCGACAATCCACAACTTTTCTATCAGAAAATTCACAACAGATTAACAAAGGTTCTGGCAATTTAGGAATAGGTTCTGATTAATGAAGTAATGAACAGCTTTTAGTGAAGATGTTTTGTCTACTCCTGTAGTCCAAATGATAATCTGTATTTGGTGGCAGCAGAGTGCACAACTGTGCTGTTGACTTCGGAGCAGACAGCCAGCAGCAAAGTAAGGCGGCCTTAGGAAATGGTTTCTTAATTTTCAGTGGGCATACATTACCATGACATAAGTTGGTCCAAAGTTACTGGCTGTTCTCTAAGTCACGCAGTGTTCTTGCATTTATTTGGAAGTTCAAAGAACTAAAACAAGATAGGTATTTTTATTAATTTTTGTCTTATCTATTTGCATTTCAATTATGTTGTTATTTCAGTGCAAAAAACTACAACAGGGGATGGAGAAAAAAATTGGAAAAATGATTAATATGAGGTTATTTCCCTTGCTGAAGGCCAGATTAACCTTTCAGGAGCCTTTGGCAGGCCACACATCAGATGCCACCTGAAATATGAAAACAGAACCAGCTGGTATGGCATGCGTGCAGAGGCAGTGCAGAATGTATTATATGGCCCACCGGCTGCCAAAAAAAGGTTGCATTAATATGCAGAAACCAGAATTATCCCAGAACAGTTCCTCAAAAATTTACATAGTCCTGGAGTCTTTTACTCTACCTTCCCCCTTGGAGTGCCACAGATTTGGGGTGATGCAAAAAATGGCTGTGGTGCAAACCAGTTGTTCTGGACCACAACTGCTCCTGCTTGTGTCCCTCCCCAGCGATTCTCATGCTCTGTTATCTGCAGGTTATGTGCTAGGCACTGCTCCAAAAAGCACTTTTACACCACTATTTTTGTGATAGATTTACTTCTTTTCAGCTTGGGAATTTCTTAGCGCAGGTACTATGTCATCCTTCTGTGTGCTGACTTTGGGAAGCTGAAGGAGCCAGGCATTAGCAAGAGGCAGTGGCTGTATCTAGAGCATATCCTCCTGGTGTCCATATGTCCAGCAGTGTCAGAATTTATTGACCCAAGACACACAGCTCACAAGCTAGCTCTGGTTTGCTAGAAGGAGGGTCTGACTGAGATAAATGCAACAGCATTTCTGGACAGTGCCTGTGTGTTAGTATCTTAGGATGTAAATAAATAAAAACTAATGAATAATTGGGAGAACATTTCTGCCTCCTGTCACAATAAAGCATACTGGAAGACTGCTGTGCGTCCATGTGCTATTTCTGGTAGCAATGCAGTGTGTTGAAGTGTCTCATTTCTTACGGACTCTAGACAAGTGTGCATGGTAGCAATACCTGTAATCTGCTGTAGCAGTTCTGCTGTGAAAGTAACAAACTGGCTACTTTGTGATGTATTTCTTCACTTAAGTCTGCTAGACGGGTTCTAAATTGATAGAAGTGTGACTTGGTTAAACTGTATTAAAAACTAAACTCCATTAAAATATTATCAACTGATGTGCCTTGCAGGAATTTTACTTCATGAACAAAACCATGGTTTAGAGATTACTTTTTCTAAAGAGTGATTTTATCTCATCTTTTCCTGTCAGTCTCCTGGAATCTAGACTCCAATGAATGCATGAACAAATAATTCAAATCTGTGACTGTTTCATTGTTCTCCTCCGTAGCTCTGATATCTCTGTAGCTTTTCTCCTGTTTCTGCATGACTGTGCAGATGTGCTTGACAGCTGACTGCCACAGACCTAGGCAACATCTCTGCTTTGGCAGCGGTGTATAGGGAGGTGACAAATTTTGATGATAAAACCACGGTGCGTAGGATAGCAATGATGGAGTTACCCATGCAGAACTGCGGAAGAACTTTGTGGGACTATGTATTTGGGGATTAAAATTACAGATGAAATTTAACAGGATAGATACAGACTGATGCACACAGGACATGGCCTTGCTCTCCTTTCCCCCATGAGTTCATAGGGAAAATATAAAATAAATGGTCTGAGCTGACTGTAATGAATCAGAACTTGAACTTGAGTTTATAACAGAAAATTTAATGACAAAATCTACTTAATGGCCAAAAAAGCACACTAACTGTTGGGAAGTTACTAGGAAAGCATACAGAGAAAAGAATTTTACTATTGTGTAAATCTGTAGTGGGTCTATTTTCTTTTGCTTTCAGAAAGTTGGTCATAGATTTAGAAAATACCCAGAAAAGGACAAATCAGAGGAGGTGGATCTTGCACACACTATAGGTAATTACACAGTAGACATTCTTCACCATGGGTTCCTGTGAAACCTGACATTTCACAACTAACATTTCATTTCATTTTTTTAAATGAAGATTGAACTAGCTAATGGAAGGTGGATACCTGAAACCTTCTAAAATGTGAAAAACCACCTCTGATTCAGTAACCCTACAAGCTGCAAGTTCTGAGAACATAGAAAAGATTTAGGGGAAGACTAGCTGTATCCTTGCTTTGCTCTGAAGGCACCTCTCTAGGAGATAACTTTTGGCCCATCTTAGGCCAGAGATTCTGACAGACTCAGGCAATTTTTGTAATCATATGGTGTAAAATACATAAATAAACTTTCTAAAGCCCCTCCAGAGAAGGAGGACACACAGGTGACAGAAAGGCTTAGCTTTCTGCTCCTCTGGTTGTAGTAAGGTTTTGAAAGTCTATAGGAACACAGATAAAGACTGAGATTTAAACTGGACATAAACCACTGATAACATTTGAGGTTCTTTAGACAAGAATTGCTCTAAGTGACAAAAGTTGATTGAATCTTGCAGTTCTAGTTTGGAATTATGAATCTTGTGTGTAATCTAAGTGTTTCTCTTTGAAAATATTAAGCAGTCCCAGACAATTTAGCTGACAAGGATTTTTCAAGTGCTTGTCTTTAAGTGGGGAAAAAAAGTACACAATGAAGAAAATAAACATATTGAAAGATTGACTTTTGGGTTGGATTTTTTTTTGTTTATTTGTTTTGTGGGTGTTTTTTTTTTTAACTATTCACAGCTAAAATGAACTCAAGGTTGTGTTAATTTCGTTGCCTCATATATGAACTTGCAGGCAGTTTTGGTTTTCTGCCAATTTGTTTCCAAGTGTTTTTTGGCCAGGAAGCATTAATAAATAGAGCTCTAGTAACTGCATGTTCTTTTTTTTTTTTTTAACCATGTATTCAAGGGTAAGTTATTTTTAATCTACTAATAATTTTTTTATGTAGCTTCTATTCTCCACTGTACATAACATTTTGCTTCAAGCCTGCAAAATTTATAATACTGAGATCCTGAAAATAATAAATAATTTGCATAAAACTAAGAAGACAGTTTAACAATTCTGTCAATAAAGAACACTTTTTTGTTCCCTTCTGTTTTTTTTTAAGGAACAAAGAATATTTCCCTATATGTACCTATTTTCATGTAGACTCTTTCTGCAGTGAGTATCTGTTAATGGACAGCCCCTATTTTGGAAGGACAATACATCACCAATATCACCAAGACATCAGAGGTTACTTTTGTCCTAGAGTTCCTGATATATTCGGGTATGCATATGAAACATAAATCTAATAGAAACATGTCATATTCTCTATTTTTTTAAGATCTTGCTTTTAAAAGGTCAAATATGTGAAAAAATCTGATTCTACTGCAGTTAATCCTAACTGGAAGATCCATTTATCTGTGCCAAGATGAAAGCATGAACTATCCCAACTAAAGGGCTTTCATGGCTAAAGTAGAACCATAGAGTGGAACTATGCCATGAAAGTGTAAGACTGAAGTCTATACATACTGTCTTTCAATTTTAGCCATGGGCATATCCTTCTTTGACTTAGAAGTCTTAAAAGAGCTCTGATTCAGAGATCCTTTTGCAGCTCTCAGCGCTAAGCTCTGTGTTTCTGCCTGATATGATGCATGACTCCACCTATGTGCTACCCTCCAAATATATGTGACTCCTTGTTGTCAGGATCAGATTCTCATCTAAATGCTGATGTGGTCAATTTGTTTGTCTCAGGAGAGAAAGGAGCAGCCACCACTCACTGGATAACAAAAGCATTCAGTCAACTTGTGGGAGACTTCGATTCAGTCCTTCTCACAGCCAAGAAAGCTTGCATGTAATTTCCCACTCCTGTGTATCCAAAGCAAGAAAGAAGAATGATGATTGTCCTCACTGTCTTCCAGACTTTTAGTCAAGAGAAAGGAGGCTGCACGTTGCAACAGCAGAGCTCTGTGCTTGGTGAAAGCACAGGGTCCCTGTCTCTGCACAGCACCACGTCACCTCTTTGGTAGCTGAGGCATTCAGCACTGGAATGACACTGTTGCATGGCGGTGAGAAAGTTTCCCTACTGTTACAAGGAGTAGGAAACGAGAAGATACAGGGAAGGGCAGGATGTCTTCATCCCTTGTTGCGTCCGGACAAAACACAAGTACAGTTTCACCTGCTCACTAAAGCCAGGCTCAGAGCTGGAGCATGGGGAGGGGCCTGCCTGCAGCCCTGACACTGGGTGTCACAGTGATTTCCTAATCACTTGCTCAATTTACAAGATGTCCAGATTGTCCTCCCAAGGGATTTTGGCTCCCTTGGCAGTATGTATGGAGCAGAAAGCACCAAATTCAAAACTGTGGATGCCACCCCAGAGGCCTGCATGTTTCATATAATTTATTATATCTAATGTCTTCATTGGGTCATTTGCTACTCTACATAATGTATAAACTTGTGTTTTCTAAAAGCTCTCATATAAAATGCAATTTTATACTTGAAGTGCCCTGCTCTGCTCTGTGGTCAGTGTGTTATCATTGTTGGATATGCATCACAAATGCATTTTTTTAAATTATTATCAGAACTACTTTACATAGAAATTTTAATGAAAATGAACTAAAAATAGAAAAATACAGCTACTATGCTGTGGTCATCTTGTGTGCCATAGTGCATCAACTGCCTCCATTTCATTTACACCACAAGTGTTTGGTGAAATTGCACTTTTAAAGGGTGCAGGTTATTCAGATCTATGGAGTTGGCTCTTCTTTTGCTAATGTTTGAAAGAATTGAACTCGGTTGACATAAATAGATGTAAAAACAGTAAAAGAAGACATAAAATAAAGTTCATATATATCTGCACGTGCCAACGAATATATTAGACGTAACACATGGTTCAGATACAAGACTGAGTTACCATGTCTATTATGCATCACTGATAGGTGATTTTATGTACACTTATTTAAAAGGTGAGGTAAAATAATGTTCTCCTGCATGAAAGATGAAACTTATTATGTTACTGCATTTTACTGCATGGTTGAGAGTGTACGAAGTTTGGATGTGATGAGTTTTCCTCATACAAATTATACTTGGTTCAGTATAATGGTGTTAAGTGAGGGAAATGTGGGCTGTGGCCATCTAGGAAGTAACTCACACCAGGTGCTAGGATAGTTCATGGGAAAACTGGGCTCAGTTTGCACAAACTTCAGAGCACCTTCTCTTCACTGCCACTTGGATCACGCAAGAATGATGCCCGGTATAGTTATCACCTACACCTCCTTCTGTGCAGCTCTACTTACAGAGGAAACACTGAAGGTGTATTAAAGGCTGGGACAGGTACATATAAGAGATGACTAGACAGCCATTTTCACTTCATGTCCTGAGTATCAGAAAGTGTCACAGGTTACAGGCAAAAGGAAACACCAGGCTACCTCTCTGTGCCAGGCTGGGGTTGAGAGGCTGTATTTAGTAATTAGACAGTTTTTGATACAGCTAAAGTAAGCCGGAAATAGAGAAGCCTCAAACCCTGCAGATACGTCACTGTAAATATTAAGTCCCTCTTAATTTCAGGGATATAAGAGATTTATATGCCCAGTAATTTAACACTCTTCCCAATATTTCTTTCTTTGAATAATAAAAGGCCTGAAGATGGACTGCCTGTTCCATACTGATGTAACAATCAGATATCGGTTTTGGCTGTAGCTGCTTTCATCCTTATGAAATGCCCAGCAAATAACTATTTCTGGATGTAATGTCTCTGGAAAATCTCCACTCCATTGATTCAGTGCATGTGCGTATCTGTACAATCAGCACAAAGCACTGGTGCGTCACTGTCTTGGGAACAGTTTCCCACAGCATGTCCTGATACTGCTGTGCCTTACTTTGGTCTTTTTTTTGGGGTTTGAATTTGTATCCTTCTAGTAGTAGTAAATATATTGGTACGGAAGAATTAGAGGTCATTTTGTGATTTTGAAATCTAATGACAAAATGAAATCAGCACTTTGACGCCTGTGCCTTGAAAAAAGTTGGTTCTAAAAGGTTGGTGACTCTGGCAGAGGAAGGTTCTTTTTTACAGAGGTAGCTGTGTAGGGTCTATTGCTTCTGTTACACTTGAGTGGCATTTGACTATTTGAGATGGTTGTTAATCCAAGAGAAGATAAAATCATATGAGAATCTGTCCTTTAACACTACTCCCTCTGTGGTGAGTTCACCTTGACTGGCTTGTCAGCTACCCACCAACATGCTAATCTGCTCTATCTCTCTCTCTCTATCAACAGGACAGGGGAGAAATATGCTGAAAGGCTCATGGGTTGAGCTAAGGACAGGGAGGTCACTTACTAATTACTGTCAGGAGCAAACAGACTCCACTTGGAGAAATTAATATAATACATCACAATTAATTATAACAAATTAATATAGTGAGAATTAAGAATAAAACTCAAACCCCTTCGTCTACCCTTCTTCCTAGGCTCAGCTTCTCTCTTGCTTTTTCTGCTCCTCCCTTCTAGGAGCGTGGGAAGATGAGGAACAGGGGTTGTGGTCGGCTTGTAGTGCTTCATCTCTGCCGCTTCCTCCTCAAGCTCTTCCCTTTGTGGTCCCTGCCATGGGATACAGTCCTTCACAAACTGCTCCAGAGTGCGTCTTTCCCACAGGGTGTGGTTCTTCAAGAGTTTCTCCAGTATGGGTTCTTACCATGGGGTGCAGCCATTCAGGAATGCCTGCTCCCCTGCTTCCCCTGCCAGAAAACCCCATCTTTCTCTTGCATGGGCTGCAGCCTCCTTTGGGGCACATCCACCTGCTGCAAAATGGGTTCCTTCAGGGGCTGCAGGCGGCTCTCTGCTCCACCACGGACCTTCATGGGTTGCAGGGGCAGAGCTGCCTCACCATACTCTGCTCTGGCACCAGCAGCACCACCTCCTGCTCCTTCTTCACTGACCTTGATGTCTGCAGGACTTCACTCTCACATTTTCTCACTCTTCTCTCTCAGATGGTGTTGTGTGGCCTTTTTTACCGCTCCTTAAATATGTTATGTGACAGAGGTGTGACCAACATCATGGACAGGCTAAGCTTTGGTCAGCAGCTGGCCCACTCCTTCTGTCCAACATGGGGACACCTTCTAGGGTCTTCTCACAGAAGCCAGCCTGTTACAACCCATTCCTGAAGGCAAGGGTAACTGGGGTTCTTGTTAATACATCCCCTGGGGTGGATTAGAGTGAAATGATACTGAATGGCTAATGTTTTTATGTATATATCTGTGTATATACATATATATAAAAATATATTTATACTGATTTTAGAACAATTTTATTTGCAATGGAAAGGAGATATGTAGCCATTTTCATTATTATCTAGAAATCTAGCAATAGGAAATTATAAAAAATAACACTTAAGAAAATACATAAGGAAAAGAAACAAAGAGAAAGAAAGGATGAGAGTTGAAAGGTACATAGTCACCACCTGTGGCTCCAGTGACAAGACTTGACTGTTTCAATTTTGATATCCATTGGGTGAAGTGATGGTCTCAGTCTTGATCTGTCTGGGGTGGGGGAAGGCCCTCAAACACAGAATTCAATGTGTTAATTACTATGGTCAGGTGGGAATGCCCAGGTACCTCCCCTAAGGCAGTTTAACTCTGTTGCAACACCGTGTACCTGTTGCAACACGGTGGATCACAGGCAGACCTCTGGTGGGAGGCCTCAGAAATGAGTCTGGGGGTGCTTGGGGGGTCTTTGGTAGTTTATGACTCCTCCTAAGACATGGCAGCTGCCTCTCATATCAGTGTGGTTGAGCCAGTTATGCCCCATCAGAAGGGATGAAAACCCTCAGGCCCATGTGTGAACATGAATGTCCCGACAAATCCCCCAGGAGGTAGTTTTACACCTCAGCCAGTTGTGTAAGGGAGGACACTGGCATGATAAAAAGCACTATCTTGTCTCCACAGGGTCTGTTTCTTCTGCCCCATCTGGCTCACAACCCATCTTGTTGCTAAGCAAAGACTGGATTGTCACGGTCATCTTCTGGTGGTGGGTGCTCACCCCTGCTGCAGGGGGCTGTCCTTATGGAGATCAGAGATTTCACTGCACACCCAAAACCTCTCCTCCTTCCTTTTTGGCAGGGGGTTGCAAACCTGGCCTCAGCAAAGCACCCTCTCTTTGAGTCACTGACCCGTGCATTCCAGTCTCTCACACACCCCTGTGGTCCACCTGCTACCAAGACCTCACCAGGTAACCCCAAAAGACTCTAACATAAATACATCATGGAAGTAAAATGGAAGTACAACAGCATAAAGCCATGCATTACCAATGAAGAATGGCCATTTGTTCTGCAACAGTGCTGTCATTTTGCATTTGACTGTGGTGGCCCAACCTTGACAGGAGCCTCTTCTACACTGAAATTCAGACTTCACATTTTCCTCAGAGGGCAAAAGAGTATGCCCTACACATTCTACCCGTTTGTTTCAGACAGCAGGTTGTTATGGCAGATATTTGCAATGAATATTCTAAATCGTGTCAGAAGAAACAGTCTGTAATTTATTATCCATTCCGGGAGCAAGATTGTCCATCCACCACAAAGAATTTCCTCATAGACCTCGTTCTATGCACATATTCAGCATATAATTTATATTCCATATTAGATTTTAGGTCTATCTACCAAAGCATGTGCAAGGCTCATACTTTCTCTTGCTCCTCTTTAAAACAGTGTATACATTATATACAGATTCCAAATCTCAAATCAAGCTCCTACAAGAACTTCAGAAAAACTTGTTTGCTGATTATCATGTTACTGTCATACTTTATACCTTCCTAAAGTCACCTAATTGTCAATGAATTACCAAATGAAGAAGTAATGCAGAAAGCTTAGCAATTTATTGTTTGCTTGATTAATCTGAACTTTTGGTTCAGATTGGTTCCTGTTCTCCAGTTCCTGAATTTTTAATGCACCATTTCTTACTTGAACCAAAAGGTATAACATCTCTCACACAAGACTCTTGATGGCATTTTGCCACTTGTGTGTTTCCCTCCCACCCCACACACTTCTCCTGTGTGCAGTCTCCTGAATGGCACACACCACAGAAGTGGAAGGATTTGAAATATGTGTTCAGTTACAATTTTAACAGCAATAATGGTACTGTATTACTTCAAGCCTGGTTTCTGCACAGTATTTTCACTGACTTAATTGCATGAAGTGGTGATGTGCTGGCATATTCTCCTATAGCTAATCTTATAGTAAGGTATAAAGATACTTTATGTACCTTTAGCTTACTGCTATTCTCTTACAGGACCAAATTCTGTGGGTTTACATACTTTTATATCAAACTGACTGCATCTGTCCTTGAGGGCAATGTTGCACTTTAATGGTATGGTTAAACACAACAACTTTTGTGTGTAGACAAACCCTCAGGGCTCAGACAGATGCTAAGTTTACTGCAGCTCAACGAGTTAGTGCACATCAGCAGAGCCACAGTAACCAATCATATACATGCACTTTGTCTGTCCCAAATGTGAGGTAAAAAGTGAGTGCTTACAACTCTCTTGCTGAGTCTCTCTTTTTTCTTGCTTTAGCCAATACTCGGCATGTGATTAACTTCTGTACAAGCACAAAATAAGTCAGACTGAATCTAAAACATATAGGAGATCACTTTTAAAAAAGCTGAGGAAGACAGAAGTTCCATGGGACAGAACTGACCCATTTAAAAACCAGTACTGGAGAAAAATATCTGAAAGTTGCCTTTAAAATGAATTTACTGACTTTTCCTCCTGTAATTGACTTAAACCCCTGGCTCTGGGATGCACAACAGTTGCAGCATGAGGATGCTGTGACTCCAGCCGGTGAGGGTGAGGACGTCTCATTCGGTGCTTAGGCTTACATAGAGAGACAAATCCTTTTTCTCCAATTTGTTCCTCAAAACATGTAGGTCATCAAAGCAATTTTAAAATCAATGCAAGCTCTGAAAATGAGCCAGCACCTAGTCCCTCAAGATTACTGTGATGTGCTGAGACTGCTCACTCTGAGTTAAGACTGACAGCAGCACTTTGCAGGCTCTAGAGTTTAGTCATCTTAATGCAGGAAGCCATAAAGTAAAGCAGTACAAGTGTCTTGCAGATCACCACTAGCGCACGCCAGCTGTCTGTGAGGATAGATTTGGCTAAACTCCATCTATGTGCTAGGGGTGACGCACCAGACAGACAGGTCAAGTGTAACCTTGCCTACTCTTTGCAGACACAACAGGTAACCCGCCCTCACGCAAGCACCTTGAGGAAGAACCTCCTTACAGACATTTGTAGCAGGGAGCAGGAAAAATGAGCAGCAATTGTAGCACTAATGGCCTCTGAAACTTAGAATGGTCCTAATGGACTAGAGATTTGGATAAATAAACCCCCGTGCTGGTAGAAACATGCCCTTAGGCTGGTGTCAGGCCAATTCTACTGCTGCAGAACCTGAACATACCTTCTCTAGCTGGCCCGAGTGTTATATCAGCCTTTCTTAAAATTACATAAATGTGCTTAGGACAAAAGACACACAAAAATACTGTTTTTACACTGTCTCACTCTGCATCATGCTCAGGTTTCTGCTTAAAATCTTCTTCCCCAGCCCTCACTGTCCTGCCCTGTGACTGAGCTTAAAGGAAACAGTGAAGATAATTACTATCACTTGCAGTGAAACCAGAACTGTGGGCTGCAGGGTTTTTTGTGTCTCTACTCACCAGGCCTGTTCTACGTATTCTAGGAGGATCCTTTGATAGGGTATATTAAGAGCTGCTGACAGTCTCAAACTGAGATGACATGGCTAAAAAGTAATGGCACATCTTCAACATCCTGGGCTCGCTGCTACTGTGCATTCCCAGTATACAATGCAGAAATTTCCAGCCAAAGTTTTCAATCAGTTGAGCCTATTTTTAAAGCACTTTAATTTTTCTTCTGTGTTCTTTTTCATATTTATGCATTCAGACATTCTGAGGTACCAAAGCTTTATAATACATATTCATATGACAACTCTAAACATTATGATGGCTTGTTTAGAAATTGAAAAATGCCGTTTTGAGGCTGAATTATCAGTATTACTCAGAACATTACCTCAGATGTTATCTGAGGCTGACACATCATAGTTGTTTTTCTTGCAGAGACGTAATTCTGCTTAATAGTGACATTCAGTACTTCCTATTTTTCTTAAATATCAGGGAGCAGTTTTTTGCAATGTAACTGAGTGGGAATAAAGACAATAGGGTAAACATGATAAAGTGCAAACATGAAAGAGATATCTATTGATTATGTGTACAAGCCTGCACAGTTGGAACCAAATATCAAAATAATTTCTAACCTATCAGGCCTATATTTTGTGATGGAGAACAAAACAAGTCTCACATGAAGTTAGGCCCTTACAGAGACCACTTGATGTCTTGACAATTATTTACTGTCAGCATCACTGTTGAAGCTGAAATGCATTGGTATCAAAAGAATAGAAGACTCTATAGTTTGTACAAGAATAAAATCTGATCATTCTCATATGAGCCTAAATGACTTCAGGCATGATTGTCACAGATATGGGAATAGGAACGAATTAATATTCAAAATTACACAGGGGCATGTGGGGATTATTTTGCAATAAAAATAATTTCAATTTATTAAAAAATTATAAGCATGAGAAACATTCCAGGCTAATGACGATCATTACCACGAAAAAAAATGTGGCTGTTGATTTAGAATGAAATAATTTATGTGTAATATATATTTACTCAGTCTTAATCAACATCACAGCAATATAAATCATTATTAAATATTCAGGTGAAAGCTTGAGGTCATGGAGGGCTCCGCTATATTCTCTTTCAAGAACTCAAGGGACAAACAGGGCAAATTATGGTAGATACAGTCATGCGCTGCTTCCCTTCTCCCCTCCCCTTCCCACATGTCAATATGTCCCCTGGGGACTCTTCCCACAGAAAAACAGCATGGCAGGTGCTCTCCACATCACTTCTCCGATTGCTGCGACCTCCAAGGCAGAAAGCGTCAGGCAGGCCAGGTGGCAGCGCTGAATCGAGCATCCCCTGCCCCAGTTCAGGTACCCCTCTCTTCTGGGGCTGTTGGAAGAGTTCATTTGAGGTTCAGGAGGAGAAGAAACAAATGGTACTTTTAAAAGGAAAACTGGAAAGATTTTCCCTGATTTTAAAGGCAGGGACGCCTTTTTTGCTAGTTTGGTCTTTCAGCGATAATAGAAAGCACAAGCCTGAGGGCGGCAGGAGGAAGAAAACATCCTGCTGTGGAATTACATAGGATAAAAATAAGGGCTTGAATCTGAAACCATGGCTCCTTTTGCCTCTTCTCCTACCTCCCACAGAGAAATGGCCAAGTGCAGTAAGCAGAGGGAGTGTATCAGCTATTGCCACCAGAGAGCTGCCAGATGTGTGCTTCGCAATTGGAAAACAAGGGGAAAAAAAAACAACCCAGCCCAGAGACGGGGGCGGGGTGGTGGAATCTGATAGTTAGTATCAGAACCCGGGGAAAATTAGCTAATGTGTATGTCGGAACAAGAAATCTTCCCTTCCTTGCAATTACTCAAAATCTTGGCTTGCCATTGAGAATGCATTTTAGAGCCTGGCATAATTAAATGGAAAGCAGGAGCCAAAAGGGAAAAAGCAAACAGTTGAAAAGAAGAACTAGGAGACTAAAACCATTCCTCATTTACATATTTTGCCATAATTTCAGCAAGTTTAGCCAAATTGCATCGAGCCAAATTGATACTGATATTAAGCAGCAGCAACTCTACTGGCTTAAGAAGTCATTCTGGACATGTTCTGTAAAACTGAGCTCAGAACTTGGCCCAGTGTTTGAAGGGTATTTTGATCATATGTAAGTTTCCTGGTATTACAGAAGCAGAAGTTGCTGAAAAGCTTGTGACCGAACCACCTTTCAGACTGCTGTCCTGTAGTGAGGAGCTATTTGTTCAGCAAGCACAGCTGGACTTCACCCCGGTGTTTCTCCTGTCTGGTGGCCATCAGACCAGCCCCAGGAGTACAGAGCGACCTCACTTCACGTCCACATTGTGCTGACTTTTAATTTTCTCTCACGGACTCCCAACTTAGTGCAGGAACTTGGAAGGCGGTGCAGTGCATCTGCATCCAATCCTGACACTTTGGCTGGGAGAGAGAGGAAGGAGGCTGGGCTCCCTCCTCTATCTACCAGCCAAGAGCTCCCCAGGGCTGCAAGAAGCCTTCAGTCTGTTTAGAGTTCTGCATTTAGCAAAGAGAACTTGGCAGAGAGGAAACTCAGAGAAACTCCAGGTTTTCAGTGGGTCTGACCCCAGTTTTGGTTTCATAAATCTGACACCAAAGCCAGCCAGAGAGCGGTCACTTTACCAGTGCTTGGCCATGAGATTTAGAGGTTCCTGTGAAACTCTAACAAACATTAAAAAAAAGCCTACCACCTCCTGAAAGATATAAGCCTAACATTTCACATAGCTGTATTTAAAAGTCTCACTGGACTGAATTCAAGGGTTACTACGAGAATCAGCATTCTTTAGATCCTTGTGCTGAAAAGGTTAAAAGAAATCTTAACCAAGTTCTTTGCAGTGAGAAAGATTTGCTCTTCACCGACTGATGGTTATACCAGCCGAGAGTTAAAATTAAAGTTCAGTACTGGCATTCTTTCATAGCTGTTTTCAGTGGTAGAATGTGATTTCTTTCTGGTTTAGCAGCCTTTCATATTTGTTTAGAGAACTCAGAAGGGAAGTCAGAACTCAGAACTTTTGAAATATTATAAATGGTTGACTTGTTGCGTAAAGTATATTTTCCAGGCCCTCTGCTTGTTGTTGAGTGTTGAAGAGATACTACAACTGATAGAACTGTCTTTTCTTCCAGAACTGAAATTAATTAGTAAATGTGAAGTAAAAATTGTACATTTTATGGAAATCTAAGAAGGAAAGGGAAAGAGACAGACAAATGGTCTCACCAAGAACTGAGTACAAGCAGAAAGAATAAGATGTATTTTCATATCGCACAATGAAAGTTCTTCAGTCCCACAGAGTATTTATTGTTTGTGTTACTACTGGTTAAATGGCCTTCTATTTTTTCCTTTTTCTGGTCTGTATCTACTGAATTGTTATTTTTGTTCAGCTGCAGCTTCAGAGCATTTAGCGATTAAATCTCCCCTAAGAATTTGCAAAGCCTAGAAGTCTAAGCCATTTTTCTTTATATATTTGGTGTAATCTGGCTGTTGCTAGGCTAATGGAAGGGTTGCTTTTGTATTATTACTGTGCACATTAAAGAACAGGCATAGGATCTCTGGTCTGGGGAATTAGTAGGTGAACTATTTGAGTCAAGATACAACTACTATGGGATCAAACTCTGCAGACAATCATCTGTGTCAAAAGGAATTGCAATGGGGAAAAGCTAGGTAAATAAAGAGGTTGGAGTGTGGTCTAGCACATTTCAGAGACAACACCCATGTATGGAGGGCCTCCATCCGAACACATGAAAAGTATCATCAGGCCTTTGCCCTCATGACTGGAGGAGAGGGACACCATGCCTCAAGTTTGAAGGTCCCAGAAGTATTCTCTCATCGCAGGGCCCTCCAGCTAATTGCAGAGACATGGGGAGTAAGTGGACAAAGGCAAAACTATGGTAAAACCCTATCTGCATTGTCATTCATAGAAGTAATTTATAAATATTCAGAGGACACAACTGTTTGTTATTTGTTGTGTGCTCAAGGACCCCTAGAGTCCCTCTGGCTTGCAGGACTGTCACAGCCGAGAAGTCAACCTCCTTGAAAATTTCTCCTTGTGAAGTCATGTCACCTGATGCTGGTCAAGACAAGAAGTTCTGGGAAGCAGTTCCCTGCACCTTCTTCTCTCATTATTGCACATAGCTCTGAGAAAGGAAGAGAGCTCCAGCGTCATTCAGATTATTTCAAAAAGCTTCTGTATAATTCCATTATAATACATTGTGCAAACATGTAAGTCAAATTATGCTATTTCGTTTTAATGTGCAAAGTTTCTTAAGTAATAGTTGGGATGAAACAGAATCAATTTTAGGTTAATAACTGAAATCAGCATTAACTACATTAACTACAGGACTTCTCATGGTTCCTTTAACTGATGTCTGTAGTACCCAGTACTATTCACAAGACAGGATACCTGAGTACAGAGAAATATCCCTGTACAACTTTCTCTGCCATCCTATTTCTCAGGATGGTTGTGCAAACCTGCTTTTTACAATCAGATTTTCCACAGAAGTAGTAAATGCAGCATATAAGAAGAACCTCTTCATTCAGATTACATGGAAATAAAGCATCAAAAAGATAACACCACACAGAATCAGGCCTTTATCAATCATCTAATAAATCTTTTGCGGAATCTGTCCCAAACTCCGGGATTTTCATTAGTTTAGGCAACTCAGGGAAGCTGATCTCCTTGGTTTTTAAACCCAGTTTTTAAGCTGAATGTGAGGTACTTCTCATCTTTGAGTTTATTGATCCATTGAGCTTTCTGTGACTCCCACCTATGCTTTAGAACTAGGTTCCTTTCCTGTAGAAGCACAGCAAGAGGTTTTGGGGTCTGAGACAATATATACTTGGGATGATATGGATGTTGCATTTTTTAAGTTCTACTCGAGCCCACATTTAGACCCAGGCTTGCCTTCTCTTGAGTAGGAGGCAGATCTTTTCAAGGAGTGGTCTAATAGTGCTCTGATTTGCCCTTCTGGAAAGTTGTCTCATTATAGAAAAACTCAAGACTTCTTTGCTGAATGTCTAAAATCACCTGCTGATTTCCACCTTCAGAGCTGACAAGTATGTAGACATGTGGAATCAGCTAAGTGAAATTGCAAGGAGCAGAGTAGCTCAGGTCCTCTGCCATACTCAGCAGACAACCATTCACACCTGCCAAGGGTTTTGGTATGCTTCTGGGAGGAATGTGGCTGAGCAGGATGGTCAGAAGCAGTTCGGGTGTGTGCTGGGCCAGGCTGGAAGCTGTTTTATTACCTCAGCAATTAGGGAAAGGCGTATCTGCATCAGAAGGAGACATAATTCCACACTAGCTTCTTTTAATTGCTGCCCCAGCTCTCTGGTCAAAAGCAACTGAGCCTGGCTCCAGTGAAACACTCTGCCACTAAGCTTAGTGCTGGCCGTGAGCAGACTGTGCACATGGGCAGATGTGACATCCCCTGGGAGCCCCTGGGAGACAGCTCTGGGGACAGAGACTGCCACACTGAGCAGCAGCGATGGCCTTGGCACAAGGGCTGCTCCCTACAGCTGAACACACTTCCCTCTCCACCAGACATTCTTTTTCCCTTTAGGGGGGCATGTAGCAGTGGCAGGACTGAACTTCTGGAGGGAGCCAGGCAACAGGCTGCTGAGCTTTCAAAAACAGGGCCCATGGAGGAGGAAAGAGGTGGTGATGAATTCCCCATCTGCCGTCCCTGCTGAGTCCTTCTTGCGTTTACAGCTCAGGGATAGGCAAAGTCGATCCAGTCTAGTAGAGGACTTCTCTCAGTTCCCTCAGAGGAATAAGGGCTCCATTAAATCTGGACAAATTGAGGATCTGTCCAAGGAAATTATTTGCTTTCCAACTGCATGTCAGCAAAATTTTCTTAGCCTATACTACTGCGGAGACTTGATAAGCTAACAATTCCATGCCTCAGCGCTTGGGCTGGGAGAAATTCATGCTATGGACGAATTCCCCAGCCATTCCTGGTGAGTTCTGTACCCATCTGGAGAGATGAAGCACCAAAGGTGTCAGCGGCATCTCCTTGAACTTGGACTTTCTGCCCTTTCCCTATCTGTCTTCAGGCCAATAGGCTCAAAGCTGGAAAGTCAGGTAGGCATTGCTGGGAAGCCCTTAACTGTGTCCCAACTCCCCTTCTGGGTGTACCATAGACTTTGCTTCACTGGGGTTTAGTGCAAGCTATTTGGCTGTAGTGGATGCTGTTGTGACATCCTAGTGCCCTTAGGTGTGGGGAGAGGGCCAGTGGATCAGCAAGTCTGAGCAGAACAGTGTCTCTTCAGAAGTGGCAGTACTGGGATCACTTCCAGCGTGGTGTGGAGCTGTAATCAGAACCATTTGTGGTAATTAAAATCCTCTTGCTGTACTGTGGTGTATTTAGGATATGCTTATGGAATCACTGTGAGTTTTGTATTCAGCTAGGACTGGTCTCATAGGCAGCATGCACTAGTCCATGGAGGGTCTGTTCTAAACCCAGTTCACTCCAGTGGTTTTAGATGACACTAAAAGAAATTTTCAGCCTCTGTAGGCAAGAAGTGAAGAAAACCATATTGCATTAATTTTACACAAATTGCTCAATATGGAATTTTTCTACAGTAGGACAAAAGTCCTTCCTTTTGTGGACGAAGCTACAGGACCACCAATGAACTCTATTTTACTACTCGTGAAAAAATTTAGCACTGCTGTGCCAATCATAGTACTACAGCTGCCCTAGGCAAACAAGCACATCCATGTTTACAACTGGACAACCTTCTCCCACAGGCTTTTACACTGCTATGGCAATTCTGAGAATCAACATCTATCTCACATCCACAGCTCCCATACAAGGAGGAAAAGTCACTGTTCAGTTTATGTCTGTATGCTACATCTCTATGGATACCTCCAAAAGCTGCTGGGAGGTGAAAAAAAAAAAAGATCAAGCGTTTATAATAGAAGAAAGTGACAAAAATATTTAGTTTGCCATCTAAGAAGAAAAACAAAAAACCCACACATCCCTTGCAATTCTAAGCACACCATAAAATAATAACACCAAGAGACTGATGTCTGAGACTGCAAGGTCATTCTTAATGGATTAGATTCCCAGGAATTTGTGCAATATCAAGGAATAAGATGATGGAAGTTTTACTGCATGAAGTACATGTTCTCTTAAGATGTTAACAGTATCAAGGAGTACCATGCACTGTCTCTGTCACAAAAAAGTGCTCATCCAAAGCCAGTGGCTTATCCGAAGGAAATGAAGGCTTGTATGATCCCTACATGGGTGTAAACCGCATAGACCTTGGGCCCATGGGTGATGTCTGCATATAGCTGCACTGGTGTAACTGAGGTACTGAATGGGCATACAAGTCTTCTAATACAGATGAAGTTGTAGAATTGGGGTCCAAGTGGACAGGAAAGGTCATGAGATGAGAAGAAAAACAAAATGAACAGCTGCCTGCATGTTTTACTAGCCTGACTTCCCAAGGAAATCGGACTCACACAACAGTATTACTTGCCCAATTGCTTTTTCTGTCCTGCCCTCAAATAACTTCCGATTCTGTTGGCTTATTTCAACTCAATTTATCAGAGAGGTATCAGCCTTAGATGTATTCTGTTCCTCCAGGTTTCATGAAAACTGGCAGCTAGACAGGGAAAAGAGCTAAAGAAGTACACCAAATGAGGGGAGGGTTTCAGCATGAATTAAATAATTACCTGCTATGTTTTGCCTGCCAACTGGCCAGCCACCACGGCCAAATGACTTCAAGCCCATCAGCAAATTACTGAATCTGGCTTTTTTTCAGTTGATGTAGAAAAGAACTGGAAAGGAGGTAAGAGGTAAGTGTATGGTGCCTGAGGGGAGGTGTAGAAGAAAGAAACAAGAAATATTAAGGAGGCAATGGGGCAGGAGATACCTGGAGGAAGAGGTAGAAGCATGGGCTGAGGCAGTTCTAGGAACAGAGCAGGGGGAACAGAGGTGAGAGAAGGCCATGGTGGAAGGACTGGGAATTATTGTAGGGCAGGCAAGTGTGAACACAGTCTTCCTGAAATCAGGCCCAATTAGTGCTGCTGCTCGCAGGATGGCTTGTATATACAAAGTCTGTCATGAATATGTTGCTAGCCTACTTTCAGAAGTGATGAGCAGCCCTACCTTGTATGGATTTCAGAGGGAGTTGTGGGTGCTCAACATCAATAACTTTCAGGTGCTGTCTGTATAATTTTAGTTAAATTTGCAACAGCTATAACTAACTGCCTTGCAGCATGAGAATTATTAGATCATTACACCTTCTTATATCCATCACAGTAAAAGCAGACCTGCAGAGGGTATTAATTTACATACACTGGTAAAAACAGAGAAAGAAATGTACCCTATAAACTGTCATCCTGATTACCAGAGGTCCACAGACTATATTGTTCTGCTAGATACTCGATTCTTATTCCCTCAATTGCTATAAAACATATATATAGTTCAAATCAATTAAAAAGAAATGTTTGGGCAAAATTGATAGTGCGTCAGCCACAGCAAGATTTAGCAGCCACAACTGAGTTGAAAACGTCGCAGAATCTGAAGAGCTGATTCACACCTTACTCAAGTTTTATGTTGGAGTAACTTCAGTGAAGCATAAAGTAGAGCAACAGAGAGCTCTAGTTTATATATAGTTTTATATAATTTTTTAAAATAAAGCCAACAGAATGAATGAGCCCGGCAAGAGACGTCCAGAAAGGACTATATCCTCTGTGCTGTTGCTGAAATCTGTTGTCCTTTGAGGCAGCTGATCAGGCATCCATTTCAAGGCTTACACACCTAATTTTTGCTGCCTCTTTAGGAGATATCTTGTAACTAATTTCAGAATTCTAAAACAAAATTGTGCTGGGAAAAAATTGCTTAGGACTTGGAGACACCCACTACAATTTTGCCATCAACCAAGTTTGGACTATCCCTGAGCTACATCTCTCCCTCTCATAGAGTTCATCTCTCTCTGGTTACGTCTAAAAGACTCTTGACAGAGAGGACTTCACCCAGAAACTTAGATTCTTGCTGTCATGTCATACACATTATCACTTATTTCACAGGTATAATATTTCTGTCTTAGAATATTGACACTCAAACCTGCATTTACCTTATGTGTAGAATGCTAGGCAGTATAGTTTGGTGTATTTTAAGGAACAATATGTCGTCATTTTCAGAAAATCCTGCTAGGGCTACATTTTTCAAAGGGCTTTGAGGGATGAAAAATTGAGTTATGAATAGCTCTCTGTACACCTCTTTCTCTAATTATTTTAATTGTCCCTCCAATTACACACACAGAGGAGGAATTTTTCTGATTTACTCTTGTATTTAAATCGTGGTTGCAAATTCCTCCCATGGCTTAATTTTGAAAATGATCTGCGGCTGAAATTAGATCTGCCCATATTGCTTGATATGCTTGTATGACTTTCACAAGTAAGAAGCTTCTGCCTTCAGAAATTTTACTCATTTAACAAGCTGTGGTGCCTGCTTTTTTGTTGAGAGAAAGTGTTTTGGTTTTTTTTTTTCCACTGAGTAAATTTCTCAGTGATATGGCTCAACACATAGTGTATGCAGTCAGCTAAGCATGGGAGTGCATGGGAGCTTTTTTTTGAAGTGTTCATCAACATATTATTGTTTCAAAGTTTCTTCTGCTAAGACATGTATGTTACCAGATACCAAACACGGAACTGTAATTTATGCTGTAGATTGTTTTGCAGGTAACATACGGATGCATAGTTTTGTCAACATTTTAAGCAGCTTAATTGAACCACTCTGTCGCAATGTTTGCCAGCAAGCATGCCACTCTGGTAGCTTTTTACTATATAATCCAACATGCTGAAGCAGCAGTGGTGATACTGGATTCTTCTTTGTCAGTCCTTATGTGTCTCAGAGAGTTGTAAGTGATGCAGGACTTCTCAAAGGAGATAAATATTAATACATGCCCTTAATGTATGAGTAAGCTCTAAAAGGTGAAGTGTCATCCCTCCAGTGGCAGACCTGTTGATGGACAAATACAGTAAGAGAATGAGTGACTCAGTCTCCACTATCTTGTGTGATCTGCCTTAGTGTGCTGAGTCCATTAAGGGAAAGAAAAGCAGACCGCAGGAGTGCAGCTCACTAAAGCTGCACCATCATCGTTTTCAAAGTGACTAATGCCCTGGCAGAGCACGGGCCAATCTGGATCTCTATTAAGTTTTCACAGAAGAGATTACAATCTTTATTTATACCCAGTTTAGACTTCTGAAATTCTCAGGTATTCTTAGCAGTTCCTGCTTGATAGTAAGCAAAACCAGAATCAGCTGTGGAGAGTGCAGCTGCACCAATCTCTTAGGCAATTAGGAGGTTTGTCAAGAGGCAGTGAGGTGTATCCTGGTGTGGATGCCCCACTAAGTGTCCTTAAAAATTTAAATCAGTTGTGTCTACCCTGAAGCATTGCTATTCTTGGGCCTCCGAGCTGGCTACAGCTGGGCTAAGAGCTAGAACTAGGATTCCTGGGAGTAGTCTTAATTATTAATTTATTACTTTAGTGGGAAGAGATACACGTGGATCTGCTTTCTGTGCTACCCTCTGCCCACCAGCCATTAAAACCTGCAATGCACGCCTTATAGGACTTTGAGAAAGATGCAAACACAAGCTGACTTGATTCACCTAGCTCTGAGAAGTGAAGTTAAAGATATGGATCAGAATCTCGGCTCTCACAGAGGTTCTCTGATTTATAACAGTCAAAGAGCTGGACACAAAGACATGTGCATGTGGATACATGAGCCCCTTGCTGGAACATACCCAGACACATAACTCTCAGCAAGTTTCTAATTGCATCTGTAGTTCCAAATGTCTGATTTTACACTCAGATTGCATTTTGAGAGTCTTCCTGCTGCCGTTTAGTTATCCAAGTCACCCATTCAGGCAAAAAGAAACAGTATCGTGTAATTTATCTAACTAGATGACAAATCTTCATTTCTGAATATTTGCAGTGAACTGTTTCTGAATGGGCCATAGATTAAAAAATGATTAATGGAACATATCGGCAAATGTATTTGCCTGCTTTTGAGAATATAACTCCTGGTAGACAACATCTGAGCAGAAAAGAAGGAATATTATCAAAATAGCTAAAACTTTTTAAGTCATTCATCATTCATGCCAAAAACATGCTTGTAGAAGACTTAAAAAAATGTGCTTACTGTAGGTCAAAAGTGCTTTGGAACCACATTTTAAAATTGTTTTAAACTTCTAAAGAACCTGCAGATTAGAGGCTTCTTCTTGTTTTCTAAAATATCTGCTTTTCTGCTTTCAATAGAAGTTGGAGGCTTCTGAGTGTTGAAGATATCCTGTGATTTTTATATGCTCTTTTTGCCAGTCAGTGAATGGGTTACTGAGGTGCTTGTGCTCTCCCAAATGTTCTTGTAGGCATTTTATTATGCTAGTAAGTCTTGATTTGCTTATTCATAGCAAACTGTTTGCGTATTTGAGATCATATTTTGGTTTCTGAAACAATGTCTTCACCATTTTGAAAACTTTACCTCATCGCCAGGATTTTCAAAAGAGCTCAACAAAATCATTTCCTCATCACATTAAATACTGAGCTCTTTTGAAAACACAGACAGAGGTACCATGCAGGAACTTTATTAAGCAGTGAATGCTCTTGAAAAATTCAGCTTTCATTTTGATGTCTGGCTTTTCTGAGAATGTTTGCCTTACTAGGGAAGCTGAGCTCCTTCAAATTTAATCATGTAAAGGCTTGTGTCTTAAAATTAATGGGAGACATCATGGCAATCTTCCTTCTGGCTAACAAAAATGTAATCTTTCTAATGTCATGAGGTCATAGTGTTCATGACACAATGATCTGTATGTCTGTGGCTATGCTAGTCTAAGCGTGGTGGATGTTGGTCTTATCACTTTCTTATTGTTTAATTATTTGTGTAGTTGAACCAAAGAGCATCTTCTGTTTAATCTGAAGGCCTATTGTTGAGGAGTTACTCAGTAGTTTTTCCATGGATCTCAGTAGGATGACTCACATAGAGAGTTACTCCCAGCTGTCATGGCATAAGACGCGAGAAGAATTGTACCTAGGGGGATTATCTTGTTAACTGTGGTCTGTATCAGATATAAACCCCACCTTCTGCAAATTACAGATTGCATGGAATTTACATAGAATTAAACTAATGCCAGGAAAAATCACAATTAATTTCATAGGACTTGCAGATATGACAGCTCCTGTTTGGTTAAAGAGTAAGGGCAACTGCATATGGCACTATACTGCATCTCACAGTTTCATTCAAGTTCAATGATATCCCATTGGATTTGTTTTCCACACTACCTTCTTTTCCATTTTGAATCTTTTCAAAAAATTTCACAATAAATTTTTTACAACCAGCAGATTTCCAGCACATGAGGGAGGGAAGAAGAAAGGCTCAGGCGTGGTGAGAGACATTCCCATGCACATACCTACACACTATTCTGAATTTTCAGCCAGTTTAAAATGAAAAAAAAAACAACTTCCTAATAAATTAAACTTTTCATATATGTGGCTACAAAAGGAAATCAGATAGAGTGAAAAAAGTCACATCTAATCAGGACTTAAATAGATAATGGCTGCTGGGTGTATTTTGTGCTCCTCTATTCAACTCCAGGGAGTTAATAGTTGCGGGGTGTTTCAGACACCAGAAAGTGAATGATTCATAGATGCAAAACCAGGGTGCCCAATCAATGTCTCAATCTTCACCCTGCTCACTGGTCCTCAGATGATGTCCTTGACTCTCCCTGCAGGTCTCTGCAGCTCCTGCCCTGTGCCCCAGCTGCAGCAGGGGCTTGGGGCTGGGCTGCGTAGGCTGCGTGACAAGCAGAGCAGTTTACAATTCATGAGTGGTGGAACATGTCTCCCTTGCCAAGAAGGCTGTTTTTGTTCGAGGCTGCCAAAGGATACTACTGGCTGAAGAGTGACTCTCTCTGAGCCAGAAGCAAATATTCACTTGAACAATGAAATAAACAAATGACTATAAAATGTATTATCTGTTATATTGGAATATGTCGTAACATTTCACAGTCTAATTTGCTTTTGCATACCAGTAACATATGGGGTATTAGCTCACATTCATGTCATTTCATGAGGTACAGGACTAGAGTGCTACAGAAAGGGAAACTGAGGAGAAAAAAAAGGCATGCTTTAAGCTCATGAAATGATGAAATGCCCATGTTGCTTATAGTCTAAACAATACCCCTTTTTTTTTCCCATTACGTTATATGTCTTTATAATCTGTCTTTAATTTGGTTTTTTTTTTCAAATGGAAATAAGTATAATTAATATTGGTATTCCATAAAATAAATTATATCTTAAATAACACAGAATTACCAGCTCTAGAACAAGCTGGTGACAATCAAACCAGTCAACCTGCTACACAGCAAAATACTCTGGTGTTTGCTACAGTATGTCTGAAGAAAGCCCCTGACATCTAAGTGCTGTGGATTTTGATTCAAGGCAAAAATTTACAGCAAAACATGTTTTTACATTGTCAAACAGATGTCACACTAACATGATCCCCCAAATACTTTCAAAATCCAGTACTACAATTTTAGAATGAAATACTAAACGAGGAGAGAAATTCAGAAATACCAACAGAGCAAGATGAAAACATTTTTTGACCTGTTTTGAATTTAGGCCTCTTTAGAATGCAAGCATGCAAAGGGCATGTTGTCTCATGCATGCCTGCTGCAGGTTCCAGTGAGAAACACTGTGAACCTCATGCTATATATTAAATTACTCCTAAACTCCACTAAAAGAGGTGTTCCTCATAAGCACTACCTAAATTGTACAGTGCAGTTCCTCCTAACAAGAACTGTCTTTTTGGTAAGTATTTGTGCAGAGGACAGCACGTAATTTATGAGTGGGCCCTCAGGCTCAATAATTTGCAGGGCAACATCAGTAATAGTCAGAAGTGCTTTCTAGGCAAAAGGAGATAGAGAAGTGAAATTTCTCTTTAGCTGCTGGAAACTGCTGAACACATTATAGGTTAACAAAAGGAAAGGCAATAATAAATATGTTTGAAATCAGGAAAGATCCATCAAAATTTTGAGTAGGATTAGCAATGCTGGCTAACTACCTTGAAAATTTCACTAGCAGAGACTGGTATGTTGGAGCTGAATGAATGGAAACCTCAGAGGAAAGCAAGGTAAAATATTTTCAGCAACTAAGGTTTCATACTAGATGTAAAATAGTAAAATCTAGGTTTCTTGCCTCAACTTCTTAGTTTATAAAACAGACATAAGGAGACTTGCTCCCACCTCATGGGCAATGCTTGGAGGTTGTTTTCAGATGAAAAAGTGGTAATATTATGCTAGTACTGAGGATGATGATGATGAGTAGTACTTTCAGTACGTATTATTATCTAGCTTAAAAAAATTAAAAAGGCAATCTTTCCATTAGCTGTGACTTTCAAAAGCCTGAAATTTTTACTTTAATAAAGCAAAGTTAATGGAATCAGTTTGAACAAATAGTATTTAGACATGCAAAATTCTACTTGCATAAAAATCCCTGATTCCAAAATTAAATCCTTGTGGAATAATAAAGCTTCAGATACAGGTATTATGAGAAGCAGGGGTTACCTGCAAAGCCAAATGCTCTTGCCTTTGTATGTTGAAATCTGCTTCCCACCTGAGCCAGACCGCAGTTAAACAAAACAAAAACATATGTTGGATTTCACTTAGGTGCAGCTCATTAAAAGCTCTTACCCAGCTCTGAAGCCTATGGTGCCCAGAAGCCTTTAAAGTTCTCTTGATTGCAGGGAAGCCTGGTTTGCTGTGTGCTGAGCATCTTGCAACCCTGAAACAGCTCTGATGCAAAATAATTTGACAAGAGCAACTGGAGCAAGGGGTTTCAAGAGTTCAGGTGGGAATAGAATTTCCCCTCCCCCTGCTTCATCTCCTGAAGTTTTGCCACTGGGTCTTTTATTATCCTATGACATCTCACACAGAGATATGAAACTGATGTGAAATCTAGGTTTGAGCACGAAAACTTAACCAGAAGTGGTAACAGAAGTTAAGTAACTAATTACGTGAGAAAAACCTGCAGATTTGTTTGGTTTTCTGAGGTCAGGGCTCATAGTTTTTATTTTGTTTCTGTTGTGTTTTGTTGTTTTTTTTTTTCCATAGTGAAGGAGAGAAAACCAGGATTGAATTTAATTATTCAGTGACCCCAGGTGGCCTACACTTCTCTATGCCTGTTAGCCACTGAATGCTATCAGAACTGCTTAGCTGAAAGCTGCCTTTTACATGTTGATGGGCATTGCAAATCCTCCTGCAGAGTTGTCTTTCATGTCAAGACAATATCAAGCACAGCAAAACATCACCATATGTCCTTCTCTCCACTTCTCCCTGTGTTTTGCAGGTTGTATTCTCTTTCGCTGCCACTTGACAAATTTGCTTCCCTGGTGATGTGTGCATGTGTGTGTGCTTGTGTGCGTGTGTGTGTTCACAATATCATATTCTGAGGGGCTGGGGGGCGGGGCGGAGGAGAAGCACAGTGCCTTTGCTCAAAATCCTCTTTTTTAGCTAAAAAGAATAGCCACATCTGCTGCTTTGTCCACAGACTGTCTACTCTAATTGTCAATTCCGGTTTTGATTTATTAATATTCACATCCTTAGATACAGAAATCCTTCTTTCAGAGCAGATGAGTGACTATTTCCCACCTTTTTTCCCTCCTGATTAGCAAGTGTCATAGCATTCTTGTTACTTGCCAGCAAGAATTAATCATGCCACAGAGCCTGATTCTTTGGGGGAAGAAGTTCCTAAAAGCTCCAAGGAAAAGATGGAGAGAAACAACCTTGGATTCCTTTAGAATCCTATTATTAACCTGATCTAATTTTGGACATGAAAATTTTCTACAAAGTCTAATTTAGTGTTACTACCAAAATTACAGATTAGAAGGAGGTGAAAAGAAATCCCACTTGGGAGCTTTTAAATGCTTTTATTGAAGTTGTGGTAAATTTTTTTCTGTCCATTTGACTGAAAATTTATATAATTTTGCCTTTTCTAATGTTGGTTGCCACATAAGAAACAGAATTTGGCATTTTATGGCCTCAATCCATGCTGTCTTTATCAGAAAGATAGTAAAAATGAAATTAAGGAAAAGAGATAAATGCCAAAATCCTATGATGGCACATCTTGTAATTATCACATCTGCTGCAAAGCTCCTGAAAAATAGCTTTGGAAGCTTGCCATGCTGCAAACAACTCACACAATGAAGGGGAGCAGCACAGTAAAGGACAATTGATAATGGGATTTTTAAATGGACTTTTAACCTTGTAGTAGGAGGTCTTACCATTCTATCTTTTGTTGTGGCTGCTTTTTGATTTTTATCTAAAAGAATATTTTCCCCTTTCATGATGCACTCTGATGCCATACTTGGAAATGTGGCATGGCAACAAATTAATCAGTGATAAGAAGAATGGTGGAAAGGAGTGAGGACTAAAGAGGGAATTAATTCTTGAAGCTGCTGCCTTGGGAAAGCATCAGCGACTACTACTGATGGCCTTTGTCTTTTCATTCATCTTCTTCCCATGGTTATAAACTCATTTTCAAGGTTTCTTAGTGTAAGGCACTGTGACCTAGGAGCAACTTTGCCTTTTCTTATATGATGTTCAAAGTGTGAATTTCTCCTAGCAGCACTACTTTGTGACTTAAGAAACTGCAATATAGTTATGTGCTGAAATGCATAGCTGAAACAAGTTGAATGCAACCTTGAAGGAAATTTGTGATCACAGCCTTTGATCCTCAGATTAATTGTCTGTAGGGAAACATGTATATTTGCACATAATTGCATGTTCAGAGCATCGCTGCAAAGCATCTTTGTTCACAAATGACTCATCAGTGCTTTGGCCTCACGCTTAGAATTCCTTTCAAAGGCAAAAGATTGACAAGATAGTAAAAATAATAATTCACTCCAGTAAAAATAGTAATTCACTCCCAAAATAATCAGTTGTTTTCAGTAAATTTTTCTATACAGGACTTTGACTTTGTCTTTCCTACTGCCGCCATTTGGACACCATTAAGCATAGAATCACAGAAGAGTTGCTTTTGGAAGGGACTCCAAAGATTTCCAGCCCCCAGCCTTGGGAGGGGATACCTGCTGCAAGGCCTGATTACTCAGAGCCCCATCCAACCTGGCCTTTAACACTTCCAGGGATGGGCATTCACAATTTATAGGAAAACCTTTTCCAGTGCTTCACCACCCTCACTGTAAAGAATTTCTTGCTTATATCTATCTAAACCTACTGTCTTTCAGTCTAAAGCCATTCCCCCTTTTTTAGTGTAAAAGTCCCTCTCCAGCTTTCTTCTAGCCCCTTTGGGCACTGGAAAGCTGGTCTAAATTCTCCCCGGAGCCTTCTCTTCTCCATGCTGAACAACTATCTCTCCTACCTGCTCTTTACAGGAGAGGTGTTCCTCTCCCTCCTGCGGACTTGCTCAAGCATGTCCACGTCCTTCTTATGCTGGGCGCCCCAGAGCTGGATACAATACTCCAGATGGGATCTCACAAGAATGGAATAGAGGGGAAGAATCACCTTCCTTGCCTGGCTGGTCACTGTTTTCATGCAGCCCGGGATGCTGGCTTCCTGGGCTGCGAGCACACAACTGCCAAGGCGTGTTGAGCTTCTTATCACCCAGACTGTCGTGCAGGACAGTGTGAAATGCTTCGCGCAAGTCCAGGTAAATGATGCCGGTTGCTCTTCCCTTATCTGCCAGTGCTGTAACCCTGTAATAAAAGGTTACCAAATTTGTCAGGCATGGTTTGTCATTAGTGAAGCCATGTTGGCTGTTACCAATAACCTGATTATTTTTCATTTGCTTTAGTATAATTTCTGCTCTGTTATCTTTTCGGGCACTGAGGTCAAATGGAGTGGCCTGTAGTTCCCCCTAGTCAGTGGGATCTTCACAGGACTGCCAAACCATCTCAAATATAATTGATAGTGGCTTAACCTGAGGCTGTCTCATCAGATCCCATGGACTTGTACACCTTCAGGTTCCTTAGATGTTTTTGTATCTGATCTTCTCCTGTAGTTGGCTCAGGGTCTTCATTCTTCCAACCCCTGCCTTCACCTTCTGCAGTTTGGGTGGTGTGACTAGGAGAACTTGTTGGTGAAACCTGAGGCAAAAAAATCATTGAGTACCATAGCATTTTCCATGTTCTGGCTAACCAGGTCTCCTCTTTCCTTCTGGAGAAGGCCCACATTTTTCCTAGTCTTCCTTTATCACCAGTGCACCTATAGAAGCTTTTCTTATTGCCCTTGATGTCCCTGGTCAGATTCAATTCTATCTATTAACTTTTCTAATCTAATCCCTGGGTATTCAGTCTCTCTATGTTCCTCCCAGGCTGCTTGTCCTTGCTCCAAGCCTCTGTAGGCTTCCTTTTTGTGTTTGAATCTGTCCAGCAGCTCCACGTACATCTGTGCACGCCTCCTAACGTTTTCACCTGGCTTCCTCTTCATTGGGATGCTCCTGAACCTGAAGGAGGTGATCCTTGAACATTAACCAGCTTTCCTGGGGTCTTCTTCCCTCCAGGGCTTTATCCCATGGCACTCTACCAAGGAGATGCCTCTAGGCCAAGACAGCTCCCCCAAAGTCCAGGGCTTGCTTTGCCCCCTCCTCTCTGCCCTAAGGATCTCAAACACCACCATTTCATGGTCACTGCAGGCTGTCCTTGAGCTTCACATCCCGCACCAGCTCCTCCTTCTTGATGAGAACAAGGTCCAGCACAGCACCTCTCCTTGTCGGCTTCTCTATCACTTGGAGAAGGAAGTTATCATGAGGCATTCTGGGAAACTCCTGGGTTGCTTAATGCCCTGCTATATTGTCGTTCCAACAGATGATAGGGTGGTTGAAGTTCCCCATGAGGACCAGGGCTTGTGAACACAAGGTAGTTCCTATATGCCTGTAGATGACTCATGTCCCCTGTTCCTGCCATTCCTTTACTCCTGGCCCATAAGCTCTAAGTGAGCTTCTCCTCCATCCCCAGGCAGAACTGCATGCACCCCAGCCAGTGTCTGACATAGAGGGTGACACCCTCTCCTCATCTCCCCTGCTTGTCCTTCCCACAGAGCCTGTATCTTTCCATTCCAACACTTCAGTCATAGGAGGCATCACACCACACCTCTGTGAATACTTGAGGAAGTAAAGTACTATTTTTCACAAAGATTAGAAAAAATTAAGCTGCTGGGAGTGGAAGGGCTGAGAAGGAGAAAAGTTAGAGAAGGTATCAGCAGAAGGGCAGCCAAGGTTTATTAATGATATTCTCAATGTCTCCCATTATGAACATTTGTTTTCAGACCCTCTGTGTCACATTTTTAATTAATTTTCCATGAACTGGGAGGAGAATGTCTCTGCCCAATCAGAGAAAACTAGTAAACTTTCTAGGACAATTAAACCTTTATTCTCCTAGGTGGAGAAGAAATGGACCATGCATGTTCCCCTTTTAATTCTACTACTTCCAATAAAAGCTTAGAAGTTATCACCTCCTTCTTCTCTTCTCTTCTCTTCTCTTCTCTTCTCTTCTCTTCTCTTCTCTTCTCTTCTCTTCTCTTCTCTTCTCTTCTCTTCTCTTCTCTTCTCTTCTCTTCTCTTCTCTTCTCTTCTCTTCTCTTCTCTTCTCTTCTCTTCTCTTCTCTTCTCTTCTCTTCTCTTCTCTTCTCTTCTCTTCTCTTCTCTTCTCTTCTCTTCTCTTCTCTTCTCTTCTCTTCTCTTCTCTTCTCTTCTCTTCTCTTCTCTTCTCTTCTCTTCTCTTCTCTTCTCTTCTCTTCTCTTCTCTTCTCTTCTCTTCTCTTCTCTTCTCTTCTCTTCTCTTCTCTTCTCTTCTCTTCTCTTCTCTTCTCTTCTCTTCTCTTCTCTTCTCTTCTCTTCTCTTCTCTTCTCTTCTCTTCTCTTCGTGACTACACTCTGAGAGAAAGGAGTGGATCCTGCTCCTTTCCCCAAAGCAAGAGGAATGGACCACAAGCCGTGGAAGGTGTGGAGTCTGTCTATAGGGAAATATCACATCCTCATATTCACTAGGGCATTCTAAGCCCCACAGAGAAGCAGGACTTCCTTTTTCCCCCATTGGTTCAACTTAGGTACCTCCTTGTTCATGGGGTAGATGCTGCATCTTTCTGTGTTTGTCCTTGTGGATTGCCTCTTGCAATGCCTACCTTGACACATGTTATTCAGGGGACTGGCCAACCAGCTCATCATTTGGCAGGGCAGCCACACAACCTTTTGAGGTCAAAACACAAAATCCATTTCTCTTTGGTTTTGGCATGAAATTTTGATCTGAGCCTCAGAAAAGCCCAAGAAGAAGTAAACAGCCCTAAGAACAGAGCTAGGCTTTTACAGTGAAAGCACTCAGTAGAGCCTGGGGCAAGCCATGCAGTAAAGGGAAGATAGTATGGAAAAGCAGCAGTAAAGGGAAGAGAACATGGAAAAGCTGGTACAGCTGAGTACTAGTCTATCCACAAGCAATACAGGGATCGAGTGGGAAGCACTGTGAGAGGATACACCTAACAGATTTACTATAGTGACCACACAGGTCAGAGACTGACAGCTGTTACTTCTGAATTTTGGGTCCTTGACTGTCCAACACAGAGTTTGCCATCAACCTAGTCTTGGTGTGATATTGTATATACAGCAGTTGAGTATATGACCACCGCTCTGCCTTTGAAAATGGGATGAGAAAAAGTAGCATTTAGTGAAACAGAGAAAACAGAGTTCCAGTGTACAACATGGGCTACAATTCTTCATGTGCTTCCCTTGTCCATCCCAGGACACCGTTCAGCCCAGGAATATCACTGCAAGAACAGCTCCTGTAATTCTCTCTTTGGTATAACTACATATATAAAAGTTTCATACAAATTCACACAAGCACTGGCATTTTTCTTCTCTGTAAAGACCTGTTACATTTCTGACCCAAATCTTTTAATATAGATTTGTTCTGTGGATTTCATCTAAGGCATCTGAAGCTATTATTATTTCATATGTTGCAGTAATCTGCAGTCAGTCTGTAGTAGATTTCTGTGAAGGAGATTTGGAAAACAACTTGCTTCTGTATTACGTCGGTCTCTTTCTATTAATATTGGGGACCATTTTGGCAATATTTAAAAATAGGAATAAAATATTAATCTGCAGATTAAATACTAAGACCTACTTTGAGCTCAGTTGTGCTACAATAAATCAGGTAGACGAAAGAACTGCTCAGTATCTATGCCGTATAATTTAGATGAGAGTCTGGTTCTTATACTCTTCTGTTGGAATTGAAGTTACTCTATTTTCTCTGACAGGATAACAATGATGTTCATGATAAGCTGTCATACACAATTTCAAAGACCTTTTTTTCAAGCCTTTGCTCTTCCTGCAAATAAGATAAAAACAAATACCCGACTTCGCTGATTTTACAGTGTACATATCCAAGGAGTTCCTGCTTTTCAGCACACAGAGCAGAATTTGAAGTCAACACAGAAACAAACCATAAATATAAGAGAGCCCAGAGACCTTCAGATGCAAGGTTTGTGTTCTTCTCTTGTCCATCATACAGAGGTGGTATGGGAGCCCATGACACCGTCTTGTCTTGCAGGCTTGTATGTAAGTACATGACAGGGTACCATGGCTGCAATGCTGTGAGTGTAGAAGAGATTTAACGGTGATTTAACTGGGTTGATGCAGAGTTAAAGAAGAGCTTCCGTAGTTTCCCCTTATTTAATTATTAGATACTATTTAGCTATTAGCTGGAGCACAAGTGTGACAACATAACGAGAAAATTTCAAGAGAAATGGAAAAAGGGGTATTTGATCAAACTCTGAATTTTTAGACTTTTGAGGTCAGATTAGGGGCTGTGTTTATACTCCAGACTTATGCAGGGTTTGCAAAGGAACTTTAGTCACTGACTGGGGCCTCCAGGCAGAACAACAACATGAATAATAAATGGTAACAGCAGTCAAGCAACATAGGGGTTAATTCATAGCTGCATCTAATACAGCCAGAGTTGCAAAATAAAATCAGAAAGTTCCATAGCTGTTGGAGCAGGAGGATTATTTTGTGCTGTAATTTTTGTGGCAGCCCTTATTCTTTCTCTTCTTCAGCTTTTTAATGGAAAATCCTAACAGCTAATTTTTGAAGCTGCAGGCTTGGCAGAAAGACAGCAGAGAATGTTGCCCCATTCCCATCAAATGGTTTCTTAGGAAACAGCTATAGGAGTACTTTGAGCTCAAGAAATGACTGAACTTACAACATTAAACTGGAAAGCAAAAATCCTGGAATGAAGTAGAGACACCTCTCTTGTTGCTTGTCTGCTGGAAACACTGAACACCTACATGCTGCTGCTGATGAATTTATGCTGCTAGACTACAGAGGAGAGGTGGAAACAAGGTGAGCTCATCAATGGGATAGGAGACCCGTCCCTCTGCTTGTCAGACAGACGTCTTAATTCTGAGGGTGAAACTGTTGAAAATTTTCTGAACATGCTCTCTTGTCTTATTTTTTTTTTCATTTCCACAAGAGAGTCCTGTAATCACACGGTGACATAACTGCTCCTAGGTAAACTGGCAGTGGTGCAGCACTAAAAAAGTGCTTGAAGTTATTTGCTGATAGGAATGCTCAGGTGTGCAAATCTCAGCTCTTGTTCCAACATTAGTTACTGCAATATCCTTTTTAATGGGCCCAATATAATGAGAAAGATGTGAGTAAAAGGCTGAGGCTGTGTTTGGTTTTGGAAAACAGTCATCATCATTATCATCAAGAAAAACCGTTCAAACTAGTCTGGTGAACCAAAAATTCAAATAAAGTAAGAAGTCTTCCTAACCCAAGGAACACAGATGAAGCTGACAAGTTCTCTAGAGCTGATGTTTTACACTGAAGTTATCTTTCCAGTGTGGTTAGCCCCTTTTGCCCACTGAGGATGCAAATCACAGATGCTGGCACCAAAGTATTTCTGAAAATGGTGCATTCTGCTAGAGATGTGTCAGTAAAAAAACTGCACCTATGACTGCATGTGTGACCTGGCTGGGCACTTCATAATTCCTTCCAACTGCCCCCAGAACATTTCAGTTCTGCTGGTCGCCTTCTTGCCTCTGCCTTTCCCTTGGTCTCAAAGAGCAGGAAATAGCACAGGCCATGCTGTACAGGAGCTGTGCAAGTACAATCTCAGCTTCACCTATGTTACCACACCTACACCTTCTACGGAGTATTTCTAGAAAGTTAGAGACAGCTAACAGGAATATGGACAGCTAAGATAAGCCAAGTTACCCTGGGCATATGTCACTGAGCATGAACGGGCCTGCTGTTCTTGCCATCCACTGCAAGAAAAAAGGGCCAGAGATAACACTCCTTCTCTCTGTGTTGCAGCGCATGATGCAAGTTGTTGCTTGGTGATTAAAGTAGTTCTCTGCACCTTTGCACTCCAGCTGGGGCTGGCATTTTCCCCAACCTCCTGCCCATCTGTGGCAGGTGGGGAGACCTGGCTGGGAAGGGGAGCAGATGGGCAGGAGCACCGTGGCTGCCAGCAGAGCCCACAGGGTAGCATCAGTGCAGATCAGTCAACAGCAACCAGGTACTGCGGTTTCCTAACCTTTATGAAAATGAGGCTGGCAGGCCGTATGCAATATCCTAAGGACTAACAGCAGTCTCTGCTCATTGTACCTTTGGGAAGTTGTGGGCATTTCAGGACCTGATTAGCCTAAGTAAGTTCATGCTGTGTTCTCTAATGTGATGGTCTAAACTTTACTAACAGGATAAAGATCTCATGAGCTCATCAGGAATTTAGGGGGTAGGATGTCTTCAGGGGCTCAAAGGACAGGTTAAGCACTGAAGACTTAAGGAAACTGTAACCCTTTGTCTGTTTCCTCAACCATAAAACCATTAGATTTTAATGAAACAGTTTTTAGAATAATTGCATTACTTTCTTACTCAGGGAAAAGCAAGAAAACTAAATTTTGTTGTCCAGCTAGCATACAGGTTTTTTGCTGTAATTATTTTCATTGAACCCAGTAAATGTGCATCTATTTGTATTTTCTGTGCACCCACACACAATTTAAAGGTGTTCTAGATTACTGTCCAAGCTGAAATGCTGTCCCAGGACCAGAACTTGTGGCCTCTTCATAGGCAGCAAAGCTGGCATTAAACTTCTTTGTACTTTAAACCAGGGCATTAATCTTGCCAAGTGAAGAACTTGAATGACTGATCTCCACTTCCTGTGACCTACCATCATACCACATCAGTCACATCTACATGCACATGATCATGAAATTGTACTTGTTTAGTCTCAGTTTTAGAAGATTTTATGTGGAGCCAGGAGAACTCATTGGTTTAATTTTAAATTTATTTTATGGTTATCAAAACATTTGCCTGACTTTAGTGAAACACTTAATAGACAGCAGGAAAATAAATCTGACATGTTAAAAAAATCCTCATTATGCCATAGCACTTTCTCCTCACCTAAGATTATTAAACCATCTTGCCTGTTAGCATCAATTATGGAAACTCTGATCAACACTTATATTTAACTGTCGAATGCTGTTGAAAGATAGGCAGGAGATATGAGCCCAATCTTATTTTCTGTGCCCCTGTATAAAAAACCCCAAAACTTTTTCTCCAGTCTCATGTCTTTGTTCCAATATTTATTACAAGTCTCTAAATCTTTCTTTTTACAGCTTTTACTGAAACTTTCTGGTCATGTGATGACAGAGCAGAGGAACTATTGATCTATGATGTAAAAGTGTTGCATTTTTAACACCCAGCAGTCTCAAAACAGAAGCCAGAAACCAAAGCTGTTTTCTCATTCACAAAGGGTTGCCTCCCAGCACAGACATGAGTCACGTTGGCAGGAGATCATGCAAAGTCTCCCTGAGTGGTTCCTAACTCAATTTGTACAATGACTTTCACAGCTTTACGCCACAGCTACACCACCAGGAGGGGTCAGAAAACTTGTGATATGATTATGGTACCATGAGTCAATATTCTTGTTGGACAAGAGACAGACACCAAAATCCTGGCTCTTTTGAGACATACCCTGAAAATGAGACCTCTTTGCAACTGAAGTGTTATGCTGCACAGTTAGGAGAGATAGTCACCAAAATCCCTGCTTCCTTTGGACTGTTTGGTCCGTTCTGAACTTCTACAGTAGGTGACTGAGTCATGACACCAGAAGCTCCTCACAAAGCAGCCGGCTTTGAGAGCAGAAGCAGCCAGGACACTGCACCTTCATGCTGCCTCTGCTGCACTGGCATAAAGAGCCTAATGGGCTGGGTGGCTGCAGGGGACACCTCATGGCCACCTGTGCGGTGCCACAAAGATTAATGGAATCAGCCAAGGCAGAAAAACTGTCACGGCCAAACCTTATGCTTTCACTACTCAGCACTGTGTCATTTAGCCTCAGAAAATACAAGTAAAGGGGAGAGACAGAGAGGAATGAAATAAATCAGCAAGTGAATAACCCCTTATATTCACTTACCATGACAATAAAGCCTTTCCCGTTCACCTGAATTAACAGGATCAGTTTGGGCCAAATCTTTTCTATGAATCAGAATAAATTTTTCATGATCATTTTATTACATCTCAGCAAAACAGAAATGTTTCCTTGCTCATTTTTATTTATAGAATGTCTTTTCCAAATTATTTCTATCAAAAGATGCGTTTCATCTGTACACAACCAGAAATGTCTTATGCCTTTCAAGGTACATATTTCTATATAAAAATTGTTTACATAGCAGGTTAAGCCTGAGATATGAAATTGCTTGAGCCTGCAGATCCTAATTTTAAGATTCATTCATTAAAAAAACCCCTTATTTTACACAATACCCCATTTTCTGAAGAAACTTCCCTAGTATTGTCCCTTAGTTTAGGGTTGTCAAGCTTGGCTTATTTTTAGACATTGAATAGCTCTTCATTAAAGCAAATTATTCACTAATATAAGGCAGCAAACAACAGATTAAATGAGTGATTGTATGTACGAATAATCTAAAGTAGTTGTGGAGAAAGGCTTGAAAAATGACCCTATTCCTTATGCCAGCTTGGTCTGTGTGTGGTCTCTCTGCTCTATTTCTTTCCTCCTGTTGGTGAGAGGCTCTGACAACCCTTTTAGTGATAAACATCCGCATAAACCAGTGTGTCACCATCATGCATAGGCTCCAAGTCTTTTCACATATTGCTGCACTGTGCTCTCTGCATGGCAATTTCATTCTGTAATTCTGTGCCGTATCTGACACATAATCCCTTTCTGAGAAAGTTTATCAGCCTTTGCAGGCTGATTCCAGGACTTTTGGCAAGTTTTGGCCCTATGCTACCTCCAATGACACGGTGACACTGTACAAAGCATTTTTCTGGTATCTTCTGACCAACCATAGCTAATTAACTACAAGCTGGAGAAGCATTACAGTATTGAGATGTCTAATCAAAATGGCATAACACCAAAGCAAACCAAAACTCTTTCTCATAACATCTATCATTGTCACATTTCTTCAAGTGACTTGTTCAATGATTTGTATTTCATATGTATTTGTTCTATTTATTTTACCCTAAATATAGGAACTTTTTCTTGGATTTTTTCACTGACCATGTTCATTCCCAAGTATATCTCTATATATACATAAGAAAAGATCAGTAGATGTTCTGCTGGTTATACTCTCATTTTCATGTAAATGTAGCTCCTAACTGCCTAAATACATTAATTAAGCTGGAAGCAAACTCAAAAGCCAAAAGCTAGTTAATGAACGTCAGCTGCATTTGATACATGAGAATATCAGAAAAGCACTTACAGACATCACAGACTGTCAAAGCAGTGACAAAATAAAGCTTGGAATCTAGATACAAAGTCTTTTTCATTAGAGAGAGATCTATTAATGGATTCTATCCTCTGAATTTACACCATCAGGAAAAGACTCTTTTTAAAACATTTCCTGGTGTCAAAGTAATACTTTTTTTTTCTCGAGCTTCACATCTTCTGAGACAGTATTTTCTGCAGGCTTTCAGCTTGCCACATCTAGCAGCTATGGAAGCTAGAAAGTCTTAACTTTTCTGACTTTGCTTCCATGCCTCCTTCTGCAAAGCGTTGGATAAAAGAAAGCCTGAACCCTCTCCTTACAGAGAATTGATTGACCATAGCTTTAACAAACGGCAGCATGCGAATGGCTCTAGAGAGGATGTGGTGGAATGAGGCTAGCATAATGAACAAGGAAAACTCAATAATGAGCTGCAGTCATACCTGAGATAATGCCTTTAGGGTGATCTACTGTGACCATTCAGCATCTCTTTCCACAGCCAAAACCATTTTAAATATTGTGAGAAAATACTAGAAAAGCAGTTGCATTCCTTTGCAAGTTTACACAGTGGATAGGTGTTCTGTAACAACCCTCATCAGTAATTTTCTTTCTCTCACTTTTGTTTAGTACTGACATACAAAGAGTCTTTCCTCAAAACTAGCAAATGGTGCATATTGCTAGAACATTTCAGTGATGATAAATTATATATTTCAGTATTTGCAGAGTCAGGTAGCAAGGAACCAATCTCAGACTCATTGTGGGTTTGTAGCTTCTTCTGCTATTATAAAAAAGTTTGGTCCATGGGCTAACTGTACAGCTACCTTAAGCCTTAGCAGACAAATGAATTTCCTGTTAAAACAAGACTGAATTTCAATGAAAGAATTACCTGTGCTTTTATAACCATCTATAGCAGTGAAAGGATCAGCCATAGGCCTGGAAGCTAGGAATTCCTCTATTCTAAACTTGCCACCAATTTCACAGACAAGCCACAAAAGATCATATTTTTAAAAACAGACCATCACTGGTCTGCATATTTTCAAAACCAGCCTGTGTAGCTCTTGATTTGTGGAAACAAGATACAAGATGAAGTTGATGATAATTACGGGTTCTCAACAACTTTGATGATGAGGTATTTGTTTATGTACCATAAATCTGATTACAGGAGTCTAAATATAGATCTTCAGGTCCAGAAACTCTGCACTTCGTTTTCTTCTAAAGAATTGCTTTATGAAAATAAAACAGAAACTTGAAAAACAAAAGAAAAAAAAAAGACTAACACACAAAATCTAGCAGAAATAAAGAAGAAACAAAAAAGATGTTTGAATTAGAAATAAATGCATTTCTAATGCTTCAGAGAGCTATAACCTTCCAGCAGGAAGTGAATAGGAGCTAGAGATCACAGTCAAACACACCCTGTACATGAGAATTGTCAGGTAATGATTATAAACATAATTGAAAGAATAATAACATCAGTCCAATTCAAAATTCCCTGGCCCAGCAATTTAGTGTCAGACACATTCCAGACATCTCTGAGTGCTAACCACAGCTCTGTGTATTTGCATATGCAATTACTGAAATTACATTTATATATTACTAAGTACATATGTAATTATATGCAAAACTATGTTTTGTACTTGAATGTGTATTTTAAAGAGGTTCTTGATTATGCTTTGATTATGCAACTCTTAGTGTGGAAATACAATGATGGATTTCAAATATTCAGGCAGTTTTGGTCTTTGCAGCTCATAAGATAACAATGAAAAAGAGATAACAATGTTGTTGCACATGACATGAAGAAGATGGTGAATCCCAGACCAAAGTCCCTGCCGAACCAGAGGGTTCATTTTAGGAACTGCATTCGTCTGGTGACAGTAACCGGTACACACTCTGCCCTACAGTGTAGATTAATTACATACAAGGCATTGCAAAGACATACTGTCCCCATAAGTGCTGTCTGACTGATGATGATGCACCTTCACATCCCTGTGGATCAGCTAGACAGTAAATTGGGTGCATACTCTATGATCCTGTCTGTTTTGCTGTTATGGCTGCTCAGGTACTGATGAACAAACCTATCACTCTTTCTAAATGGACTGGTGGCAGCACCACGATATTATCCACTGCCCATTTTCTCAATAGAGGCAGTTTTTGCAGGCTGCATGTAGTGGAGATGCAACGACAGTGTGCACAGTGAACACACAATTCCCTGGTGCAGTTGCATGGCACATGCACCACACGTGCATTTGCACACCCAGGCCTGGCCTCCTGTCCCATGACACACCCACACAACGCCATGTGTGCTGGAGCTGTGTCTGCTCTTTTATGCCAAACAAAGCAATAACAGACTCAGGTCTCTGCTGCCTAATACAATGATGTGAAAAGCACTGCAGTATATATCAAGCCTCTTGTAGCTCTTTGAACCTTTCTACCATACCACTAAATGTATTTAGTAGCTTAAATAAAAGCAAATATTTAGCAGACAAAAAAATGCAGATGGCACTGGGTTGATACTAATAGATTAAAGGTTTTACATCTCCATATAACAGCCTGACTAAATAATTAAACAGAAACTGATACATATTTACCAGGGAATCTTTAAAGTTGACTTTCTTAAGCTAGTCCCTAATCAACTCTGCTAGATTATTTTATAAGAATGTGAACAACTTGATAAGGCTGAAACTTCTCCACTTCCCATTTTTCTTAAGAAACCAGATTCTCCTGGGGAGCACCAAAAGATTATCAAGACAGTCTCTTAGCAAACTCCATATAGCTTCACACAACGTCTACACAAAATCAGGATAGTAATCCTTAGCAAATGTATATCCCATGATAAACTTGCTTCTCAGGCCAGCCATGTAGAGGGGAGTTTTAAAAGAGGCCACAAAATAATTAAGAGTGGTCATCATAAAACTGTATTATGAAAGTGGTCGTAGATTAACAGCTCCAGTTTTTGCAACCCTTGTGGTAGTTTGTACATGTCAGGCTTAATCCCTCTCCCTGATGAACTGAGCTCAGTCTCTTGCACAGACACAAATTGTGGGAGGTTTGGGCTGAATCAACAGAACAGAAATAACTGGGATCACAGAATATTCTGAGTTGGAAGGGAGCCGCAAGAATCATGAAGCACAACTGTTAGGTGAATGGCCCATATGGGGATCGAACCCACAACCTTGTTGTTATTAACACGATGCTTTGACCAACTGAGAAAGTCTCAGGGTTATTAGAAATAACAATGAAACAGCATTATCAGTTTTAAGAACAGTTTGACTGGAGCTATAATGTAGTCAAGACTGGATGCCTGAGCTAAAAAAGGAGCTACAGGCTTGTTGAGAAATGACTGGACGGTTTATGTCATGGAGACACTGTGATGTCAGGAGAAGCCTGACTAGGTAATAATTTTGGTTCTCGTCAGCTTGAGCTTGACTGATCTCTCAATTTCAGTCTAAGTTAAGTAAATTAGAAAAGAATTGGAACCTCTTTAAATACCAGAGAAGTGAGGCTAATCCTGTTTCCAGGGCTCCAGTTGTGATTCTTAAGGTTTTCTTGTAAGTTGTTTGTGAACTGTCCACAAATATGTCATGAGAAAATCTGTCATGATCTATAATTCCCTGAATACATCTAGAACTATGTTCTGCTATTCATGGAGGATCATGCCAAATATTCCTTTCTGTTTTGCTCCTACATATAACTGCAAAGAGGGTATAAACAGGCAGGAAGAGTGGCAAGCAGCAGTCCCCCGAGCTAAAGGTGCTGGTAAATATCCATGCTACCCTTTTCCTTCCCTGTGCTAAATTACACTCTGAGGGTTCTGAGGTTCAGTGCCAGAGCATACATCAGCAGCATATTTATTCTTCTATACTCTTCTTGGATATATAAGCTGAAGCAACCACAGAGAAAATGCTTGGATGTTGACATTTTTGGAACAACCCTGGCAGGCATCCTACTTAAAAGGTGATTTGTATTTTACTAATTAATTCATCAGTAGTAAATGTGCTTTAATGACAGCATTTTTGGATGAGGTTCAGAGTCTCATTAGCCTTAATCATATTAACCTAATATAGTTATTTATATCAGGCAGAACAAAGTGCAACACTTCACCACAGGATATTCTTCTTTAAGGATAATACCAGTGTTGAAATTAAAGGAACCTGTAATACTTCTTGCTGGTTGAGCCATATGGAATGATAATGTCAGACTAAGACAAATTTACCATCCCCATTACTTAAGGGTTTTTCTGATAAAAACTGAACATGCTGGTTAAATAATTTATCCTTCCAATCTCTTAAAGTCAGAGAACATGGACATTGTCTCTTACATATCAACTTGTACAAAACTTTAAATATGGTTGAAGACACCAAGCAGACAATGCATTGCATAATGCTGAGTTTCTTTGAGCTTGGATTAGATGATCTCCCAGATGTCTAAGTGATACTGTGATTTTGATTTCCTAGATATGAAAAGAAGGCTGGAGTGGGGATGAGAGGAATAAGAGGAATCTAATTCAGGATGATAAAGAAGCAAAGCTGACAAACTAGGTTAAGGCCTAAGTTTTGTAAAAGATAGTCCCTCATTAGTAAATGTTACATTGCAACTTGCTCATTGACACATATCACAGACATAAACATACCATTTATTCTGTATCTATACTTTGTTCAGAAGCTGTTTCTCAGTTAAACGAGGCTTACTTAATTGTTAACACTTAAATATCAAAGATAGAGTACAAGTAAGCACTTTAATTAGGATTACCTTTAAGAAGTAAATGGAAGCTTCAGGTAACCCAGTTTGCAGCAATCCAGCACTTATATACTGTTCAGTATTTGCCACCAAACCCATTAAGTCTATGAAGTCCAAAAGATCTGTAATTCAAGCGTCTTCTAACTGTCTCATTTTGTTGAGTGCTGTCAGTAAGCTCCTACCTCCACTCACTGAGATGTTTGCAGCTCCTACACTTGGTGTGCTCAAGGAGTGAGGGTTCTCTGTGCGACCTGCCTTTTATGTAGCAGCCGCCACGACACCAAAGAGTATGTGTGTGTGTGTGTGTGTGTGTGTGTGTGTGTGTGTAAGTATGATGTACTGGATATAAGGGCAAAGCATTCAGATTGAGCACCTCAATTTCAAATCCATCATTAACCTGCTAAATAAACACCTTAATCATGGAAAGAAAAATACAAATCAATAAGCTTAGCACTGCCATCACCATTATAATGGAATTTAACATGGTATGAGTGTCTGGCTTTAAACAATTAGGATGGGTCTTTTAATACCAGTAAGTCATGAAGTAACCAAATTAGGCATTCAAATTCTTCCTGCAGCTTTGGAAATCTCATCTCTAGATTTGTAAGCCCCAGACTAATAACTGTGAGGCACCCAGGTGCCCAGAGGACAAACACTGTTTGAAAGCTTTGGAGATCTAAAAATTTAACTAAGCAGTTAGGAGTAACACAAAGGTGAACTGAAAATAACCTTCCCGTAATACAGTTTTCCTCGTTCCTCTTTCCTTGTTACACATGAATAAGTTTTTCATTCTTCCAGTTGGAAAAAAACCCAAGTCTCTAAAGTGTTTCTCAACCATAATCTATACTGTTCTGTCTATTTTGGAAGAAAGAAGAACAGGCTGACTTTTCATGAAGAATACTGACTTTCTAGTACAGAAAGGGTTTGATATAGTTTTGAATGTTTTGAGTGACATTTTATGAAAGTTTTCCCTGTTAAATTTCCAGCAATGCCTAATGTTTCACAATTTCATTTTTTACATTTGTTAACTTTTTTACATGTGTTCTGTGTTTCATTTTAGCAGATGAAGAAACAGAGAGGTAAGTGACAAGGTAGAACTGACACAAACCTTCAGGCAACATGATAAAAAACCAGAGCAAAATAATGGGCTAGTAAAACTGCATTCAAGATTGATACAACAGGTCTGTTCTTTGCCCCACTACAAGAGTCAGATGTCTCATTATCATCAGAGTCTTTGCTCTTGAGCTAGATCTTCAAACAGATTTGCAGAGAGAATATTTCTGAGTCTTGAACAAGGGAAGATTTTGAATAAGTTAGTTCATCACTGACTCTTTAAGTAATTTTCCACTCATCTTGTCCAAAGCTGCACTTATTCTAATGATGAAATGTCATGGGAACAAAGTCAGGGTGCCTACTATGCCAGTTGCTAAACTGAAACAATGAAAGATATATTAATGAGGTATTCTGGAGACTGTGGTCTCTTGCTGCTTCTGTCTTCACCTTCAGTGCTCCCCTCAGTCTTAAGGGCACCAGCATCCTGTTCGGCCTCTCCACGTCTCTAATGTTTTTCACATTTGGAAGGCATCACCCTCGGTGAAATGGGAGCAAATACAACCTCCATGTGTCAGGGTGGAAAGCAGTAGAAGGGAGCTCCCCACCCTGCGGTCAGACTTTAAATATGGCCCAGAGCTGCAGGCCAGTGTCCTTACTAAAGGCTAGGAGAAAGCTGGAAGCTGAGAGTTCAGTGGCAAGCCTTCAGCAGCCAGTGCACACAGAGTAACAGCTTGCTCTCCTCTTCCCAGTCCCTGCAGGGGTCCTCAGCACATATAAGTTACCTGTTTCTCCCTGTTCCACTCCTACAGTCCTCGCTCAGTTACAATACCTCCTGCTCGACTGTTCCTGACTGGGGAGGGTGGCTAAGTGCAGTGCCGTCTCTCTCCTGCAGTGCTGTGTGTGCTGCAGCTCTCTGCAACCTGCACAGCGTGGCCAGGCAGGCCCGGGGGGAGCAGCCCTTGATTTTGCAAAGAGAACTATACAGTGGTTCAAGTAGTGAGCCCCAAAAGTGAGTGGTTTATTTCTTTAGAAATAATAATGCACAGGCAAAGTCCACTTGAACATTAATCTACAGAGTAATACCTTTTATACCCAGCCCTTCATTCCCTTGAGTGCAAGAACTGGATTTCTGTTTTGTGTGTTTGTCGTGCAAGAATTAGAAATGAAACGAATGCACTGTTGGCCTGCACTGAGGCTTAGAAAAACAGCAGGAGGCTTAGAGACAATGGCAAGCAGCAGCTAAACCAAGCTGCTCCAAGAGCCGAGCTCTTCTGCAGCAGCATTCAGAGCAATGGCTGTCCAAGTGCTCAGAAAGGAGAGTCAGGAGAAGGTAAAGTTCACAGAAATATCTGTTCAGAGTGCTAATGCTTACCTCTGACAAGCTTTTCCTTGCCTACTATTGTCACCTGTTTTGGTCAAAAAGTGAGGGAAAACCAGTCGCTCCATTTTATGTAACAGTTTCTTGAAATTCTGGCTTATGGGAGAGCACAGCAAGGAAGATACAAGGCAGTTCAGACACAGGCATTCAAGCATGATTTGCTTCCTTTCTATATGAAACTGTCTGTGATGTGCCTTGCTATGCTGTGAATCTGGTTTAAATCCTCAGGCTGCTGGTAGAGTGAAGTGTAATGAGAACTGGTCCGAGGAGGGAAGCTGTGTAGCTGCCTGCTCGGTGAGCTTGTATCCACCTGGTGAGTTCCAGCATCTCCAAGCTAAAAGGCAGACAGCTGTAACAAGCCTGAGTCCCAGATGACCTGAGTCTGTCTCATGATTCTTTGAATCCGGGCTTTGGTGGACAGTCATCAACCAGTTGATGACAGTGTTTCTAAAACGCGCCTACTTTATCCCCTCTCCCACTGAGCTGGGTGGGCTGGTGACAGGGACAGCAGCTGTAACAGCCCCCTGTGCTTCGCTCCACCATGTCCAACTCACAAAGCACTCCGATCCAGCTCTGCACCTTCTGCTCCAGGCAAACCTCAACCACCCCAAATGGATCCAGCAACAGGGACTTGCTAAGAGCAGCAATGCCAGTTTTTAACTGTCTGTGAATTCCCCAGTGCTGCCCCTGCAGGAATCCTGCTGTCCATCAGAGTAGCTGCTATGTCCTTTTTGTAGCGACATCTGCGCAAAGTGGCATTAGTCAAGCCAAGATTGCAGCCATTCTTTGTACTTTAGATTAAGTTTCTTTTTAATTTTATAAACATCCCACTCATCTGTGCTTTATCATTGCACCTTTCCTAATAGAAAGTGGTCAAGGTGCCTCTGACCAAGGAATCCAGGGACATTTCTGCCCTTTTGCACCTACTCATTTAAAAGGCAAAACCAAAAACATGTCCTTTCTTGACCAAGAAACCTTGACAATGGCAGACCTTTCAAAAGCAAAGCAACTTGACAGTGACTGCTATATCCAGAAACTGTGCAAGATAAGGATCCATGGTTAAAATACCCAGAAGGATTGTGAAGCCAGACCTTTATCTTCTCTGGTACTAAGAACTGAAATACCCTGATGGCTCACTAACAGAGTTATGTGGTGCTGGCTGTCAGTCCCTCTCCTCTGGAGTGTGCCCTACTTCTATCTAATTGCAAGTTGTAACCTTTGTGAATCATTGCCACCAGTCTCACTGAGGCCAGTGGCTTAGTAGGATTCAAAGAGTAATTAAACATTTATGTAGATAATTAGGCAATCCACAGCTACATTAGATAGGTCAAGATTGTAATTAGGAATAACTCTTCATGCTTCAAGGTCTTCTAGCCTCAATCCATCTGATGGCATGTGCTTATGCAAGCAAACAGGTAGGATGGTCGAGTCCCTAGTCTGAAAAACAGTCCTTAATGATTGTTTCACTCTGGCACTCTGAGCTTGGTTTTCATGATGCGTTTCACAGCTTCTGGCTCCAAGATTGTTATCAATAGCCCAGATGCTGCCTCGAAGCTTAGAGGGAAAAGTAATGAGTCTTTCAGACAGACCGTCCACAATAGACTAGGTTCAGATCTCAGGCTCACTGTTGCAAATTGAAACAACTCGTCAGGCTTTAAAATTCAGAATTATTTGGCTTTGGAGCCAGGTAGCTGAGGCCTGACTCTGGCTAAAAGGATACAGTCCTTGGGAGCACTGAGGATCCAGAGCCTGTAGCCGAGAGGGCCCTGTGCTGCCATGGGACTGCAGAATCCCTCTCCCACAGATGCCAGAAAAAGTTTTTTTTAAACCCACAGTGCTTTGCCATCCTAATGGGCACATTCAGGCTGAATGATAAAGAGTTTTTCTTCATGGGAAAACAGCATTCAGTTTGTGAACTTAGAGGGAATTGTTTGCTACATTTACTGTGGAGGTGAACAGTTCACTGGAGCTTTCATGCTCACCCAAATTCACCCACATGGTATTACACGGATTACTAACAGCAATTCTTATTTTTTTAATTGTGTATGCACAAACCAGACATTAGACATTCTGCTATAAATCTGAGACTGAGAAGAGAGGAGACATTTTTTAAATTCATGGTGGGAAAGGTCAGAAAAAGTTTAGCATTTTACACAGAGAGGATTCAGACTGACTGTAAAACAGAAAAGAAATAAAACTGTTTCCTTTTTCCCTCCCTCATCTCTCTGTGCTATAAACCTAAGGAAATCCTAGGATGGTTTTGTTTTTCTTAATGGCTCTACAGTTCAAGACGTAGGAACCCATTTGGCTCTCAAATATAGGGAAAAAAAATAATTTCTAAACTTGTAATAATTCTTTCCTGTCTTTCTTTTTTTGTTTACAACTAAGGTACTCTGCCAGTTTTGTGCCCACGGTTTTCAGCACTTTATCAAGAAAGATACATACACAGATTTCTGTAGAAAGCAAACATGACTTCTGGTCACACCTGTGAAAATCCAGCTATAATTCTAGAGAGATCAATAGTGGAACTCCAACTTTTCACCTCTGTAAATGACACCAGAAACTGTGTTGTGTGAACCCATTTGAGAGACGTGATTTATATAGAAGATCATTTGATGTCACCTTTCTTTTCCTCCTGCAGCTTACATGTGTGCCTGTGGATTTATAAAGCCCTGATGGAAGGAGCAGAAACTGCCTGACAGCCTGTGAGGAGAGACCCTCTGCAGAGACACATCCAGCTTGGCCAGTGAAATCTATCTGTGTGGCACCTGTTAGTTACGCACAGTGGGACTGTCCATCATCCCTTGTAGTAGCTCTGCATTTCCATAGCACACTGCAGTGCAGGCAGAGGAGAAATTACTCTCTAACTATGAGACAGTGAATGAGAAATTTCTGTCCCTGTTTATGCTGTCAGACCACCACTCGGGATGCCGTACATCAGCCGGAGAGGGGGGAAGGGAAGTTCATTTCACAGTCAGCTGACAAAGCTTTCAAGCATTTATCTTTGCTTTCTACCTTGTAAAATCCTGTAAAAATATTGTTACTGAGTGTGAAATGTTGAAAGAGAAATGTGGAGTACCTCATGCCATTTAAAAGGGAAAATCTCCACATGGTGTGAAGAGAGCTTGTGGTAAAACAAAGAGTGCCTATATGTTTTGTGATCTGATGCCCAGATCACAAATGGGTAGACATCAGTTTCCACCACTGAACTGTAGCAAAATGTCCTTGGGAATGCTTGCATTGACTGCTCTTGCGTGATAAACAGAAGGAAAAAAAGAATATTGAACACATGGAAACATGACAGAAAAAAGCTGTCAGGTTCCTGTGGCTTAGAGAACTTTGGCTTAGTATCATAATAATCACAAGGAAATTTGGAAGTAAGACTACATATGGTTTTACTGTGTTTTTCAGAAAGAGATGGCGGAATTCCTCTTAAAAGCCTTCATCATGCCTCACCCTCAAGACCATCGAACAATCCCAAAATTTCACCCATCCTGCCGAACCATTCTCTCTTCTGTCTTAGACTGATCACCACCAGCCCCTACAGCTCAGCCCCGTGGTACCATCTCCCACCTTTCCCTGATCATAATAGACTGCGACTTCAGCTCCTGGGATGGCCAGAGACTCACTGTGCTACTGTGTCATCTCAATATGAAGAACTGATGACTTCTTTTTTGGTTTTCTGTGGCAAGGTAATCACGGCTGCACAGTCAGTTACTCCTCTGTAGATGAGTGATAACTCCATCCAAAATTTAAGCCATTAATCCAGCATTTATTACTAGTAGTATATACTGATATTCATGTGAGCGTGCACTGTGAAGCTGGACCTCAGTATGGCTGCATGTCCTGAAGGAAGAAACAGAGGTACAAAGGGCAGTGGTGGTGCTGTTCAGGGGAGAAGGGTAAATCTGCCCCAAATTCAGGACAAAGCACCTGTATTTTGAGGCACTGCCTCATTATCTCTCTTTCATTTTACCTCATGACTTTGTGAGGTAGCAGTGCGTTACTATTCTAGTAAATACTAAACTTCTCAGGGAAGTGCAATATTCCCATTTACCACTGGGAACTGAGGCTCAGAAAAAATTATGAAGCTAAGCAATGTATATGCCCTTCTCTGATCTTTATTTTTGACCCAAAATGAGAGTCAGAAGGTAGTCTAGAATAGAAATCATGGAAGCTGTGGAGTATATTACTGAGAAGGAAAACATAACTTCAAAGCAGTCTTTCTATGTTTAGCTCTTAGCTAACCCATATGTCATGAGTCCGTGCAAACACACTTTGTTCTGTTATTTGAAGGAAACTGCATCTGTGTTGCTGGGATTATTATCAGCGTCGAAATCTCTGATTTTCTGACAGATAATCAAATAAACAAACAAACTGACTGAAAAGAAAGGGATTACAGAAGTGATCTTGCTACTGCTAGCTGGTAATTTTTAATTGAAGTGTAGCAATTCTATTAACACACAAAAGATAGCAAAAAGTAGGAAAAATTTTTGAAATACAAAAAGCTCTTTTGGCAAAATTAAATGCTATGATCTTCTAAGCTATTTATTCTGTGACTGCTGAATAAGATGATGTGAAGCTTTCAAGTATGAAAGGAAGCATGCAGCAGGAGCGAAAATGCTATAAATATCCACTCAGTGTGATTCTGGTGGGAACTATCAGGTTTTAATCAAAATCTTGAGAAAAGCTACTCAAATTTGCCACTATCCTCACATGTTCAAAGCATTGCTGGGGGGGGTTTCAACAACATGATACCAAAAATGAAGGAGGCATTTGATATAACTTGCACAATGTTTTTTCCAAATGTAAACTTTTGTATCAGCTGATTTGTTTTTTTTTCGTATCTTCTCTGAGCCATATAAATAGCCTACACCTGGAGTGCATCATTAGAATGTCTGTGTGTCTTTTTTTATTTAGCTATGAATTTGAGTTAAAACTATACCAGCTTTGTTCTTGTGGCTTATATTGTCACTAAAATCCCTTGATCAAAACCCAAATTCCTATAATGCTGTTGAGCATGAGTTTTTTGAGGAAGTCAAGAACTAAACGAGTGACACCCTCATGAAACCACTTGAACGCTGTGGATTAAAAAGCCTGATTTATGCATTAAAAAGGGATCACTGTTCTGATAGACCTTGTTAAAAGCTCTTACCTTTATGCGATATACAGGCTTGGAGGATAGGTTAGAAAATGAAACAATAAACTTGCTTGAATTATAGGAAAAAGTATTCATAAAATTAAGGTGAAAAAATACTCTGAGAAGTTAGAAAGTTTTTAGTTCTGCAAATATTTCTTGGTGGAATTTTATTATTATGAATTACTGATTCTTTTCATATAAGTACCAGGTACATTTCTACAGAACAAAGACATGATTTCTCTCTCAGTGGACTGCAATCTAAAAATCTAAAAAGTATCAGATAATATGATCACTGAGAGCAGGGGCAAGTGTCAGGCATTTGGGCTGAAGTTGCAAAATTGGGACTAATTTGAACCTCGCCTGATGCAACAGAGAGTAAAATAAAAGAACGACAATCCTTTCCTTCTCCCTTGTCTCCTCCTTACAGAGACAGCAGGAAGAAGTCTAGGAGCAGCAGAGCATGAATGAAAAAAAACCAGATTACTTGGTCACTAAGGAGAGGCTAGTGTCACGCAACAAAAAGAGTGCTGGCAAAAAGGCATCTTATAAACATTACAGTGAACAAGCAGCAATTTAGAAGATTTTTTGAACACAGAAAAAGAATCAGTGGGAGAATATTTAGTTAAATTGATAGGTAACATTTTTCAGTTGCACTGGACAATGAATGAAGAATCAGAATCCACTTACCAGGGAATTTTTTAAAAGCAATTACTCTTTAAAAATTATTAAGTCATTTAGCCGGATTTTCACATGATGAAAACATTTGCCTAGTGAAAATGATCTGTCCTAGTTGTGCTTACTGTGCACAAGGGACATATTTTTCTTTACAGTATATTTTCAATAATGAAATTAATGCCTAATTGCATATGATTGATTTTATCCTCCCAAGTTACAGAAGGCACTAAGAACAGGCATGGCAGACTGATCTCTATTGGTTTTCTCGGTGGCTGTGGGCACTCCTGTAATGATGCATGGATAATCAGATGTAGCTCAGTTACAGCTAAATTAGATGTCACCATTAATCTAAACTCAGAAAACAGGTTATCAGCTGTAGCAATTTTTAATGGCGAGAGTTAGTATAAAATCCTTTAATTATATTTTGTTCTGTCATATATACCAATTAGCAACTAAATACAGATACACAAGCACTTAGAGAGCATAAAAAACACAAGATGTTTCACAGTATGTCATTCATGCATACAAAAATACTAGGTTTCTGTCTTTGGTTCAAGTGTCACTGAGACTTCTTCTGAAAACAGGGAAATACACGCTCACCAAACGATATAAATAACAAATGCCCCCCTACCCTCTCTTTTCTCTTAGCTTTTATATCTGAGCAGATGTCATATGGTATGGAATAGTTCTTTGATGAATTTGGGTCAGCTGTCCTGGTTGTGTGCCGTCCCAAGATTTCGCCTATTCCCAGCTTATGCATGGCAAGGCAGAATGTTGAAGAGCCAGGCTGGTGCTGTGGGAGCACTGCTCAACAGCAGCCAAAACACTGATGTGTTATCAACATCTTCCTAGCCACCTAGTTTTGCACTGCAAAACTCCATGACGGCTGCTTGTGGGGAAACTTATCTCCATCCCAGACCCAATTTGTCTCTTGGATATCAAACCTGCCCTCTGCAAGATGGGCAGTTTTGTACCCCTTTTGCCTTAGCTATTCTGTGTGTCCCAGATGCTGTTTCTCAGGGCTGAGAGAAGCAATGCAACAGGCCAATGCCTGTATCCACACTCTTTGCAGCGACTGTGATACTGACCCAGAGAACAAATATTTAACATCTGAACATCACCAAATAACACCTATGTTTTGGATGATGTGCTGACTCGGTGATGTGGGAACTCCTCTCTCTGTTACTTTTCACACAGCACTGCTCTGTGGTACCTTACCAAATTTTCCAATTGCACTCATAGATACATCACTGAATTTTTAAAATTCCGTTCACACCAGCCACTTAGAGTGTGTTTCTGTGGTACTGCCAAGGAGAGCAGTCTGGAGAAAACTCTGTATGTCACTGAGGTTTGAGAGAGTTTAGCCAGAATTACTGGGAAACAATAAGGCTCTGTTAAAAAAGGGTTGGAGATGTGAATTTCACTCAGTTACACTTGTATTCCTCAGCTGAAAATAAGCTGAAAAGTCCCTTCCTGAGCCTAATTAAATAAACGTGACATTAAAGAACTCACGGCATGCCTACAGTGAATGTAAACACACACAAGCATATGTGTATGTATACATATATATGCATATATATATTATATTTTTATATATATATAAAAGTATATATATATATGCTCCATCCTGACAGTGTTACAAAATATTTTTGAAACAGTGAAAAAACATATCAAGCCCAACACCCCATTAATGTTTGTTCTGGCAAATATTTACTACTAAATTCAGTAGAGAGATGACTTAGTGAAGTTTCATGTCCTATGTCCTGGTAGAGGTCAAAATACATGATGTCGAAGTCCCAGTTGGTCTTAAAATACATGACTTAGCTCAGTAGGATTAGAGTGACTTAGATCACCTGAGGATTTGTGCCTCTGCTTTTGTTAGAACTAACTCACCACAAGATATTTTTCTTTAATTTCTGCTCCCTCTGCCCTTCCTTGCATGCTTGTGACAATTCAGAGTAACTCCTGCGCTGGCCCAGCCTTGCTGTATGGTAAGCATTTGCAGATCAGAAGCAGACTGGAGTAGCTGGTCACTTAAATCACATGGTGAATGTAAGCTACAAGCCCTTGGGAGACAATGCATGCTCCAGAGACTCTCGTTAGGGCAGGACAGCCATTTCTGAGAGCAGCAACTCTGTGCTGTGCATGCCACGGCCCATGGCTACAGCCTGACACGGCTGAATTTTTTGTACCCTTCCCGCGCCTGTCCCTGAGGAGCCAGCAGGATGGCAGGGTCTGTGCTTTGGAGTTGAAGAAATGTGTCTCCCATGCTATCCCTTCAAATGCCCAGACATGCAATGCTATATCAACGAAATAAATGCCACACCAGTTGGGAGGGTGCTGGAGCAGTCTGGATCAGGCTTTCTTGACACAGAGATTGGCATTAGCTGGAGAGTGGATTGGGAGTCAGAAATTAAGGGGATGTAAGGTAGCAGAGCCCTGAAATTACAGAGTGCCTGATGCTGGACAAGGAATACCAGTCAGACCTGGCAGAAGAAGGGGTCTGGCAGGAGGAAGAAAAATTATAACTGTCTGAAGACAGTGAGCAAAGGGAGGGACTGGCTGGTTAGGGGCTGGGAGCGTCGGAGGAAGATGGGCAATGGCCTGAGGTGGGAGATGGTCTTAAAGTGATCACTTCTTAAAGCAACTCCGATGGCATTAATGCAAATTTGTTACCCTCTATCAAAGTGAGAATGGAAGGTGTGATACTGAGATGAACTAATATGCAGCTCAGGGAAAGATGATTGTCCACGGCTGTTGTGGCAGAATGAGCAGAAACTAAAGGGAAAGCTTCAGCACAGGGGACAAAATGAAGAAAGTTTTTTGTTAGACTAGCAGTCTACACAGGCAGGTATAAATGACCATATAATAGCTCACAACAGCAAGGAACTTACTCAGGAATGTCATAAATAGATTAGAAGGACATGTCATTTCCTGTTTCAGTGAATTATGTCAATGTGTTTTTCTCACTAGTGTCAGTAAAAAAAAGTGCATTTTTTTCTAAATCGATATTCTGCTCAAACACTTTTTTTCCTGTTTTCTTGCCTTCACTTTAATTCAGTGTTTGTGTTCCACTTGCTGTTTCAGCTGGAAGTCTGCAGCAACCTTGATGAAAGAGGTTTGCTCTCTGTGTGCACCCTTATACACAGCCACAGAGATTGCCACTGCACACACCCTGGGACACAATAGTTTTACGCACAGGATGCTCTGCCTGAGCAGGGCAGGTCACACAGCCCTGGCCTTGGCAGCATCAGCTTCAGGGAACTTTTTAAGGAATAGGTTAGCTGCTATCAGTCAAACTCAAGTATCCTGGAAAAGGAAATCATAGTCCCTACTTTTGCATCAGGAAGGAATCTCCCATCCTGAGGAAGAAAGATTAGCTTAGCTGTGTGTGCAATTGCTAAGGAACAACTTCCCAAATTACAATGCACGAAAAGATCCCAATTTAGTACATTATGGGAGTAAGAGGACAGGGCTGCACGCAGATTAAAGCTCACATTCATTATTGTTATTAAGTAATCTATTTTTAGAAAAAAAAACCCTATTTTACATGAACCAAAAGCACAGCAATGTTAAAATACATTAAGCAGAAATTTGAATAATAAAGGTCATATCTGCGTATGTCTCAGAAATAATAATATCGTGTAATGACAATGCGCGATTAAATATGAAAGTGTTCTGTGTTGATAGAGCTGGCAACTGACTATATTTCCTTATCTCTTAATTGGATAAACACACATATATACATGATAACAAACTATGTACACCGGACCCCAATTTACAGGAAAATTTGTTGACTTATAATTCTTGCAGTAATGGGTGATGCTGGTAGGTATGAACCAGATACCCAAACTTTCCTTAAAAAGTTGGAAAATCTTGGGAAAATGAGCACAAAAAATTTTTAAAAAGAATGCAGAAGCACTGGGTAGTATAGAAGAAAGTTCATTGCATAAGGAAATTGCTGCTCAACAAAAATAGGAACACTGCAGAGTGAAAGAGAACATAAAACTTATTTATCTTTTAGTCCATTGAGTCTTATCTTTGTAAGAACAATAATGAGGCTGTACTTCCTCTTCACCAAATCTGTGTACATTCAAAGATTATTATTTATTTGGTTGAACTAAAAATGAACTAACTGGAGAAAGACTAAAGGCATGAAATGTACCTCATATACAACCTGTGCAGAAGGACTTCCATATACTTGTGCTCTCTTCCCATCATGGATAATTCTTCAGAGAAGGGCTGAAAGAGATCAGGCTGATGTGAATGGACACACATCGTCAGTCAAAGAGTGAGACTACTTCCTCACCAGCTC
>VXAZ01002115.1:42569-78886 GCA_013399875.1 Gymnorhina tibicen | reverse complement strand
TTCTTTTTTTTTTTTTTTTTAAATCAAGCTCTCTTTACGCCAAGGTCCTGCCTGAGTTACGAGAGTCCAGAGCAGCCATTGTAGTTCCAGTTCAGACAGACTGGTAAAGTCTGGCATACTCAGGCACAACCATGCACACATGGGACCATGAAACCAAAAATATGTATGGCCAGGCCTGGGGTTAGACAAGCTCTTTGAGTGAAATCTTCCAGGAAAGAGGTCACTAGTCTGTATTCAAAAATTTTACTTTGCCATTAGTTCCCAGAAAAGCAAGAAGCAGCATAAACTGTGTGTTATTAGCCTGCCTACAGTGTGTGTTTTCTAAAGAACCAGCATCCTTGTTTCCACGCTGAGTGTTCAGATTCCTGGCCTTATCCTTCACAGGAATAGGCACTGGTCACAGAAGCAGAGAACCAGACCACTTGCCCGATATCTTGCTCTGTTCCCAGTGTGTGTTTATTACACTGCAAAATTTCAGCACAATCCTCCTTGGGTTCCAGTCCCTTGTCTGTAAAACATGAGCAATAATCATAAAGTGTCCTTCTTCCCAGACTTTTCCCTTACTACCTATCCTGGTAGTAATCTTTGCCAGGCGGTCTGTTACACATATCTTTAGAGAAACTAGAACAAAGAGTCCCTGATCTTGGCCAGAGCAGTCTTAACATAAGTAAAAATACTAGACTGTAAAGATGCTCCCTCAAATCTATTCAGATAAACACAATGAAAGCAAATTCCAAAGGCATTCAAGGCCAGGAATACACTCTCCTTTTGCTGGATAAATGACATCTTTTTCAGTGTGAGTTCAAAATGTTTCGTACAGTCTTCCTTTAATTTCAGAAATTGTATTTTCTTCCTTCTTAATTAGCAAATATTAGGACAAGAACTTTAAGATGGAAGGTATATACCTAATGCTTGTAACAGAGCCAATGGCTATTAGGGTTGTCTGATTAAAGAAGTCATAGTTCTTGATGATAAAGTGCTGCAAGTCTGAGATAAGGCAAAGGCACCTCCAAAGAAATTTTTCATGTCATGGAAGAGAAAGCAAATTTGAGAGCGGGCATTAAGGATTGCTATTGGATGCTCTTTTTAACCAATGGTAAAGGAAATTCATTCCTTTATTTATATATTATATTATATTCATTCCTTTATTCCCTTAATTCCAGGAATTGTTTTTTATCAGTATGCAGTAAGTTAAATCAGCTGGATCTGATAGGAAATAGATGCATGAGAATTTGGCTCAAAATCGCTAAAAAAAAAACAAATCCAGGAAGTATTTTGGTTACAGATGATGTCACAGTATGGTACCTGCAATGACTGAGTGAAAGCAAAAATTAAAAAATGAATGCAGTGGCTGAACACTGCACTATTATTTCATGTAATGTCATTGAAAATATGCTTTCTGCTATGTCGCCTTTAGAAGAAACACATATTTTACATTAAAAAAAAAAAAAAAACTGGATTAAAACCAGCCTGTAATTTCAGATGGAAAGAGGGAACAGTCTGATGGAGATGATGATGCTGCAAGCTGTAAGAAATTAAAAGCCCAGTTCCTGTCATAAAACCTTAAAATTCTGAATTTGTGCTGAACTGGATCAGAATTCCCTTAGTGAGATGAATGAAGGGGATAGAAAAGGACATATCTCAGAGACTATTTCTTATGATTTCATGCATCATTCAAGAGACATAGGTAGGAAATACAGTTCCTTCTGTGAATAACTATGGAGGGAGTTAACTTCTCCTCTACATTGCATAACCCTATATACCTTGATAAAGTGTGTCCAGGTTTGTGCACAAGACAAAAAAATGCAAGATCTCTGCTCTTGCTAATGGGAGCCTTTTATATGTGCTTTGGAAAATCCCAAATGAAGCAAGGCAAGGGATAACTGGGTTCTTGTCATGAAAACTTCAAGCAGTGAAAAATCATGTAGACATATTTAATTTCAGCTGTGCAAAATGAAATGTTTCAGAAATATTATTTATCCTGGTGGCCCACGTGTGGTGCCTTCTACCCGCTGCTGTCAGTGTTTGGGAGGGAGTGTTACTCATTATTATAATTTTTTAATAAATTGAAATAATTTTTATTGTATGGTAATATAGATGAGAAGGAACTTTTGGAGGTCTAACCATCCTCTAATATCAGGGTCAGCTTAAATAAGGCTGTTCAAAGCCTTGTGTAGATGAGTTCTGAATGTCTTGATATGGTGCATTGGGTGAACCAAATAAAAAATGAAGCAGTATTTGCAGGTAAAAAATAAAACAGAATTTAAAAATAAATATTTTTCTTGGTTCATAGTCAGATAGTGTATGTGTGTTAGTACACACTTTGGCCAGTTCCATAGATAATGTTTTTTGGCTGTAAATGAAAACATTTTAGTTTTCATGCAGTCCTCTACTGTGCATGCACTAATTGTCTAAACTGATGTGCTATGTACCTCAGTACATCCACATTTTCTATAACCAACCACATTTAAAATTTTTGCTGTGTTTGAGTTGTTGTCTAGCTAAGAGTTTCAAGAAGAGGGAAAAAAATGGAATTCCTGTCTGGAGAATCTCTTTCAAGTAGGTCATTTTAATACGAGACAGTGGGGCACAAGCCTCGGTCAAGACTTTCACTAGAAAAATGGGGTGCATTATAAAGAATTTTAGTCTTGTCTTCCTAGAAAGCTGCCTAGAGAAAAGCAAACAGAATGTGTCCCAAGCAAATGAAAGGTGACTTTTTTTCTGCAAAAATCAGATGATTTATGAACAAATCAGTGAATTTTTAGGGTTTTTGAAGAAAAGTCATTCAATAAGTCAGAATAACAAAATGTTTCAAATGGGAACTTTTTGGTTCAGATATAACTTTAGATGAGGTTAAGCAGCTTAAATTCTAGTCCTTCACTTCAGTTGACACTACATTTTATTCATCAAAACCAATATTCATTATATTTGTACAATGTCTAAGCTATAATATTTAAAAACACTACAATGCTTCTTATGAGAACTCCTGTAATAAAATACATTACTGAACTTCTTCAGCATAACAGATGTGATGATACAATGTAGCTTAAAAAAATAATTTTCTGGCTTGTTTTCATTTCAGAGCTGATTCTGTTTTGAGAAAATGATCTCCTTTTCTGGGTAGCTGTCTAATGACTCTTTCTAGGTGTATCTAGCACACCCTGGTAAGGCACGTCGCTCATACAACCCTACCCTGTCTGTGACAGTCAGAAATAGAACAAAGTAGCAGTAGGAATCCCAACTTCATCAAGCCCTATGAAAACTAATTTCTGCATCCGCAATTTGTTCTTACTTCTCGTGACAAGTGAGCAATGTCCTGTGTGTTCAACCTGTTACCAAGTGTCGCTCAACTGGAATGAAATGCTTGCCTGAGCAGAGAGCACGAGCAATAAAAATCCATCCCTCTTGAGCTGCACTTAACCCTCAACTAAAATTATGTGGGATTTAGTTGGCACATGGGCCTTGTGACCAATGATGGACTGCAATGCTAAAGGAGATGAAAAGGCCAGAGTTTTCTGAGGAAAAGTCTCCATGACAACTTTTTTGTTGTTGTTGTTGTTGTAGTTTTTTATTTTAATGCTATTTTGTTCCCTGCTGCTTTCACCAGGGAAACAGGACCTATGTAACCACATTGCCTTTCTACTCTCCTGGCATTCTCTCACTACTTACTGGCAGCTCTGAACACATTAGCCAATTTCTATCAAACAGTCAGGCATTTGAGTTACAACATGTAAATTACCACAAGTTTCCAGAAAGTCAGTGACAGAGTTTTTCGCAGTTTGTGCTTGGTTGCTCATTCTTCTTTCTTCCCCTTTCTCATTTTCTTGCACTCTCAATTAGTAAAACAGCCAGACAACATGCTTAATAGCACAAGTCAGCAAATGCAGATACCTGTAAATTAAGTGTGAGCCTTCCTGTCGATTTGGCAAGCGAGCAGGCAGGAGAGCTGTAGCTGGGTGTAATGTGATTTACATCAGGAAAGGGCACAGTAGGGACACTCTGCAGTGAAGAGCAGCTCCACTGGTTCAGAAAGAACAAGCAAAGATTGAATGAGGAAATTTTCACATTAAAGTGCTGCATCTCCTACAGGAATTGATTGCACCATAATATGTATTCAGAAAACAGGTTCTTGTTATTGTGTGGGGATTTGGAGCACTTCTACAGGATCTGCTGTAATAACAGAAGCAATCTGTGACAGCAGAGTTATGGTATTGGCCTCAGGATGGGTCCTACTTTCTGTTGCTCTGTGAGCATGATGACCCATGGGTGGCTCCCAAATTGCAGATGGGGCAAAGATTTCCAGTGCCAGCCACTGTACTCATATATTTAATAACCATGAGACAGTGAGAAGCTGAGAATGAGTCACAGCAGTACAAGCATTGGCATTGTAAACAGTTCAAGGGCATTGTGGTGAAAGTGCAGTTTTTGCTCTACATTCTCAACTGTAAATAATAAGCAATGAATTCTCCACAACATTTGCTTGTGGGTTTTCACTCCTCAAAGTCCTTGTTCAGAAGATCATTCCCCTTTCAACACATTTCTTTCCATCGTCAGTGGAGGGTTTGGTCTTATTTTTCAAGAAGCCAGGTAGACTCCAAGCAGAGCCGCCTGCTCCAGGTATGGGTTTGTCCATGAAGATGTACTCTTCTGCCTGTGAATCACAAGTGGAACAAAATTAAGCTAAGCTGAGCTCTCTTTTCCTCATGAGTCTGGTGAACTAGCATATGACTTGGCAGAAGATGTTACATATATGATCAAACTGTGTTTTTGTGATAAAGGTAACCAATTTTCTTTGTATCAGCTATACCAAAAAAGATGGTCAATCTCCCTGTTTCAGTTGGATATTCTATTGCTGACCAATAAACCTGTACTGATCATGAATACCAACTTCATAAACCCTACAAAAATGAATATATTGCATAATTTTCCTTGTGGCTTGATTAAAAGGGCTAAAAATAATTAAATACCTCACCCACACTAAAAATTTATCAGAATTACTACCTTTTTTCCTTTCCATCTAGACAATTTTACTGTTCTTTTCAGCTTTCAACTCAGTTCCCCACAAACTCAAAATCTAATGTTATATAAATCTCTTTCAGCAGGTGATCACAACTGCACTAAAGGCATAAGCATATAGGGCCTTATAACCTTGGAAATATCCACCTGAAGGAGCTGGAAGTTGTCAGGTTAGCTACCAGCACAGAGAATGGGGCATTATTTGTGCCCTATATACCAATGTACCCCCATGTATTTCTTTCATTGCATGAGAACTGTATAAAGAGTAGGGTGGACAGTCTACAGTGAGACAAAGAAATCTAGTCCACAAGAACAGGAAAGCTGCAGAATGTTTCAAAGACAGGTGGAAATTCTGATCCTACAGTATTCGGTAACTCTAAAAATATCCTCCACTCAGTACAACAGCAGAGCTTCCTTTTCTCAGGTTAAAGAAAAGGTTTTAAGTTGCTCAGGTAAAAAGAATTATAGTGATGCTTTCCTAATCAGAGATAAATATCAGCTACTTCTGATCTCCTACATTGTCAGCTAAGTAATGACTCATTTTCTGCATTGTCCTCAGCATGTGAAGGACAACAGGAGAGCAAACCTTATCCACAGGTTCTGGTTACACTTAGGCATTTCCTGCTATCAGAGGCAGGCATTATGAAACACGGTTAGTGCATTCACAAATTAAAAGCAGAAAGGCAGTCAGCACTTACAAAGGCTGTTGATACACTTGATTGTCCCATAGTATTTCAAGGCTGGATTGCCTTGGTTGGCTAAGACAGGAAAGAGATATTACAAGCAGGTCTGCAGGTTGGTTTAGTGCCTGAAAACCAGTTCTTTTAAGGTGGGCTTCTTTTCCTTTTATTTATACACACGATTTGCAACTTTTCCCACGATAGGCAGGATAGGATTTTTCAGCACACTTGTTTTCTCACCTGCTCTGACTGGACTGTCAGCAATTTCCCAGTGCTAGCGGTAGACGTGCAACCCAGCTCATCCTAATTCAACTCAGATAGAGAAACAAGTCAGGGTGTCTTCTTTGTCTTGGGACAGGGAGAACTGGAGGGCCTGCATTCATTTTGGTGCTTGGAAAAGTAAAGAAAATAGATTTATTGGGCAGCTGCTATAAGGAAAGTTACTTAGGGAGCTGTGCTACCCATAAAATGCCTTTATGCAGCACTTCTGGCACCTGAATATGAAATTAGATTTAGGGCTAAAATCCAAGGAAAAGCTATCCATTGCATATGAATGTAGCAGTAGATATTCCTTGTGGTGATTCTTACAAAGCTGTCCTTGACTACCTATCCTATGAGTGCGCCTTCTAAATGGCACAAGCTAAACCTAGGAGGACTATCTGTTTTTTAATGATAAATGATAAGAGTTTAACAATACTTTGACATGTGTTGAATGGTCTGGTTCCACTCCTTCTTGCCTAGCTCCCTGCCTGGCAAACTGTGTCCTCAACTGATGCTCTTCCTACATGGGAAGAAAACAGCCCCCACAGGCCTACCTGACTGGTCCTTTCACCTTTTGCTCTTGAAATTAGCGTGGATATTTTGTTTCCTCCTCAATTACAATATTTGATTTCAGTTTTCCCACTGTTTTGCTTCATTTAAACTCTGCACGGAGAGTTACATATTACGTGGATTTTAGTAATCTGGTATGTGCACTGTCACTCTTCTGTCCTATTGCATTTTACCCCCTGGTTTTAATGCATACCCTGTATAAAATGACTTGTGCCATGGTGTCATTCATTTCAGAAATTCACAGCAAACTAAGCATACTGCTGAATCCTATGATGTAAAAGTATGGATAGTTTTAACACTGACTGAAAGTTCTTGTCTGTGGTATTAGAAACTCTTTTATCCTGCAAAACAGACCATTTTTAAAAGACAATAATTTCTGAGCCACTGAGCAAGTGGTGCTTTATGTACCAACAACTGGAATATGTATTGCTAGCAACAAAATGGGTTATGATTATTTGTATGCAAACATCCATTTATTTTCATTTAGAATACTAAACAGTTATTCAGATAACCAATAGTGAGAGCAAGTAAATTTCCACTCAAATATCTTTTTACTTGAGAAGAAAAAGAAAGGAATTTTGAAAATGAATGATGTGTTTACTGAAATAGCGTCCCTGTTTCTGGCTTTAAATGAGGACTTGCAATTAAATAACTTCAGAGGAAGGTATTAGATGAAAAAGTAACAAACATAATTTAACACTCATTTACTTTGGAAATGCCCAGAATTGTCAAATAGGAAGTAATGGTTTTATCTTGAAAGGCTCTGAGTGGTCATTCTCAGACCTTTGCTGCTTCAGAATTGAGCACTGAGAAAATACTTGAACATGACCTTTCCTGACAGAACCAATAGTCCTGTACAGGTCTAGATAATCTGTTATTTTCTTTCCTATAGAAGAGTCAGGTTTGGCTGGTCATCATCCTGGAAGCTGGGTATGAAGTTTGGTAGTATGACCAGGACAGACTGTGAAACCCGAGCTGCTGTGTATTATCCATAAAGGCAAAATTCCACTTCACCCATTCTAGCTGTGCAATTTGAACATGCAGTTTTTTCCTGTGAGGACAGATCACTTCATGGAGGGCTAGTAAAGGCCTTATGCAATACGGAAGGACATCGTTTGAGCTTGTGTTGGGAGATGAAATTTCATGCAACGCTACTCTCTTGCTGTGCAGAGCTGCAGGGTTGATTGCTGCCAGCCTTCTAATATGTCAGCTTACATTCAAGAAAAGCTGTAAACAACTGTATTTAGAAGAAGAAAAAGAAGCCAAATAAAACCCCACTTGCTTTTTGAAATTTGGTATTTTCTTAATATACAATGAAAGAAACCTATCAGTATCAATTCAGTATCAGATCATATAAAATAAAGTATCGTATCATAGCAAACCAATGAAAAAAAGTTAATAAAATGTTTTCTGGAAATACCTATTTTTTTTTTTCAATGCTTTTCTTATTAAGGTAACAGTTTCCTTGGGAAAAAGGCCAATAATAATAAAAAAAAGATGTTCATTAAACTTCTGGAAAAAACATAACCTGCCTTCCTTCTGACTTTGATGGCATATATAATTAAGAACAGCAAAGGCTAGGTATTGACAGGAGACTCATTAGAAAAGAAATATGATTAAACCCAAGATTTATTGAAAATGATTCAAAACTTCAGGAAGCTATCTTTAGTGTGTGCAAATTAAGGTCTGCTGTTCTGGTGAATTGACAGGACTGTACCATGCAGCAGAAATACAGAGGCAGAACTCAAAATAGTATCTACCACTGCTCATTCTTACTCTCATTATAACATGGCCCGAGGCCTAGAGGACAACTTTTATGTTTCTTCTATTTTTTTTTTCTCAGACCATAACGAGCTTTGTAGATTTGTGCTGTAATGAAAGTGTTTGAAATTGATTTGACTGCTACTGTTACAAAAGTCCCAGATCAAAGAATTCAGCATCCACCAAAATGGGCTTAAAATGCCTTTTTAAAATGGCTTTGAGTAAGAAATATAACCCCCATCAGGCCCATTGATCCCATCACGTTTATTGTGGCTAACTGTAAATCATTCACAAACTACCAGATGGTGCTGGATGAGTTTGAGAATTGTTATTTTGAGGAGTATTCTGAGTTCTGATTTAATTTCAATCTCATTCCACAATGTTTTTACATTTCCCCTGTCACAGTCATGGGCACTCTCCCATGCTAATTTGTAAAATGAATTTTACTGAATGCCATCTAATCTTATTGCCATAGTTACAACCAAGAAATCAAAGATTGCTACTCTGAGCTGAAAATAGCTGACTTGATACAAGGAAAGGGACTGATTCTTATGCAAACCTCTGTACTCAAATACAATTTCTTATTCAAAGAACAATGGAAAGTTTGATCTCTGGAAGCACTGGCTTCCACAGTATTTTCGTTCTAGAAATGATCTGCAAAACAATCAAATAAAATGCGTAAAAATGATGGGACAAACAGAGCACTGGGTCCAAATGGCTGTCAAATCTGTTATTTGCTGATAGGAAAAAGAAAATCAGTAGCAGGAGTACTTAACTTGTTAAAGCCCACAGCTGTTAACAACTAAGCTTCTGCTGCCTGGATCAAGAGTCACAAAGCCTTTCCCTCAAGTTTACTTGGGAAGATATTTCAGAGGAGTAGCAGGAAGGGTCTGTTTGAAGCCAGGGCTTTTGGCATTTGAGCTGTTGCTGTTTTCTGTGCTATCTCTTTATACTTTTAGATAGCACAGGCATTTTTTATCTTATGAATAGAGGATGCAAAATTTTTATCGTTTATTACTTCAAATACCCTTGACTCAAATGGGGAAATTGTTAGACATATATGGACAAAATGCTCTATATCTCTGGCATTTGTCCTCTGTGCAAGGACTTTCTGAAGAGACTCTCTGTGGTAATCCCAGGGTACAGAGAAAGGAACTTGTACTTGGGGCAGTAGGTTATATGAGAGAAGCAACTCCGGAATCCACCACAGACCCTCTCACCCCAACTCTATAAGACACAGCAGCCATAAATGAGTCTTACTACTTTCTTCTGTGCTAGTAAAGTAAACACATGATGGGGGAAGAATATATAATGAGAGAAAACAGAGGGAAAAGAGAGAAGGATTTAAACAAGGAAAATGCAAAGAGGACAATCAAATCTATCTCAGAGAAAAAAGAGAGAAGAAGGGGGAGAAATCCTAAAGAGATACTGAAGCGATACAGAAAACCAAATAATAACGAACAGCTAAAGGCAATCAGCGTTTTCAGAAAAAGAGGGGGAGTGGGTAATAAACATATGAGACAGAGTAATAATGAAAAGAAAACCCAACACACCCAACAGTGGGAAGAGGGAAAATAGACTTTAGATTGTCCCTACAGAGTTAGAACTTAAAATCTTTCAGCATTGCCATATGTAGGATGCTATGCATTTTTTTATGGGTGAAAGAAATCTCATCAAACGGAAAAATCTGAAAAATAAGTGTTACATGAGTTTTAATATGCTGCTTTACTCATGACAGGGAAAGAAAATTTTACACTTAGTCCTGAAAACAGGGAAAGCTGGAGGAATACAAACCTTCCAAAATGACATTACCTCACAAAGTCAAGATCCATCCGTTATAGCTTCTTTGGTCTTCCACAATTCTTCTGATCTCTCCAATACTCTTTTGTTCCACTCATTTCTATTTTTTCCCAGACCAACACCAATCCTCTCTATGTCTCGAAATATGGCAGCTGAATAACAAGAAATATTTAAGATGTGTATTTTAATGTAACTTGATGACAACTATTTTAGCAGGGTCTGCACAGCTTAAACATTAATTTAAATCACATCTTTGAACAGAAAGGAGTTCATACAGCATGTCTCCCATGCAGAACTGTCTAATAAACCTCTTGCTACTGTTTCCTGTGACATGAGGTGTTAGACCACTTGCCATCCTCAGAGAATGAACAGTAATCATTACTGCAGTCATTCAGCATTTAGGTAGTTGCTCTGCTCATATTCCCAGTGCAGAAGGATAGAATTCAACCAAGTGTTGACTTCAACTACCCAGACCCATCCCCACAAGAGGCAGTTAAGTAAAAATTCTCTGTTTGTTAGAAAACTTGGGTTTTTGTGCATGGGTGGTAATATTCCTTTTTGTGTAGAAGGCTAGAATTTAAGGGGGCTAATGTGTCTGTCTCAAACACCAATAGCCAGACAGCTGTGGAGCCACACAAGGATTGTTGGTAATAACACTTTGTGAGAAAGAACAGGATGTGGCTGGAGAAGGGGCCTTATGGAGGTAGGGCAGCATTTTTCTGGGACCAGTACCCTTGTTCTGGATCCTGGACAAAAGCACAACACAGTACTGTGCAGGTACAGGAATGAGGTCAAGAAGTGAGAATGGACTGTACACCCCAGACTGACCCTCTTAGGGGAGATCAAGAGCACTAAAGACCCCCAAAGCCCTCTGAACCATTTCCACACAGGTCCTGAAGAATGGACTGCTCATGGTAACTGATTTGCATATAAAGCAAGAAATTCATATCCAGGATGGTGAAAACTTGCCAATAGAAAGGTACTCACATGAAGCCCAGGCATGTGTACAGCTCAGGACTCTGGACACCCACCAGCTGGATTGATGTTTCTTCCTTTCTTTCTCTTCCCCCTCTTAATTTCTCTCTCTCTCCCTCTCTCCTCCCTTTCACCCCACCCCTTTATCCAACACCCACTGCCATGTGCTTCTATAGGAGGCCAGGGTCTAACTTACAGCAATTTCTATGGTAAGTGTGTTATTTACTAATAAAACTTTGTAAGCTTTTGCAGATCCTCTGACTTTTGTCACTCCTTTTAACAACGAGCATCTCTGAATCTTGGGCACTCCCTTCTCTTTAAGGGTGCAATGGAACTCAGAGACAACGATCAGAGTGTTTTGAGCAAATATTAAGAACTGTGAGAGCAAATATCTCCTCAAAAATTCTGTTCTCTGGTAAAACTCAAACCTGTGTAGTGAATACTTATATTAGCACAGAGGAGAAGAAGTACTAGTTAAGACCTTCTCTGTAGTGTGGGTAAAAATTATACTCTGCTGTCCTGGAAGAAATACAAAATAAATCTCCTGGCTCAGATGTCACTTGGTTCACCTCTTATCTCTTTAAATCTGGACTGTCTACTGCCATTAGTGCCCCGGGGGGAAAAAGTAAATCCCCTGCCCATCACCAGTAAACCTTGCTCCTCTGGCAGTAGACCTGTTAGCAAACAATGACTCTTCAGGAGTTTAGAAATGAGATGTCTGGTTTCTCAGCTGACATTCATGGCTCAAAGTAACAGATATGTGATATCATAGGCCAGCTAGGGTTGGGAGGGGCCTCTGGAGGTCCAGTCCCTCCTCAAAGTAGAACCATCTTCAAAGATACATTAGACTGTGCTTGCACTTCTGTTGTTTCCATGAAATGTTTGGTACACCTGTACTAGTTTGAAAACAAACTAGTGAGAGAGTCCAAGTCAGAAATACAATTTAATAGGAAAAATAAAATAAATGCAGTAGCGCAAAAAAAACAACCCACCTACAAGGTCAGAGCACAAACCTGACCCCCTGATAATCGGGGGTTTGGTAACAGTCCAATGAGATGGTGACTGCAGTCCTCCTGGAGTGATGGTTCTGTTGAAAAGTCTGGTCTTCCTTTGAAGGTCCAGCAGTCTTGTAGGAGGGTCTGGTCTTCCTTGGAAAATCCAGTGGTGTAGATCTTGTCCTCTGGGATCCCAGTAGGTAAGTCTGCCTCTGCTGTTCCAGGCCCCAGATTTTACCCTGGTGGGAATGCTTGGTTCCTTCCCCCCTGGGCGGAGCATCTCACAATGGGATGGTCAGTCATAGGGCAAGGCATTGATGGGCCCATTAACAGGAGATAGCCCAGGTTCGGGTTACCTCTGAGTCATACAGCAAGGTATTGTTGGGCCCATTAACAGGAGATAGTCCAGAGGGAGGAGGCAAGGAGCATTGCTATACCTGGTCTCAACAGCTCATGGTAATAGAATACATTGTAACCCAGGACAACACCCTGCCAGGCAGGGTACGGACTTTGTTCAAATGTTTGTTCAAGTGTTTTGTTGAAGTGTTTGTTTGACTGAAAATTCTTTAGAATTCAGTATTACTGAATCCAATTCTTGCCTGTCTTCTGCTGTTCTGATACTTGTGTTTGCTTAAGGGAAAACCTCTTCAGTGAATGTTAGTTTTTGCGCCTTCCTGTGTAAACCAGCTGGATATTTTTGACTGGGAAACCATTAACCTAAGAGGAACACTTGGTGGTCTATGAGTAATAGCTAATATTTTCAATATTAGAGACATTTAAGACCCTCTTGAAATTTTGTGTACATGAGTTGCTGTTTAGGACTTTTTAGCACTCTGACAATAAAAACAGTTAAAAAGCACTATGTGCCAAAAACCTCAAGACTGCATTATGTGTAATTGCGATTTTGTTCAGGGAGTTTCACTCAGCTGAGATGGGTTTGTGGTACTAAGTGAACAAATGATGGCCATTTCACTGTTTCACTAGCAATACTTGTGCTCCATTTGGTTTATCTTGAACTTTCATCTCCATTATTGCTAAGGCCCAACACCAGTATTTGTATAAGGATACAATAACGAGAAGAAGCTTTGGGATGATTCTGGAGGTAGACGCCATGTCACACTATTTCTTTTCTTTCTGTTTTTAGCTGAACTGGACAAGAAATTCTGAGTTTGTTTCAAATCAATCCACTCTCCCTGGCTAATCTGCTGTGGCGCTAACTTAGTTGATGCACTGGTGAGATAGCTGTCATTTTGTGTAAATAGATTTTGCATCCAGTCGTTGTTCTTACTCATTTCAGGGAAGCACTACAGCAAGTGACATTGGGCTGTAACAATGGTCTTTTATTTTGCTTTTTAAAGAATCAAATGTCAACTTGTTTTCAGTTCAGAAATTATCAAGTGTTCTAAGTGTGTCAGAGATGTCTCCTCTTACCTAACAAACAAAGAAGGTTCTTGGTAAATGCCTGAGTTTTGAAATAGGTCTGTTCTTTCCTTGCCTTCCGAAATTGTGGTAACTAAATGAGAAGAAAATATCAGAGGCTAGTGAGCTGACAAACTTAAGGCCAATTTCTGGTTAAATTTCAAGATGACATGAAAGTCAAGGAAGACAAGGAAAATATCAGTCATAAGATTTACAAGAACAGTCAAGTATTTTGCCTACAGAAATATTGAGAAAACAACAAGAACTTTTGGGAGATAGCTGTGGCTACATAAATGCTGACGTTAGTTGGTTTCTTTGAAAATGGGGAGAAGGGAGGATAAAAACAAGATTCAGGGGACCTTTTCTCTCATTATGGGACACCTCACTTGGGGATACTTGCCTTAGTGTCCAGGTCTCGTGCATCCCTTCAAAGAACTCAGGATATCATGTCACATCATGAAACTAGTGAACTACTATGAGAAGTTTTTCAACTAATCTCATTTTTCTCAGATTTCTTCCTTAGGTGTCCACTGGATTTTTAATCAAAAAAAAAAAAAAAAAGGCTACTTCTATTCTTAAAGAAGTGCCTGTGGAAGGCTCTTCTGTTTAGCAGCACATCTTTTCAAGGCGTCTCATACACAAAATGTTTTAAAGAGATTATATAACTGGCTTTCAGTTAAATTTTAATATTTTTGTTAATACTACATTTTTCAGCCATCACAGTCTTAATAGATACTTGATACTTACTTTTTAAAGGTGTAGATTTAGTTGCCACTAGTCAAACATAGTAATCTTTTCCACCTTATGTCAATCAAAACTTTCCAAATTCTTTTCTTGTTGTGACTGAATTGTATACATAAATCTATTTCAAAGTTTCAGCTTCTTTGAATCTGCACCAATCTTGCCAATTCAACTGTTGGAATGTCTCCAGATGGTGAATGCTAAAGAACCTTACATCAGGTTGACGTGACTTTTTTTTTCTTTTTCTTTTACCGATTGCAAATATTTGCTTTATAAAATGATGTGAGTGATCTAAGATTTGCTGAACATCTTCTATAGCATCCGTTCTGTTCGAGCTATGTCAAGTACACCACGGCACTCCTGTAGATATTAATGGTGTAGCACTACAAAAAAGTGTTTCTAGGTACATTCAATTCTCTGTGATACAACAATTAACAGTTTTGAAAAAAGATGAACCGATGAGTTGGGGACTTACCCAAATGCTTATTGATATCCAAAGAAGAAAAATTGCTTTTGATTTATATAGGTATTGGATAGGACTTTTAATAAATGCTAATGGAAAATGAATAGCAGCTAAATCTATTAAGATTTGCTTTGTTTTCTTTACATGATCAAAAGGAGATTTTTCTCTGCCAGCAATAGAAATCCAGGCTTATGTGCAGAGTCAGGCACAGGCAACCCAGACAGTGCTGTGCTGCCGCATGTAGGGACTTCAACAGATGAATATAGTGTTGCCAAAAACATACATCTGCCCAAACTGAGAAAGCATGTTAAACAGTATACATCCACAGAGTGAAATGCTGATGAGAAGGAATCTGTGTTGAAACACCATTTCACAGGACAATGGAAAGTGAGAAGTAATTTCAGGAAGCCACTCCTATTTGCAGTGACATATCCCGGCTCTGCTGCTGTATTACCTACTTCCTGTAAATACGTGTTTACTGCAGTCCTTCCACAGTGAAAGAGAAAGGGCACAAAAGGCACTGAACACTTTTTATCCTATTCTTCTGTGGAGATGTAAAACAGATCAAAGGTACAGGAGCATGAGTGTTTGAAGGGTGCAAGGTGAACTCAGGAGAGAGCAGGTGTTGGCTGCACCAAGCAAATTAGAAACCTCTTTTTTGTGCATTTGACATCTCCCCATAATATGAAATATATGGACATTTTTCAGGCTTTTTTATTGCTTTACTCAGAAGAGATGATGAATTATTTGAACAGTAGAGTGACTCACTGAACTTCAAAGTGGTGACAAAACTTTGAAAGGGACGTTATCTTTAGTCAGATAGATTTTAGTCAGTCTCTATTAAGAGAGATCAAGGGACAGTTTAGTCAGCTTTGTCCTAAATTTTCTCTGGTGCATCTAACATTTATCATCACCAACAGGAGACATACACTGTTAGATGGACCTCGGGCTTGATTTGATATGACAAATGGTGTCCTTTTGTGTATCTGTACTGAATAGAAAACTAGATAGGTGGAAAAAAAGGAAGATACCATGTCTGTAAGAGAGCCAAATGAATACCAAAAATTTAAAAAATCATTCTTTAGTGACTCCATTCCATTTCCAAAGGAATTTAACTCAACAGTGTTTATAATTTTGTGTATCTTACACACATACTGAAACGTGTGAGAAATCTAAGTACGTTTACTAAAAAAAGAAGTCAGGTATCGTCTCTGGCTTTTCATGTATGAAAAATCAGATACAGGAAGAGTACCTACAGAACTGTTTCAAATGCTGACAGAGCAAAGTGCATGCACTTTGACCTGCTGGTTAAATAAGAATTCATTTGTGCAATTCATTTGTGACCAGCTAAAAATCATAAATACCTCTTGTTATCAACAATGGCATCAAGTTTCTCTGATTCCATTACTAATTCTAATTTACATACACTGAATTGAGATGCTCTGCTTTAAAATATGCTTATGCAGTGGATGGAGACAATAAGATTACACTTTTTATACAGCAATCAAACTAATTTCTGACAGAGAAATGAAGATAAGAAGGTGTTCACTGGGGTAAACATTTAAACTTACACAGAGATTTACTGATACAATTAAATACAATTAAATTGATAAATGCTGCCATTTACTGTCAGTAAAGGTTCTTTTCAACAATTATGATAGATGCAGAAGAACTTTTTGCTTGAAAATATACATTCCAGATGGCTGTAATATTTTAAAAAAATGTAAGACCCTTGAGGTGTCCATATGCATATCCCCTGTTTAGATAAAAGGAAGAGTGTTGATGCTGACTTGTCCTATTAATCTGCTGGAAATATGAAGGTGTAAACTCAGAACAGTTAGCCATGCAGAATCAGTACCCTTTGCCTTTTAATGACTGTTTATAGATTTTGAGCACTGTAAAAGCAAGTAATGCAGGTGGTGAAATGCACTGTTTGGAAGAGAATGTCACAAGTAGACTGTCACTAATAGATGAAGGTGGGTAAGGTTTTGTATAATGCTGGGACAGTAGTTAACCATCTGTTGTTTCTCTGATGACTTCATGGTAACATTGAAGAAATGAAAGAAGTCGTGTGCCACTTGGATAAATGTTCTGGCAGGTAATTCACCCAAAGAAAAAAAACACTTTGTTGTCAGATGAGGGAAATACTTTGACCAGTGGAAGTGCAAGCAGGCTATTGATGACACATACCACTGAGGTGCTCCCGGTAAAATCTGAGAGGCAAATAGTGGGGTTTTTTTTCTGTTACCATATGATTTGGGAGCTTGTCTATTAGAAGGAAACCAGTTTAAGCTTTATAACAATTGTCTTTCAGAAATCCTGCTGACTGATCTAAGTGTCAGAGGGTATTTTATCCCTTTTAGGCATTATAATACCTTTGTAGAATGGAGATTAGGAAATCAAGTCCTTTCTATTCCTCTAGCAATCTGTATTTCTTAATCCCAGCCTTTTTTTTTCACTGTGCTTTTTACAACAAAGAATTTGGTGCTCCATGATGTGAAGAATGACTCCTTTGTCTCTTTCCCTCTGTTTAGTTCTTGGGCTGAGCTGCTCAAATGTGCTTTCATATGTTGATGAGCTCATGGTTTTGATGACTTAAATAAGAAAAAAATGGAATGGGCTGATGAACATGATTATATAGAAAAATCAAGAGATAAAATTTAATTGAAAGGTTCCATCACTACAGATTCTTGGTAAATACTGCTGTTCATAATGAATTTGCTTAGTATTCATGGGATGTGACATACATTTCCATGATTATACTCTTGTGAGATATAGGCTCCCTTAAATGTTGGCTATTCCTACTGACTGAATTTAAGTAAACAGTTTTATCAAATAGTGAATTCCATCTATTGCCAAGTGTTCAGAGTACAATTTTTATGCTTGATTAATCAGATATTTATCTCTTCTCTGCTACAGAAGTGACTGACCTCCTGCAAAAATGTGTAATTTATCTCAGGATTATAGCTAATCAAGAGGCTTCTGCACTCTGCTTCTCCTTTATTTTCTTTCTTCCCCAAATTGTTTTCTTAAAAATTTTGTCTGTATTAAAAATTATGAGGAAACATAAGACAAATGTTTAGGGAGTCTTTGTAAGCATCATTAAAGTGTGTATTTACTAAGGTGTTTTCTCTCTGATTTCCACCCAGTGCTACCAGGAGTCTGCAATACATTTCTGGTTCATTGGAGAAACATCACTTGAAAAGTTCTTACAGCATCTTAGAGCAACCCACACAAGTCACACTAAGGTAATTCTAACTTGCCTGAGATCTTTTGCCTTTCCTTTTCCTTTTCCTTTTTCCCTTTTCCTTTTTCCCTTTCCCTTTCCCTTTCCCTTTCCCTTTCTCCCTTTCCCTTTCTCCCTTTCCCTTTCTCTCTTTCCTTTTCTCTCTTTCTTTTTCTCTCTTTCTTTTTCTCTATTAAAGTTATATGTTTGTAGGTGGCTCATACACTAAGATTTAGTGCACTCCTTCAGGAGTCAAAAGTCACATCATTTTTCTCCCTTGATATGTTTTTCTCTATCTAAAAGTTATAAGCTCCCACAATTTCACCAAGAACATTTCAGTGAGAGACAGAGGCACAAAAGAAGACTAATAGGAGAAAATGGAGAAAGTGACTATAAATGGTCTTACTGTGCACATGCCTGCTTTTGCTGTGCAAGGACAGGAATATTTCCTTCCAAAAGCAACCCAGTACTTTTTTTGCAGTGTACTTATAGACGGGAAGTTTAAATACATAACTTCATGTCTTCATTCTCTGAGTGTTGTCATTCAGGAATTATTAAAAAAGAGCTCTTCTTCTGTGATTTAAGTCCCCCATTTGAACTATAATGGTGACAATGTTGTGTACCAAGAACATACTTACTTGTCTATATAGTTAAAAATGCAAGGAATCTATGTCTGTGCTCTGTCACCCACTGCTGCTGAGTTGCAGGGAGGGTGGGAATTCTATTGCTGGCTGTCCTAGTGCTGTCAGCAAGAATGCTGCTATTGCCAAAACATAAGTTAAAATAAGACCTCTGTTCCAGCTCCAGCTGGTGACATTGCCAACCTGCCTGAAACACCAGTGTCCCAACAAGTTAGCTAGATTTCAAGAGATTGAGGGGAGAAGACTGAGGTACATAAACACCCTGATGGTCAGTGAGAATAGCCCAGCTGACACAACAGAGCTGTTGCAAAGGCATAGGCTACTGAAGCCCTGAAACTACATTTATGTCAATTCTGTAGCTCCTTCCCTTATGTTTCAAGACCTGTCCACCATACCATAATTTCTTCGTGGTATATGTAAGCAAGAAACATTTGCAGCTATCCTTGATGCACTTTAAAGCACAACTATTTTGGCTTTTTTTGGCAATTCCACTGAGTTCTCTTTCCTTTTTCTACATATCATTGCAGAAGGCTACCACACACACAAAGCATTTCATTAAGTTGGCTCAGTCTGTCAGCAAACATAGATTACTTACGACAGATGCTCTCCAGAAACATGCCGGAAAAAATTTTCATAATATCCTCTCACTCTCTCCTTTGAGGGGTTATCAGAGTGAGACATGAAGTGTGTTTCAGTCAGTGGCCCCCACTTGGGCAAAATGAACTCTTTTACCTTTCTCACATTACTGCTGTAGAGGACCCTCTGAAAGTCAAAATTCAGAAAGGCTGCTTGAAATCAGAAGCCATCAGCATACACTAAACTTTAACACATATCTGTCTCATCATGGTTGATTGATCTCAGCTGAATAGGGAGTTTCATGAATATGATGTAGGCAAGAAGACACTTGATAGAGTATCCAGTGATTTTTGCATAAAATCATGGTTTTGTAGTCAAAACCTGCATTGCCGCAGTCATCCACAGCACTTTAATATTTCCCAGGCAGACTTCATTTCATAAGGAACATTTTCTTTCGTGTGTGTGTGACTGGGAGGGACAGCACAGATAACCATTAAAAGCTGGATATTAAGAAAGCTCATGGCAATTTTTTAAGACTGTAAGTTCACCTTGAACCCCTGCATGACTTCAGTTACTTGTGCCAGGAATCTCACATACAGAGGGCAGAAAAATTGAGGTAAATAATTCAGATTCCCAAATTCCCAGGCTGATAATGTACATACCACTGGGATGTGGGGAAATGACTCAGAATAGAAACATATCAACACACAGTTTTTCAGGAACAGAAATCCTTATATCTTCAAGAGAAAACTAAGAAGAGTCAAATAGCACATTATCCACACAGGAATAAAAAAAACCCCAAAACCCTGCAAAAAAATCACTCACAGAGAAAAAACATATTAATCTAAAGAACTCACATAATCAAGCTAGGATATACATGGACGTATATTCTTTTCTAGGCCTTAAATATGGTCTCAAAACCCAGAAATAATTCATATTCAGATATGAGTTTTAATACCAAACTCTTAAATATTAGTTCCTTGGTGGGCTTGCACAGACAGACATAATCACTCCCATATCCTGAAGCCACTTTATTAGTGCCATCTTTCTGTATATATTTATGGATTAAGAATTAAAGAAGTATGCAACTCAATTTCAGATATGTTCTTTCTGATAAAATAAAAGTAGATTAGCTTCACTTTTTGTTATATTTTGTTTACATATGGAGTTATGAAGTGAGGACACAGTGCTGTTTGCTTTCAGCATTTACAGCTGACTTTTAATTAACTTCCCTCCATAATGTTAATATAGTTCTTTTGTTGAACAATATTTCTATTCCACAATAGCTGAAAGTACAGCCAGTACAGCATAGAGGGAAAATAATGGCCCTTCATTATCAAACCATTATATTTGCAACAGCTCACTGCCAAGAGACTTTTCAAAGCAGTCAAACAATAAATTCATTAGAATTCCAAAATAGGCCATGAGGGGCCAAACCTTGATCCCACTGAAATCAGTAGCTCATATACTGAATAATGCTGATGTTTGGCCCTTAAAACTACTCAAATATCTTGGGTTCAAGCAAAATAACAGACTATTACTGCAAATCTAACCTTCATTGAATTTTATATGCGCTTAAATCTTTGTATGAATTGGGGAATAGGTTTTGTTTGAACTGAATACTACTCTTATTTGACTTTGAAAATGATTTTTAATGTATTCTCTTCAGGTTCTATTATTCTCTGGGAATATGAATGCAGCAAGCAAACTCCCATATACACACATACGTACATACATACATACATACATATGTATATATATATATAACTCCACACATATATGTATACATACATATATATATACACACCCATGGAGACCAGGTAGCCAAGTGGATAACAGCCCTGCTTCTTATTGCAAAGGCTGTGGGTTCAACATGACTGAGCTCAGTTTTAATTAAACTTTCTATTTGCTTTTCCACAAGCTATGACATATAAAAGCCAACCATGGTTTAAAAAATGTCTGTTTGCACTTACAGTTAGTTATGTGGAGTCTATTCCTCTGTGCATAACACAGAATGGAAGATCAGGAGCAGCTAACTCAGATACGTCTTTATCTAAGTGCAAAACCACATAATGTTTAGCAAAACTTGGGTAAGCTTCTGGTTCCTAATCTCTATATTTCTTGAAAAAGATGAATCTCAGAATGTGCTCAGTATTTCTGCTTCCCTGTACTGCTATAAAGCATCTATGGGCCAGGAATGCAGAAAGGAATAATTCACTCATATCTAACTTCAAGCCCTGTGTTGCTAAACACTGGAATTGCTAAGAACACCATCACTGATAGGCGGAGTAATTGGGAATTTCTAGTCTTACACGCCTTTGAGAGCAGTTTCAAATGACTCGTGTTTCATGGCACATTGGAAAAACCATACTTTTCTTCACAGGTGAATACTGAAACTTTATGAAACTTAGAGTCTTTGGGAAAGGTTTAGGTCTGTGTCAGGTTGCAGTAGACAAACAGTGCTATTTGATCCTGTGTTTAACTTGTCCAAAAGGGATAATAATGATAATAGTAGGGAGTAAGAGGGGTGCCAAACATAGTTTGACCTTCTGATATGTACAGCTTCTGTGTATCTTGTCAGGGATACTCAGAACTCATGTCAACTTTCACGCTTGCTCTTATCTGAAGGAATGATATATAGGAAAAAAGTAGTGCAGCTAAACACTCCCTACCTGGGTGTTATTTTAGGAACGTGTATGAGCAAGGGAAGAAATTAAAACTATTGGTGCCCACAGACTCATTTCTGTGCTCTAAGAGAATAGACTTCATCTACAAGTAAGGTTACAGAGAAGAAAATGCTCTGTATCAACAAGGACCAGAAATTACAAGGCGCTCACATATCTCATTGCAGAGTATTCCTCAATAGACAGATGTTTTCTGTGGTTTGAGACATGCTCTCTATGGAGAAAGCACCCTGTCAAAAATGATAAAGATGCAATGTATTTGCAGCTGCACAGGAAATTTATGTGTCTCTATGCAGACTGGAGGTGAGGCAAATGAATATTACTCACTTGATTGAGAGAATGAGGTCTGATACAGAGTACAATTAACCTGAGTTAACATTCAGACAGAGTCTCTCTAGTATACCTACCACTTCTCTGATTGAAGGAAAACAAGCTGACCTAGAATTTATGTGCAAAGAAGATTGAAATGATCAATTAAGCTGTCCTTCTAATAAGCTGTCTCTAAAAGGGCGACTGGTTAAATGGAGAAATCAAACATGTAAGTTAAAAATAAGAAACTTAAGCTATTGATTGAACTAAGGCCCACAGAATGCAACTGCAGTTTTGAGGAGCCCTGAATGAGGTTTGCATGGTGAATTCCTCATGTTTCTAAAGGTCAAAGTAATTTTGTTGATTTTTTTATAGGGAATTTTATGAGACTAAAAATTAATTAAACCAGTACCTTTGAGTATGTTGGATTATGATTGCCTTTATTGTAATCTATGTGCTATGTAAACCTGAATGTTTTTAAATTACTTGACTTTGTTTTTAAGTTTTGAAAATAATGGTGTTTTAAAATATATCTCATTTAAGAAGCAGCCAAGTGTTACAGTTTATATTTACCTTATTGGTTTGAATATTGTATTTTATTTTAGTGATATAAATCTTGCAACTACATGAAAGATTTTTTTCATGTTACATGTTAAAGGCCAGTTCCTCTTTCATAAAATTAGCTAAAATTAGGTCCAAAGCTAGAATACTGTAATCAAAAAATATTTTGTGATCCTTTAGAAAGAAATAATAATAGTTTTGTTTTTTTCTATGTTTCTAATCTGATGAAAATTTTCAGAGAGAAGTTCAGATCTGTTTTCTCCGACCTAGCTGGCGAAGTCAACCATTAGGATAGCAGGCATTTTAATAATAAGGAATAACCGGAATTTACCATTTGTAGTCCAGAGCCACAGGCACCACAAATTCGCTATAGCAGGTTATAGCTACGCATTGTGAAGTTCTAGCCAGTACTGAGGTCTGAGAACCACAATGATTTAAATACAGTGTGCCTGCTCATTTTAAGACAACCTGATTACATGGCTTGCTCCATAAGCTGGGAGCAGAATGAGCTCCCTACACCTCATGAAAAGGTGTAGTGAAGAGGACTAGAAAATGCTCTTGTGTGTGGAGGGGGCACTGGGTGCATCCTGACCATCTGACTGGCATATGAGACCACTCTGTGTCCCAGTAAAGTGAGAACCAGGTACAAGGGAAAGGTTAGAGGATCAGCATACTGCCAACAGACCATACAGAGATCCACATGAAAAGCTCTTCTCTTGTAACCACACACAACATAGTAATTTTTATATCATATGAAGCTAGAAACTTTTATTAGCTCATTATCTCTATTTCTTGGATCATAAAATTTTACTCTTACAAGAAGTTTAGTTCTGGCTGTCTGTCTGATGCCTATTAAAGTCAAGGGAAGAACATCCCATCTGTTTGAATGTTTGCTGGTTTTTAGAGTAGTTTTGGCTGTTAGAGATTACATCCTGAATTCCTACCCATTCTTTACTTCTTCATTTTTTTTTTCAGAATTAAATTAGGAACAGAAATATGTTGAACTGTTTTGAATCGTGGAGACTCCAGCTGCTTCCAAGCACTTCTCAAATCACTCCATTCCAGGCAGCCGTGAAAAGAAGGGCTTTCAAACTGCAGCAAAAAGCAACTTCTACCCCAGATACTGGATTCTGCTAATTCTTTACATTTATTACTGCCTGTTTAATTTACTGCCTTTTAAGGAGCTGATGCTGTTTGACAATAAGAAGTGGAGTGCTCCCCTGTTTCCCAAGTCAGAATCTCATCTTAATGATGTACCAAATGTCTTGGGTGCAATTCATGCATGCTGGAACAGATACCTGCCAGGCCTGGAGTCGGTCCATAGTCTGTCCCCTTGCTCTGGACAACAAGAAGTCCCAGATAATGTGTTAGGCTGAGTCATGGTACAACCCATGAGAATAAAAATTGCCAGCTCTGGCTCTGCCAGTCACAGTAATTTAGACTTTCTTGCTTCAAAAAGTAGGTGACTTTGAAGGGACTTTTTTTTCCCCCTATATGTGGGTTCTCATGTCAATCTGAAACATGGGCAGGAATGTATTTGTAGTGATTTTGGCTTCAGACCACTGGACCAAAACCCAAGGATTTACTGTTTGTCTCTGTTTAAACAAAAATCTCCTACCTCTTTTTCTAGCATACAAAACCCAAACAGCAAGTTTGTTGCTGAACAATGAGTATATGTGTGCATTCAAGGAATGACAGGAAAATTAACTGCATTTACCTGACAGCATATAACAGTGTCTGCATTTTCCACAGTGCTTATTGACTCACAGAGCGAGTAATTCTATGTCTAACTTTGAACATATTTCTCTAAGATATTGGCTTGCTCATATTTTAGAAACATTAGGGTTTCCTTTGCTCAGCTAAACAATAACCAGTTATGAATGAGGTGTTTATATACATGTGTGAAAGAAAAAAAAGGTTTTGCCTAATGTTCAGGTCTGATCCAGACTGTCTGGGTTTCACAAAGGTTACACAGTGTTTGCCAGGTTACTGGGTTAGAAAGCAACTCATCAAACGTCTGCTGCTAGAGAGACTGCAGCATCTGCAGGATGATTCACGCAGGGGGCTGAGGGCAGCTGGGCTCTCACATCCTAAACCTCCCCAGAGACATCCCTTGCACTGCAGCCAGAGGATGTTTCTCCTGACACTTCCTTGCCACAGACAGCAGGAGCTACGCAGTGGTCTGGAAAGTGCAGAAATAGGCTGGTATGATTTGGGATCAGATAAATCTTTACACTTTGAGATGAAATCATGTTTGCTTTTGTGCTTCCAGGACCAAATGTGTGTGAGTAGCAGGAAGCACTAAAGCACCTCCCTCAATATCCCTGCTGTCTTTTAACTTAATAAACTAACGTGCCTGACACAATGACAAAACAATTTAAAGTTGCTTTGCAGAATGGACTCCAGCCCTGGCTAATGTTAGGCTGGAAATTAGATGGTTTCATTGTTAAGGACAGCCAGTGCTCAGTTGCTTTTTCTGACTCTACTGCAAACACTTGGGAGAAAAATGATGTGCTTTACATGAGTATAGCCATGGATTATTTTGTTCATTTCCTGAGTAGAGGGGAAATTTAAACCATATTTGGCTTAGAAGCATAAAACTATTGGTACATCTGGAAGCAAAAATGAAAACCACCTCAAAGAGCTCCAAAAAAAGTGTGAAGGAAATGAACTTTATCCTATGATGATCAGAAAGGATATCACAGGACACACTGAAGAATTAATGAAACACACTTCAAGAACCAAGGCTGCGTGACAGGAGGCTGGTTATAACCAGGTTTGCTCAGTAAAATATTAAAGGCCATTTCTCCCTACCCATTTACTTTGACTTACTACAGAGCACTTCAGAAAGGGTAAGAGACTAATAGGTAGTGAAGAGGTTTTGACTGCAGAGAGCAATAGAAGGTAATAACATGAAAGTTCTGCAGAGAAAATCTGTTCAGAGAGTGTAAATCAAACAGGGTTGCCCCAGAAACAGGCGTTTCAGTAAGGTTGACATCTTTCAAACAACATTTCATACATCAGTATTTGTTTTAGAAACGGAATTGTTTTAAAAATATCAAAATGGCATATTGCACTATTTTATTTATTTTTACTTTCAAAGGGCTTTCGATAATGCTAAAATATTGCAATGTTTATTCAAATATTTTGTGGGTTGGAATGTGACCACAGCTTTTTTTACCAAAAGATCTTTCTCTCACAAATGGACCCCATGGATCATTTCTGAATGTCAACTTTTTCTTTCCTCTCTGCATTAAGAATGACAAAGAGGGAAAAAGGAAGAGGTTAAGTGGAAATTTGTTCTCTAACAATTTCTTCCATGTGATTCAGTTGCTGGTCTTAAACAAACTTGTACTCTGCTGTATTTTGCAAATACATCCCATTGGTACCCTATTATTGCTGCTTATCATCTACCCAGATAGAAACAGAAAAAGCACCCAGAACAGCAGCAGGGCTTAGTTATGCTCCTCTGGGTCTTTGGTGACCTTAAAGTGGGGTTGAGTCACCAAAACACTCAACTGAATGCACTGGAGCAAACAGTGAGGGCACTGCTTCATTCTTGGACTAGAGCTGGGCATGGGCAGTGTCCTCACTGCTCAGAAGATCAAAGGAGAATTCTGCTTCTCCTCCAGGCATGGTCTTTCCCAAGGCTAACCTGAGATGAGCCAGGTGATCACCGTGCCTGCCAGAGGGCTGTGCACTGCCCGTGAAGGCAGAACACTCAGAAATTAACTAGTCTTGCCTGAATAACTTGTCTCAAAGCTGTTGTTATTGTGAATATTAACTTTTAGTCCCATGTTTAGTGATCAGTATATAATGTTGAAATAGATGGATGATAGGTCACAGCCTTAAGTGAGTAAAAATCTCATGGAAATGTAAAATAGGTTTTTAAAAAAGTAATAAAAATAATACAGCACAGCATGTAGATTGTTCACTTTTATAGCTCAGAAACAAGAATATTTTTGTAATAACTTTTTTTTAACAGACTAGATTAAGTTTGGGAAAGAGGTGGGTGTTTACACACAGAATTGCGGTGTGATCTTTTAAAAAGTACTTACTCAAAACTTACTGTTTTGAGAACCATCAAATTAGAGAATAATACACAAATCACTGAATTTCTCAGTCATTCAGGCTGACACAAACACTTATTTTCCATTCCAGCTAGCAGATTTCCAGATTTTTCTAAGTCCTAAGCTGTACTGAAATGCTGGAAAATATTTTTGGTAATTTTGCTCTATTAAAGTTTGTTAAGCTATCTGAGGGTTCACTAGGTTATCTTTTAACTGGTGATGGGTGAACTGTGACAGATTTGGAGATCTGAGTGACTCAAAAGAGACCTGCAATGGTTAATATGACTTCAGAGGAACTTTGTTGCCTGCAAGATAAGCAACAGAGCACTCAATAGGGTGAATTCAATGTGGTGACATTGTTCACAAAAAGCAACCCCGTGAAAGAGCCATAAATGTGAATCCTATGTATTATTGCTTAATTCTGTTATATATTACCACAGTTAGGCTACTTTGCTTTAAATTTCAGTAAGTGTTTGAGATTTTAGTCCTTAGTTGGTAATCCAGTGTTTTAGAGAACTGTAGAAGAGAGAAAAAGACATAGAAGAAAATTCTAGAAATATTTGAGTAAAAAAGCTAACAATAAAAGTGATGCACCTCAAAAACAACTATTTTATGCTTGACCTGAACAAGAAATTAATCATCCTAAACTGAGCCTCAGCTCTCCAATAGAATAATTAAATGGATGTTTCTAGCTAGAATGTTTTACATTATATCACAGCATTTTAGTAGTTTGCTATGTCTAGGAACGACTCTGACTGTTCCTAATTTGTCTTGAAGGAGGAAATTGGTCTGGGCTTTTTTTGTTTGTTTGTTTTGGTTTTTTTTTTTTTAATTGGCACAAGCAGGAATGTTAGGAGCCACCCAGGAGGTGTAGGATTTTAGAAGCAGTCCTGTTATCAACACCAGGGCGAGTGAAGATGAAAATGCTGTGAAACAGGCAGAGTGAAGTTTGTGATCATGGTGCTCATGGAGCGTTCAGTGCCACAGCACTACACACGCCCAGAGGGCTGGGCTGGGTGCAGAAGAGCTACCAGCCCCCGCTCCCACCAGCTGCTCGGGCTGGCAGATCCTGCTCCTGATCTCACAGGCAGCAGTCATAAATCTGCAGAGACACAGCGGAGAGCAGCGAGCAAGGTGTGGGTCCGGGAGCCAACCCTCCCTGGTGCCTTGGTGCTGTGGTACAGGCTTCCAGGGTGAGGGCACAGCATCCCTTCTGTGTTTCAGTTCCTACATCTCCTACAGCAGCCGGAAACAACTACCCCACTGAAACTCCCATCCTACTCGAGGGCTTCCTGTTACTGCTTGCTGCTGTTATTGATGTAGTCTCTATACCCCTGATAATCTTTTGGCAGTTCTTGTTGATGACATCTTTAAATGGGAATGCTTTAGGTGTCTTTTTCATTTTTTGCTCCCACTTTCAGCTCCCAGCGTTTCTAATGTCAACTTGAAGTTGTTATTTCTTCCCTAAGTCTGCAAGTTACTCCTACACTACTCCCATAGTCTTGCAGTTTCTATGATTGTGCAATGCTCCACAGTTCTGAGCACACAGACCATTTCTTGTGCAGGATGTGAAGCCCACCACAAAGGGCCATGGTATTAGAAAGGAATTGTTTTCATTTAAATACAGACTTTCATAAGTGGGTTAAGAGTCTAATGAGTAAACAGAGGTCCTGGCCCTAGAGATGCTTTTTAAGATCTTTGAGAAGTCTGTTTATCAGAGCTTGAAAGAAATCTCATGGTGGCCTTACAGTAAATCAAACAATCCCTTTCCCTCTGCTCTCATTTGTGGTTTGAATCAGTTACGAGTCTGTTTTCAGAGGCGGAAACAGGTGTTTGGGGTGGTGGTGGATAAAATTCAAAGCTCTTTTATGAATGCAACTTCAGAGAAAATATGGTAAAAGGACTGTGACTGACCTGCACATGAAAATAGGATATAAAACCAGCAGGCACAGTCCAAGCTGCTTGTAACCAGCTTGGTCTGATAGTGAGTAGTCCTCATTTAAAAACATGCAAAAAGGTGCAAAAAGGTACAGAAAGTCACAAATAGTGACCCAGAATATTGACTGTGTTGCAGCAGTGTCATGCAGATAGTTCCTATGCGGGAACAATAAATCCAGACCTGGGCAGCTCTGTCTCCAGAATCAAATCCGCAGGTGATGCTGGCCAAACTCTCACACAACAGCTTTCAGCTCCTGGAAGGCCAAGGAAAGGACAAATTTGGATTACTTCAGTGACCTTTGGAGACCTCTGGACACTGACACAAAGCAAAGACGCTGTGCATCTTCTCTGCTCTGCTCCTGGCTGTGAGTGAGAAGCCAGGCAGGGATTCTGCCAAGAGACAGTGAGCACAGCCTGGACTCTGACCAGAATCAATTCCACAAAGTGATTTTTTCTTCATACAAGGTATTTGCAATCACTCAGTACTATCAACTCAGGAATGTGAGGATACAAACCACCAGCTGCGTCCCAGCTCTATGGGAGAATTACTTTTAAGAAACTAGTAGCAATGATAATGCTCCGTGTCTTCTATGACCCAGAAAAAGGAGCACACTCCTTACAGTGGTTTACTATATCAGATGCTGGTTCAGTAGTTTGTTTCTACAGGCTTGCTTATAGCCTTAAAAATTAATCTTATTCATGAAATCTTCCCAAAACCATACTATGGGCAAGCACTTGCTTTCCAATCTAAGTAGTGAGTGCCATGCCTTTAGCAAAGACGTTGGAAAATACATGCAATATGACTTTCAGTGGTCTCAGGCTTGAGCTGTTTTAAGTTTGGAACTGCATAACAAAGGTTGACACAAATGATCCAGCAAAAATCTTGCAGGATATGAAAAGAGTGTTCATAATGCATGAAGCATTCTAAGTTCAATGCTTAGTTATTTGTAAAAGTAGTTCATCCTCAGGAACAAACAGCAAGAAAACATGAAATAACATATCTTTCATTAAACAGCACTTTCACATGTGCGTGCCAGTAAAAGGAAAGGCTGCACAAAACATTCAGCAGAATATTTGCCTTCCCAGACACACAATAAGTTGCTGATAAAGGAATTTAAACTTGAAGGCTGGTTTTGACTTGGTCTAGAGGAGCATGCAAGGGCACAGACCCTGAGGTCTGAGTGTGCAGGACAAGCACATGATAATGTATCTTCAGACTACCTCCCCGAGCAAGCAGATGGCTGCCACAGACGGGGAACAAATGTAAATTCAGTTCAGCTGACCTCCACGATCAACTGTGGCAAATCGCTTTAATGCTGGTGCTGGTGGTACTGCACGTATTTTTCCCAAGCAACCACCAGCACTCTCATTTTGACTGGTGTGTTAGGGCCAGATGTCTCCCTTCAAATATCCCTTGCCAAACTCTCAGTCCACCCCTGAAAACTGATGCAAAGAGGGAATGCCTAACCGAGAGAAGTGCTGAGTCTGCACCAGAGGGGCTGCTGGGTGTGGACTGGATCCTGAGAACTGCGTGAGCCAAGTGGCACACTGCGATGCAGATCACAAAGTTTGGGACATTACATCTCTGGCCTATGTGGCAAATGTCATAAAGCCTCCACTGTTTTGGAACTGAAATTTAAAACTGAATTTCTTAAAAGCTTTTGTTAGTATTTTGTACTATTTGAAATAAAGTGTTCAGTAGAGCTGAAATTTATTAATTTTGAAAACTAAGCCATCTGGAGCATTAGTTGCTTAATTACAGCAGAAAGAGTCATGAATGAACACTTTCTGTTTTCTAGTGCAGGATTCAGAGTGTGTTTGAACCTTTTTATTCCTTGATGGGAAAAAAAGGAGACACGGAAGCAGTCATGTTATGCTATTCTATCAGCTTTTTCTTCTTTTCACAGAGTAAGAAAACCCAAAAACCAAAGAACAAACCCTTCGATCCAAACCCACAGAACACAAAACCCAACTAGTGATAAAATTCAGTCTCTCTACGAACAAGAGAGGAAAATGATGACTGCATATAGATGAATATGGAAGAAAAATAAAGAAAGATGTTCTGCTTCTTGGTCTGTTATTTCATTTAATGTAATTTTCCCCCACGGGGTTTTAAATCACATGTCTTTTTGTGCTTTTGGTCATTCTAAGAATTTTTGATTCCAGGGTAAACCCCAACTTGAAACAATGTGGGCTTGATGAGTTTACTCTGCTTGAAACAAGGAAGCCTTTGTCCTGTTTGCCCTAGGCAACTTAAAGCACAATGTCCCCTATCCTCCTTTGCCATGAGACCTTCAGTCAACATTCCCCTTGGTTTATGACAATTGAACCAACAATTAGGCCTGAAGCATTCAAACATGACATTTGAAATAGAGGGTGCATTGACATGTATGAGCCCTGTAGTGTGCTACTCTTGTCTCCTGCAATATTGAAGGTGCAGAGTTAAATTTAGAAGTTGCTGCTACAACCCATCGTTTTTCACAACTGTGTCTTCACTCTCTCTGTTTTGTGGAAGAGTGTGAGATTTAGATTTAACTTGAGTTTTTCTGCATTTTTGAGAGGGGAATTTTACTAAACATTTTTACAAATGTCTCCCTTCTCTCACATGATGCCACAGTACTGGTTAAAACAGTCTTCCACAACGTCCCGGGATATGTCTCAGCCCTGCAGATACTCTCAGTTGCATGCTGGTAAAGAACAAATGCTGCCTAACAGGTTTGTTCCGAAGAGAAACTGCCTGATACTGCAGATTCCCAGAGCCTGCAGTGCCTGCTCCACTGAAATTCAGGTGCTCCAGGTGCTGGTGTGACTAGCCAGGGGTGCTCAACTTCTGCATTCATGCCAACCCTCAGTACACGTCTGTACCAGCTGGAGGGAAGGCTGAATTCAAGCAGAACCAGCTGGTTAAAGAGGAGCCACAAAGCAGGATAAATCACTGTTTCTGCACATCAGGTTCTCGGGCCATACCTGAAGGTCACTTAACAGACCCTGTGGGCAGGAGGTGGTGGTGCTGCTGCCAGCTTCTCTGTGGTCATTTCTGCCACAGAGTAGTGAGGGCTGGCAGTGGACAAAATAGGTCTGTGCTGGGAAGGCCACACCTGGGTGAATAGTTGCCTGTAGGTTATCAGCAATATCATGAGTGGTTATTTCCAGAAACAATAGTTTTCAGTGTGCCAAAAAGCATATAGTGAGATTCCAAGCCCAGATGGACCACTAATAATCAGTATTAACACAGGATGGGGGGAAAAACCTACTGCAGCCTGCAGTTTTTATCAACTGTCAGACTGACAGGAGGCCAACTTTTTAGGGGAAACTGAGGTAAAAAAACCCCAATAAAAGTTATTTCAGTGCAGCTAGCAAATCAGTGATAGAGGAGAACTACATTCTTCTTTCCTTATGTTCAAAGTGTTGGGCCACAGTGCCTTGCATCATCAGGTAATAAATGCCTTGGAGATCTCTGCTTCCTGCCCACCTGGTGATAGGCCCTGACTAGTTTCGAAACCTGTATAATGTGACTCGTATTATATAGCATTCTTCAAAGGCTCAACCTTACATCATTCCAGCAGAGTGGCTGAAAGTCACTGAATTTTGACAGTTCAAATAGGCTAATTTTCTGTATTTTTTATACTGCAATAAGCCTAAACCTTCAGATACCAATCATGTGCTATGAAGTTAGTGCAAAATTAAATTTGCACTCGCCCATTTGATGCAAGGGGAGTGTGAAATATATTTGTCGCACCATTTTCACACGTCAGAGTGGCTGGATCAGTGTGACTTCCTGGAACTGAACCAAGTGGCTGATAACAGCGACTATCATTCAGGACTCCTACCACAGCAGCTAGTAACAAGAAAACCCCCAACAAAACAAGCAGAACCCCCCAAACCAACCTGCTCCCTAGAAACACTGGAAAGAAATACAACACAAAGAAAACCAGACTGTATAGAAGACAAGCATTTCTTTTCTCTTCATTAGCTTGTCTTTAACATGTCCCCAGAAGAAAGCCTGAGCCATGGGGAGCTGCATTGCAGAAATGTTTGACAGATAAATACTTCAGCAACCAGATATCCCACAAGGATTTGGGTTTGTTGTATTTTTCCATGGGTTATTCCATGAGATACCAGCAAGATGAGTGACTGCTACACAAATCAGCATCACAAGGTTTCATTCTTACTATGCTGCAGTTTACTGTTTCATTTGCTAAAGCTGTGTCTCACTAAAATGACGTGTCATTTTAGCCGGTGTAAATGGGGTAGATGAAGATGCAAAATGTCTTGCTAAAACGCACCTCATGCAGCAGAGCATACAGGCGTATGCATATCTTTAAGAAGGTGAATTATTCCAGTGAATTAAGTAATGTTGAAACTGAGTGTCTGAAGTGAAGCTCAGACTTTTTCACTTGAAAGGACCAAGTTGCCACTACATATTTTTCCCTTTTTGCTCCCATGTGAGTCTCCTGCATAAATCACGTGCTCTGCTTGTACACCAATGTTGAATAGGTGAAATATGCAGCTGCTACAGTCACTGACAGCACCTCAGCTCTTCGGGTACTGAAACAAGTTTTGGTCTTCTCAGATCATTGCTGCTCCAGGAGATGACAAAGAAAATAAAAACAATCCTTTTGTAATGCTCAAAAACCTAGTCTCTTTGGATTCTTAGGCTGGCAAACAACTGCTTCCAAGATTTTTTCTCAGCCTGTGTCATCTTGCTGGATGCTCCCCAAGTGTGAGTGGAAATTGCATGAACAGCAGTTTATCTGCAACAGGATTGCCAGATTTCTTATGATAGTTGTTGGAGATGGATCACTCCATTGTGCTCCAGTGGAAGACACCTGCACAAGAGAAGGAAGTCTCCTCTGCAATTTGAGATTTTTCCTACTGTGTTGCACAGGTTGCTGTCTTTGTTTTCTAACCCACTCTGCCCTCACCTGCTTCTTTTTTGTTATTCTGGCACCGGCATGGGACCTGCTTAATACTCTGGACTGCTGTGTTGAAATGCTTCACCCTTCCTCCTTCCCTCCCACAAGTCTGTGGCCACATACTTACAGTTTTCTTCCTACACCTGGAAAGCTGTTTCTTATGTCCTCCTGTTTTTCCAGTTCCCTATCTTCTTAACCCATGAATCCAAGAGATTTTTACACATGTAAAGATGTCCTCACTTTCTCCATGGTTAGACTTCGTAAGAGAAAAGTATGGCAGAGCAAAACTGATCTTTTACTAAAAAAGAAGGAATGAAGAAGTGTTTTCAGGAGAGAGAGCGCAGAATGCCCTGTATTGAGTTGGAGCTGCCATATGGCTGGTTTTCCTACTTTTGTCTCTAAAACTGGTCCCATATTAGGGCTACAATTCTTTGCTTAGCTGTCAAAGGCATGAAATGTATGGGAACCTCGTCTGCTTAAGACCCCTTCTGTTTGTCAAATTCAGTGAAAGCTGACCAAAAAGAAATGTTATTTTGAATAGTGGGGATGAAGAGGAGCAAAGCAGTCGTATGGGTCTTCTTTTCCATGTCAAACAAACAAAAAAAAGAATCAACCCACAGAGACACAGACACACACTTCCCTAAATTACAAAATCATTTGACCTGAAGCGTTTTTCTTGGACTTGGTGCATAACACCCTCTTCTGTAAATCAAAATTGCAGTCCATGCTGTCTGAGTATCAGAGATGACATTTTATGTGTAAACATAATTTAACTGTTTGACATATGGGGGGAAAAAAATCACATGCAATATGCTAATATAAAGAAAATAACTGATGTGCAAGTCATGGCAGTGAGCTTTGACTCAACTAATACGCCTTACAGTGTAATTTTATCTAATAGACAACCGCATTTTGGCATTTTAAATTTAAAATTAAATATTGAAAGGAGAAGGAGGTCAACTGTACTTTAATTTCCCAGCAAAACAAATCACTACAGAATAATAACATGAATTTAGGTAAAGTACAGGAGGTCTGAACTCTGCCTTTTATTTAGCTTTGCTGACCTTTGGCTTAGAACTGCACATTCCCACTCCACTTACTATATCTATTTGTTCACGTTTTTGGGTTTTTTTCCTAAGGTTACTGCTTTTACCAACGATCTCTGGACCAAGGATGTTTGCCTCAAGGGTTTACTCAATTACTTGCAATGCTAATGCAGAAAAGCAGTATATTCTGAGGAAGAAGTAAAATTAATTAACATCTTCCTTATCACTGCCTTTTTCACATTTTAATCTCATTGTCAAGGGTATTCTTATTCAATAATACCTTGGGCAAGTGAGTTTGCCCCACTCAAAACCACAACTTTTATTGTCTGAAAGTTGTGTGTTATTCTGATTGAGTAAGAAACGTCACTGTAATGTGATGTCACATGCCTTAATAGTTACTCTGATTATCTTAAAATTTATCTCAAAATACAGCAGTCACCTAGACTTCTTTAGTGTTCCTTCTGCCATTGTATAGGCCAGTAAGGTAAGTCTAGGAGAAATTCACTGCCTCTGTGTTATTTTTTGCTGTAGGAATTTGCATTACTGACATTACTCTCTCTCCCTAAGTCACAAATCACTTATTTCATTCAAATTTGCAAATGGGTTGCTCAGACTAATCAGTCCCAAACCACCAGTTTCAGTCACTGATACTGAGATAAACTCATCACCCTCACATGCTGAGCCAAAAAGTTTGCCAGCTTGCACAAGTTAGATGTTTCCTAAAGTGTCTATAAAAGTTGAAAACGTAACATTTTCATTTCTTGTATTATAAACTAACATAGTATCAAATAAACTTTCAAACCCTTTAATTCATTTACACTTAATTTTAATGAGGGTATCCTAGAAAAACACGTGGACTCAGATGGACAGTGCCTTCCTTATACTGTGTAAATTCTGTGCAACAGGCTCTAGCCAAATAAAGCATTAGTCAGGATGCTATGGCGAACAAGCACAGAGATCTTTTTTCTTCCCAGAATCTTCCTGCCCCTTTTTTCTGTCTCTGAACAAGAAAGTAGAACTGAATGTCTGTGCTGGGCAGGGCTTGTGCTATCAGTGTTCCAGCCCTTTATGGGAGGGAAGAGCTTAGTTATGCTGCCCCTTTTCTGTGCAGCTGTGCCCCTCTGAAGGAAGGGGTTTCATCTTCACATGGAGTCAGACAAAATCCCTTTGCAAAAAGGGTGGTAAAGACACCCATTGTAGTCAGGTATGAAAGCATTATATGCAAATAGAATGCAAATAAATCAATTTCATCTGCCTGTGGTACTGATGAAGGTTGCGATCTCTGGAGGAGCAATCTAGAGGAAACTCATGAAAGAAACCCTTTTGGCATATTCCATCAACAATGTTTTGATCTTCCGTATGGTAATTAGTATTTCTGAAAGTAGATTCCAAATAGATAAAAACAGTTTGATTACTTATGCTAAGTCATGGCAGAAAAGTGACAACCAAAGAGCTCAGGTGGAAAAAACCAAACATGCAGTGCTAAGTGAGAAGTGATGGGTTTCACTAATTCATACCTTAAATTTGCCCGAGATATCTCACGTCAAGCTCTTAATTTTCTTATTTAGCATTTCTTATGTCTCAAGGCCCACGGATAATGTTTGATGACACTGGCACATGAAGATACAACAGTATCCCCTCCCCTCCCCTCCCCTCCCCTCCCCTATTA
>VXAZ01002115.1:0-38896 GCA_013399875.1 Gymnorhina tibicen | reverse complement strand
CGCTTCTTTCTTCTCCCAGCTTTTTGGCTGAGCATAACACCATATGGTCTGGAATATCCCTTTGGTCATTTGGGGTCAGCTGTCCGTGCTGTGTCCACTCCCAACTCCTTTTGCACCCCCAGCCCAATCACTGCTTGGGTGAGGAGCAGGAAAGATGCTGTGCAAGCCCTGCTCAGCAACAACAAAAACAGCCCTAAGTTATCAACACCATTTTCAGCACAAATCTAAAGCAAAACTCCAAACTAGTCACTGTGAAGAAAACTAACTCTACTCCAGCCAAACCCATCACATCATGTTGGCATCGTAACAGTGAAATCGCTAAGTCAGCCTTTCCACAGCAAAATAAGAGCTATGCAGAAAATGTTATTGTAGTCTGTGCTTGCTAAGGATTGCTGCCTGCCTTCTCCATGATGAGGCAGGAGCTTTGTTCAGACTGTCAAATGCTCAAACACTCCACTGTTATTCCACAGGAGGAATACGTGGGAGCCCTTCCTAAAAAAACCCACCTAAACAAACAAACCCAGAATCCTCCATAAGTTGCACTACAACTCTGAAGTGCTGAGGTACTTCTAGAAACCAGTACTAACATCCTCAGGTTTCACAGTGGATTAGCATTTGGATTTGTTTTAGCTTGTAGTAGTATTTGTCTAGTGGATATCTCAATACATTTAATGATAAAAAGGCAGCCCCAAGTAGTTCTCACCATGAATTGCAAAAGATGAATGGAAAATCTGAGAAAGATGAACACTAAAACTGAACTACTAAGTCCTAGAAAGAGACAAATATTTGCATAAATTTGTGGCTCTAAAGAAAGTCTGTGGAACCTGAATTTGCATAATATAAATGATGAGAAAGGTCAAGGAAACTAAAGAGTGTTTAGACATGTTGGTGCCAGAGCTAGCTCTTAATTTGAACAAATCACTCTGTGAGAAGAAATCCCATGTGCCCTGATCCTGGAGCCAGAAAAAGCACTAAGACAGATTTCCCAAAAGAAAAGGACAAAAGGCTGTAGTCTGCTGGGAAATAACAGGAAAAAAAGTAGACTTTGGAGATTTGTGTAACAGTGTCTAGTGGAGTCACTGGACACTTTCATCTCAAGAAATTGAAATACAAACTTTGGTAGCTTCAATCCTTACTGCATGTTTAGGGATCAATAGAAGAAGATGAATCTGTCATAGTCAGCTCTCATAACTTTATTACAGCTGAAACGCCCGGGTTTAGCTGAATCCTCAAGCTGGCAGCCAAACTTGGGCAGGGAGAGGGAGTTGCACATCTGCCAGAAGCAGGAAGGACAACAAAACCTGCAACCATGGCAATATGGACTTAGACACCCTGACACTCCTCCAGTGGCTCTCTGTCCAGTGCCTTCTGCTGCTTGCCAAAAACTGGATNGAAGGAAGGAAGGAAGGAAGGAAGAAAGGAAGGAAGGAAGGAAGGAAGGAAGGAGGGAAAGACATTATCCTTCTCTCCTTGTTCCTCACTCTAACTTCAGGAGTTACCTAGATACAAGCATGAAAAAAAGACTACACAGGTGGCACTGGGTATCAGAGGGCATCAGAGGCTTAAAAATCCAGAGAATTCCGGGGCCTCTGGTTCTTCTCTATTCCCTTAAAAAATAATTTAATACTATCACAATTCAAGTATATGAAGGAATATATTCTGTCAAGTTCTGTGAAATACCTAAAACACCTTACAAATAAACAGTTTGCCTTTTCAAAGTCTGCTCTGTGTTGAAACATATGAACAGAGAGCATAATTCAGTAAACAACATGCTGAGTTGCTGTTTAAGAGCTAGATCCCACACAAGAAATCCTGATACTATCTTCAAACAGAATCTGCATTTTTGTCAGTATTTCATGTTAAGGACTAATCATACAAAATACATAGTGAGGCTCTTTGCCGAGGCTGGTAAGCAAAAGGACTCTGCTTGACAAAAGTCTTCTGCTTAAATGTAATATGCTGTTTGTTTCCTATGGTTTGAAGTTAATTGCCTAATATAAGTAGTGACAGGAGCGAACTCTGTCTTTCTGAAATAAAAACAACCACTCCCAAGCTGTCTATTAAGTGAGCAATTTACAGGGACAGTGGCATGGTGGGTACCATTCAAAGGTGTGTAACACCTTCATTCTTGTACTCATTCACACTTTGAGCTCTTGTCACCTGAGTGTCCCTGTCTTCCCTGCTCTTGGCAAAGCCAGCAGACCCCCAGGAATGGCTCTTGTGGCTGCTTATATTATAATGTTTGATGACTTGCTTGACCCTTGCTCAGTGGTGAGTCCCTGGAAAAAGTCGTTCTCCAGGCATATCTGCAGTCTTAATACAAGTAGGGACATGTTATTGTGTCATATGTGAAAAGTGGCATTAATTAATGTCATTAATTAATGACATTGTGTTTCTAAGGGAAAATCTTCACTGTGTAAAGGAGGAAACTTATTTTGCAAACAGGAACTGCTATCCCTACTTCTACAGCTAAGCTTACTGAGAAAATAGGAGTTCCTTCTACCTACACACAGGGGAAGCTTTCTTTAAAAAGCCTTATATGAAAAAGAGTTTTTAATCAAGTCGAACTGGGTTAACAGAAAGTCTGTTTCTCAGTGGTGATTAGTTTTTCATCACACCAAAGCAGTCTGTATCATTTACAGCAAATTTGAAAGCTGGAAGACACACACCTGTCGACAATTTAGCCAAAGGAATAACAGCAGCCCATGCTTTCAGGGAGATACTGAGAATGAAAATAGTGGTTATGCTTCATTCCCACAGTTTTAAAGTTTTATTGAATTTTTTTTTCAGCAGAAAATTAATCTTCTTTTTTTTTTGTAACAACCCTGGTAATTAAAAAATAGACTTAATGGTAAGTCACTGCTTTTTCAGGGCAAGGGAAAGAGTTATAAAAACATGGAATGAAATACTTTAAATCAGACTTTTAATAGGGAAAAAATAATATACCACTTACTAATACAATAAAACTTTTAGCATTGTTATAACCAAGCTTTTTTCATGAAGAAAATAATAGAATGAGAGAGAAGATTTTTTTGTACAATAAATATAATTTCCAGCTATAAATACATTAAGAAAATAGGGTAAAAAGACAGATACTTTAGAGGGAAAAATGGCTACAAGGTCATATCACCCACCTGTTTAAAAGCAGAGAGAAAAATCAGGGTGAAACTAAATTATTTTAGCATATATTAAGGGCAGAGTGCTTTGTCTGCTTTACACCCTTAAAATCAGTTAGTTGACCAGCGCTAGTAACACATCATTTATTCTGTGCAAGCCAAGCTCACAGGTATGTATACTCTGTAGGCACAATAAAAAATTTGTACTTCCACAATATCTTCAATCAGAGAAATTCCCAGTACCTTACAAGCAACTAATGTCTTTATTTCCCAGTGTCACTGTGAACAAAGCTATAACTTTTCTTCATTTGAAAGGTGAAGAAATGAGATGACTTGGATAAAGCTCACTTTTTGGCATAGGCCACCACCCTCCACTTGTACCCTTTGTCTGGGCTCCCTGAACAGTAGCCAGCTGCACCCTCCTGCCCCAAGGCTAATCAGCAGCAGGGATTTTGATGTAGTGCTGATATAACCCTGTCCAGTGCTTTAATCTCCATCAAGCTTTTCAACCAGGTGGAAAACTTTAGACTCCAGAGTCCTGTTGAATGTGGACTGACTGGTGGATGCACAGAATACAGGGTACAGTATAGTATAGAACAGTCTCCCTTACCAGGTAATGAGATAAATGACACAGTTACCAAGTGTCACCTAGGGCACTATAATTATGTGGTTTAGTTTGGCTCTCGGTTTGAAGAATGTTGCACAATAGAGCACATGGCCCAGTGAGCAATCATACACCAGTACATCTGAACGCTGGGCAGCTTCAAATTTGCTCTTTGGGAACTGAAACCTCTGAGAAAATATTTACTTTGCAAATAAAGTTCGTTTACAGTGTCAGACAAGGTGACTCTTTAACATCATGGCAAACACTAGAAATTCCAGTATAATCACAGCACCTCATTAAACATGAAAAATAACCTTCACGCACAGGCATGTTTTGAGGTTGTCAGCAGTAGCAAAGGAAATATTACAGTACGTGATGGCCTCAGTTAGTATCCCTGGGCATGAAGAGATGTAAAATGGCAAGGAGTATCAGGCCTTGAGAAGGCTGGTGGAGAAAGCCACGAGTCTGGGAAAGGTAACAGGATGCAGAAGAGAGAAATAATTTACTGAGAAGCTCTAATCCAGGGAAACTCTTATGCCACTTCTGAACGGAAAGAACTGAAGTGCTTGTTTGCAGGGCATTGCTTTGTTTTGATGGCTTTACATTTATTCAGCATGTAAATTACTTCCATGTAATGAATAACTTCATGTCATTGATGTTTACTTAAGACAAATATTAATATATATAATAAAAGTACAAAATATAAAAGAGAAATATAATGTTTTCAGGTTTTACAAAATCCATAAAGTAGCACAAAAAAATTAAGGCTTCATGAGTAACTTCAATTTGACCCATATAAAGATGATAATTTTTCCATTTCAGAAATCTAAAAAGTGCTGTTTAGGTAGCATTAACAACACAATGTCCTACCAGGATCAACATACATCCCTGAACATCATCCTAGAGAGAAATATTCTTACATGACCATCCATTTCTCAAATGGTCCCCAGAGGAACAAAATATCAAACCCAAATATTCAGGAACAGTGCAGGTTTTGTCAGGATGAATAAGGAAAGAAGACAATTTTGTCTAAAAATGGATAGAGAAAGTCTTTCAAAATGTATATATAGGTTGCACCCATGAGTTAGTATTCAGAGCCTGTCTGAGCCTGCAAAACATGTCCATCCTCCTCCACAAAAATGTAAATCTATTCTTGTCCACAAAGCAAAGATCCAGCCTACAGGTTTGGAGAAGTAACCAGGAAGATTACATTGTTAACTGCAAATGTAACTGGTTTCTGACTGAAGGGCTTCTGCGCATTCCTTTGTACATATTTGTATATAAGTCATTTATTGGCCTGTTCCTCTGCTCTCCAGCCATCTGTAAGAAAAATGCAGTAACAGAAATAGCCTACTGTGTATTGGTTTACATTTTCAAGCCCTGTTTTGACAGGACAGCCAGCTAGAAGAGCAGAGATTCTCACTTATTTTTATAGAGCTCTGACACGCAGAGAAAAACAAAGGGTTTTCTTCTCTGCAAAACTAGTGTCCATGTACACAAGATAAAGTCTGTCATCGTTAAAGGGTTCATGTAGCATTAAATATTAATAGATAAAAACTATTTCCTGATAAAAAGGAAACAAAGTTTGAGCTACTATATATAGACTGTAACTATGGATGATTTCTTACATGAAAGCTTCTTGGTTAATGTATGTTGTATTTATAGTTAGGCATATTTCAAGCCATGCAACATCATATGACACTTTCTCCTCACAGTTCTTGAGTGGTCTGTCTCTTTCATACTGCTTTGAATTTTGTTTCTGAGGAGGTTATTCAGACACCAGAGCTGTCTATGCTCCATACATTGATCTGTGTTTTCTGCACAGCCATAAAAATCACTTTCATCAGATGTCGTTTAGCTGCATATTTACTTTTCAGTCTATAATAAAAATGTTGCATTTGGAAAGAATAAATTAGAAGTATTTTTTTTCTAAAAATATCAAAATTATTTCCTAGAAGCCTGTTTTGCATTTCATATTTCTTCCCACGCTTGTTTTGTATTTTATTGCTAAATTCCCTTTTTTGTTTGTTTGTTCTGAAACTTCATTAAACAGGCTGAATAACTTTTTATCTCATAAAAATAAGCTTTCTTGTCTACCCAAGATGATAAAGAATGTGCCGGAGAGTTTCCCAGGCAGTAAAATTTTAAAAACTTGCAAATACTTGTTTCGGAACCTAAGGTCAGCACAGACCTACCAAGAAGAAAGAGATTAGGATTTTTAAGAACAAAGCCAGCAAATAATCTTATGCTTCACAGTTGTCTGAGATCCTTATTAGCAATATTTGTCTGTAGGGTCAAATCTAATAAGCACAAGCACTCTTTACATCCTCTGCACAGCCGAACAGCAAAAGAAATGAAGAGCACAAGGAAGACACCGTAAGGGCAAAGTTTTTAATGGGATTCATTCCAGCTGAGAAAGTGAGGGCATCTTAAATTAAACTTATGAGAGCATGATTAGCTTCCACTTCTACAGTGAGCAGGTGTAACACCTTATGCTTGGAGGAAGCTACTGCAGAAATCACCTCCCAGGTGCTGAAGTAAACAAAAGTTCCACATAAAGATCAGACATCAGGGTCCAACCTGTACCTTTATCAGTCATATTAGCAGATGCACAAGTATTTTACACACACAGGTTTTGTTTGATTGGTTGGTTTTTGTTTGTCTTTTTTTGTAATGGGCTGTTTCCTGGTATCAGTGACAGGTGCCATCTGATCTAGGTGTAGATGATTATAGTATTACTAGAAGTGACCTATGTGTATTTACATTATTTGACCAGAAATGTTTAGAAAAGTTGTGATACAGTGTTTACTGTAAATACTATGAAACTACAATTTTCTAGAATAATCAGAATGAGCATCTCTGTACTCACCAGTGACTGTTCTGATGTGCTTTTGGGACTTGAATGGAATGTGCTGAAGAACTGTACACTTGCTGGTTAAAAACCCCATTAGATTAATATTGCTTAGTTTCATTAAAACTTGAAATTAATCTTGCAGCAAGCTGCCTAGGGATATCAAGTGAGATGCTGGATGCTTGCCTTTTCCATACAGTCAGTATTCTGAATGACAGAGAATGTTTTCTAGGAAGAGCTGATGGGAGCTGATAGACTGCAAACCTGGTTTGAAGATACATAGCACGTTGCTAATTCTTTTGTACACGCCAACTAAAAAAAATTTAAAAAACAAACTCTCTGCATCAAAGTTTTCTGATTTACTTCCTCTTTGAAGAGCATAGTAACTAAGCAATTGTGGAGTATATTTTTACCTTTAAATGAGAACCTGAGAACATACTAAGGCAGAATTTGGGTCTAGATTTAAACATAATGTATGCAAATGACATCCATTCCACAGAAAAGCAGCATTGTTCACATCCTGCTCACCTTACTTCTGTTGAAGAATAACAGCATGAAATGGAGCAAGCAGTTTTTGCCTCAGTGGGTTTACGGGCAAAGTTAAGAAAGTAGTGGATCAAATTAAAACCAAGGATTAGGAGCTCTGTCACTGTAGATCACTCTCTCCCCTCTGGATCTGAGTTAGGGACTTTATTTAAACAACTTATTCTTCTCTCTCAAAGACTTTGAGGCCCTTTCCTTCTTGATTTACAGCAGAAAATATTTTCTAGCACTCAAATTAATACTTCTAGAGAGCCTGTTTCTGCAGTAGTATCAGATTTCTGATTTCAACACTGCTGTTCTCAGTGGAGCACCTAGGGAAAGAGATAATGAAGGTCTAGCTTCTTGCTTACAGGGAGCTTTTTGTTTCAGGTTCAGTCAACAGGGACTGAACTTCCTCATCACCTCCAAACTTCACAGTCTAAAACACACACCTCTCTTGGCACTCCATCTAGTCAAAGTTTTAGAGAACAGAGTTTAAACTCTAACAGGTGCCATTTGATGTGTGTGCTTGTGAAATGGTACTGCCTGCTGCCTGATGTTTTGACATGGGGAGTTTCTTCACATATGAATACATTTCCCAGTCACGCATCAATGTCAGAGTCTTAGGGGGAAAAGAGGAGGAGGAGGAGAAACATTTGCTGAAATATTTGTAATATATCCCCTGATCAGATGGCAACAGCTGCTTGCAATCAAAATGTATCACTCTCTATTGGGTATTCATGTTGTGAATATGGAAATGGATTCTGCTCAAATTAAATAGGACATTTTCTTCTGAAAGTAAGAGCCCTGGAGAAACTGACCCCTTTGTACCAGGAGTGGCAGAGATGGTCACCATTCCTATTTCCACTGGAAATAGTGAATTTGTTTCTGCTAGGACCATGAACCTATTATTACAGGATGCACTTTAGTCTTTGAGTACAAAGAAGCCTTGTTCCTTCACACCAGCTCTTACATTTCTTGATTTCCCCTCTTCCTCCCTGGCAAAGAATATTGCTGAATTAACTATGGTGTTTTCCATGCAATTCCAGTGTCTACGTCTGGCAATAACATACAAAAGGAAACTGTTTCAGAAGAAATGCTGATCTTGGATAAGGCTCAAAGGCTGGGGTTCGTTCTTACTTTTCACATGTGCACCTCAGAGTTTTATGGAAGTGCGCAGTTTCCCCTTGCACCACAAATGCAAAAGGCGGGAGCTACCTATGAATGCCACTGTTTGCAGTGCGTTGCTAGGGAAATGATTCTCCTCTGCACATAAAAGCCAGTTGTTTAAAGGACCACTTATAGCAGATTGGTAAGGATATTTTTAGGATTGGTGAGTGAAAAAGAAGTGTACTACAAAGACAAAACAGTCTCTGGTTCATAGCCAGTCTGGTTCATTCTTCATCATGGTGGGACTCTTTCTCTGGCCATCTAAAGTTCTGAATGTGAGTCCTAAAGGAAGGTCTTTAGTAGTAGTCAACAACAAGACAAGAAAATAGACAAAAAGAGGGCTTAAAGAAGACACAGGCACATATTTTAGTTAAGAATTGGAATCTGTTTTAGAAGTGTTCATATAACTGACACAATCCAACACAGAACTTGCACTGTTTTGGTATTTATAGCATTGCAAAAACGTGTTGCATTTAAAAACACACTTATTATGCTGTGTTTCTGTCTTATAAAGATATACCAACCATGAAAAATTAGGCACAATGAGAAGAACTCCTGAGTCTGCTCAGAAAACCAGAAAACCAGAGAAAACCAGACTGATATATTTTGCTAAGATGCAAGAGAGAAAAGCAAATGAGAAAAGTTATATGGCAAATTTTTGTGTTTGCACTGAGTATTCATAAGTACATATGGTTCCTTAAGTGCTTAAGAAAATCAGTTTACATCTAAAAATATAAGAAATTTCTTGAGTCAAATAAGCTCTTGGGGAGCAAAGACTAATTTTCAACTGAGCTTAACCTATTCATCAACACTAAGCTTCCATAATTAGTGAGCTCAGTCATGCAGAAAGTTAAAAGAAAAAGAAACACATCTCATTGTTATTATTTCAATTTCCAGGTCCAAAGGAGAAATACAAGACGTGTTACCTTTGATGTTTCTGAAATATAACTGAAAACTGCTATAGTCACACAGCATGTACTTTGCAGTTTCACTGCACCAGTTAAAAGCAGCCTGGGAAAAGCACTAGTTAAAAGCAGCCTGGGAAAACAGATTTCGGAACAAGGTCCAATATTCACCTCACTTTTATTTTTAAGTTTTTTAACTCCATTGATAGACGGGGGCAGGCTAATGTACAGTAAAGCAGACATCCTCCATTTGCTACTACTTTGAGGATCTCCTTTTCATCACAAAAGAAGGCAAAACTCACATAATTATGTCTTGTACCTTATATGATCATAGTACTCAAAAGCCCCTTTCCATATTGGAGTTCTGACAAGGAAAGTCAGAATTACACTTATCGTAGCCAGTGCTCCAAAGACCTCAATGTGAAATAGGAACTTTTATGAACTGCCTCAATGTTTTGCGTCTGCAGGAGGATAACATGCCATTCGTAGTTTTATGTGCCCTACCATTTTCTGATTCATTTTCTTAGGATTTCTAGACATGACTCGCATTTAAAACACCAGCACAGTAATTAGTGAAACACAAATCCTTCACCTTCTGAAAAAGAAGATTTCTCATTTTACCAAAAATGTACGGAAAATTCTTACTGGTAAAGCTCCTGTTTCTGTTATACACCAAAGCTGCTCTAACCCCACAAAGCCACCAAAATAACTACCAAATGTTTATTAATTAAGTCTCCATTGCATGCACTTCAAAGAAGTGTCCAGATAACTATATGGATATATTGCACATACATGTACATGTTTAAGAAAACCTTATGACCTATCTCTTTTGAATGTCATTCTGAGACATCTAAAATAATTTCTGTAAGATAGAAGCGTGTTGTGTCACTTCTGCAGTAAAGACGGATTTACACTCTTCAGTGGAAATTGCATTCCAATTTCCTTTTCAAAGGGAAAGATGGTGATTCGAATTTAGGACTCTAAGAATGGAGTGAGTAAAAATAGGTTAGAAAGCAGTACCTCAGTGAAGAAGAGACAGTCCAGGAAAGAGAAAAGAGGAAAGGGAAAGGTTTGTTGAATATAAACCTTTTGATAAGGCTTCTTTGTAGTCCTGTGATTCCTGCTGTTCACAGATAGCAGCAACCTTCTTGGAACTAGGACTATCAGTTTATTGGATATATGGACAGTGCACACCATAGAGAGTTCCTCAGTTCCCAGATGAAGCACTAAGGTGCAGAAATAGCTGCATGGGAAGAACAGCTGTAACAGCAGCTTTATTATCTGGTCTACTCCTTCTATCTCTTCAGAAGACTATCTGAATTAAAATCTAGTACTGAAAATATAAGACAATGTTCTTTCAAAATTAAACCATGTCACAGAAATTTCACCACCACTATAGATGGTCTTTTAGGCCTCCCCAGATGATAAGACTTTTTATTTCCGCTCAAACTATTCTGTTGATGGATTTTGCTTTAATGCACAATGTATCAAAATAACAATTGTGCAGTATTTGGCAGGTGCAAACCAATTTGTTCAGCTTGGAATGCTTGACTTTTTACGATGTTTGTGACACTGCATTTGTTTGACTATTGCACTGAACATACAGTAAGAAAGATGCCAAAAGGCAAATTCATGATGAAAGAACTGACCTGAAAAGAAAATCATTGAAGAGGGTTGTTTTTATCGATATTCTTCATGGATTGAGCAGTTTTAAAGATTGTGTAACAACCACAGGCATGAAAGCTATCCAGCCTGTCAAACACTTGAATAGAAGGTTTGTAATGTACTGTGTATGTCTGCTCCTCTCTCCTAGATTTTTACAAAACTGTAACAAAAAAAAATCTTAGCTATTTTAAAAGTATTTTATATATATATGTAAAGTAGTTGTTTCTCTGACAAGATTTTACACATTTATAAGGTGAACTTCATGCCTTCATAGGAAACCATCCAGTTCTTTACATTTTCGGAGAACTTCCTTGCTTCTCAATTCACATACTGCTTCAAAACAGAATTTGTGAGAATAGTATATATGTCAAGAAACACTACAATATTGTAGAAAAAGCTTTGAAGATTTTTGTCCAGCAAGAGTAAGGAGGTAAAAACTTAAATCAGCAACACATGCCAATTTACACTTCAGTCTTTTTGTTTTCGGCTGAGGGTTTGTCATTCTATTTCTTGGAGTCACTTTTCATTTTCCTAATACTGTTTTAAGCTTCTGGAGACGTTCACTTGCACATTATTTTAGTATTGTAATACTATTTTTCCCAGTCTGATTTTGATATGCTAGCATCCTACCTTCTGTTAATATTTAAATCCTCTTTTGATATTCCTCAGTGAAAGATTCTTGTCTCATAGACTCTGATGGATCTTTCTTTCTTGTAGGCACAAAGAGACAAAGACTACTTCTTATAACGATTGCTTAAATGCACTCGCTGGCATAGCAGCAGGTCCTGACAACAGATGTGGCAGCAGCTGGAGAAATCTTTTTTCATTTGAAACTGATGCTTGAGTCTATATTCAGCAAAGTATATCTCTGGCATTGCAAACATGTAAATTCTTGAGAATGCCTTTGACTGCACTGAAGATATATTTCTGTTTCTCTGTGATGACTATTTTCTCTGAGAATTGATGAACATCAGAGCCTATCCATGTATCACAAAGCACACAATTTTAAGAATTTTATAAAAATATTTACATGTCCACATGATGAAATGTCTTCACTTAAGAGTCAGACCCCTAGAGTGAATTGGCTAAATAAGACTTCCTTTAGTAGAAGTGTAATTATCTATCTTTCCAATGACTTGGAGTAGTTCTTGGGAAAGCTGTGAGCACAGAAATGCACACAAAACACTGAAAATGCAAAGACCTTGCCCTTGTTTGCAGGGTGCCCAGGATGTGGAATTATCTCAGGACTTCTCTGAAGCATGCCTAAATTTTATCAAGGTTGAAATATCTTCAGGGTATGTATCAAAGTGTGAGGGGTCCAGGATCTAGGAAAGGGAGAGTAGATGCACTTTTGATTTCTCCTCTTTGCTTTGATAAAAAAGAGCCTTTATAAATTTTCACTGCCTAGACATTTAATCAAAGTTCAAACTAAGTAAAAAGTATTTGCAAAAGCCTCACTTAAGACTGTGTAAAAGTTATACTTAGCTGTTTCTGTTGATGTCATCCCTACTGCAGCTTTCTTTCGAACATTTGCCCAAACTTCTGCTTAAGTTTAGCAGATGAAATTCTAGATTAAGCTTCTTGTTGCACACTACCAAGTACAGCTGAAGACTGTAAAGATCAGCACATTCTGATGAAACGTGTTCCCTTGTTATGGTTTTTAATGACTAGTTTATACCAGGGCACAGATTATGAATGTGTGCTGCTGGAATGCTACCAGGAGTCAAAAAAAGTCTGTCTGTTTCTTAAAATTATCTGTGCTTCACTTCTGCAATACATATAAAAGGAATGCCCTTACAAGAACAGGGTGAGAGGACACAGATTTAAGTGGTGCCCAGGGAGGTTTGGATTGGACATTAGGAGGAATTTCTTTACAGAGAGGATGATTAGATACTGGAATGGGCTGCCCAGGGCGGTGGTGGAGTCACCATCCCTGGAGATGTTTAAGGAAAGACTGGATGTGGCAGTCAGTGCCATGGTCTAGTTGACAGGGTGGTGTTGTGCCATGGGTGAGACTCAATGAACTCAGAGGTCTTTTCCAACATGATTAATTCTATTATTCTGTGATTCTGTGAACAGCAGTCTGATGTTCCTATTACTATCTATATGGCTGAACTTCCGACAAGCCTGGTTTCTGCAGGGTCCTAATTTCCTGCAAAAACTCCCCTACCTGCATATAAAGTCAGCTCTATAGTAAAAAAAGAGAATTCCTTTTGACCAGGTACCCCCCAAAATCAGTGAGCTTCTGGCAGCATACAGCTTAACCACAATCAACAGGATTTTGATGACTGAAAGTCTGCCTATAAGAAACTCATGCTGTTTCCCTTCCACCTGCCACTCTCCTTAGTTTACCTAACCTCCAGGGAGGCAGGTGCCTGGAATCAATTAGATGACCCCATATTCAGAAAGACTCTCCCAATAACTATTAAACACAAATGTGTAATTTCAGGTAGCAGCTGCAGATGTTCTGGTTAAGGAAAACATGAGTTTACCTCTTTGCCTTCTGTTTGCCAAGGTGGAGAAATTCAATCTTTATGAGGTTAACATAAATATATAGTCTTGTATGTACGTAAATGGATGACTCTCTACATAATGTATAAGTCATTTCACCCAGAAGAGCTGAGAGCATGTCTTGTGCTTTCTTTTCGCAATGCATTTTGATATCTAAGAGTGAAGAGAGACATGGATGAGCTAGAGTTGAAGCACAGGCATGCTTGGGTCACTGGGGATTTGAAATAGGCAGAATTTCTCTTAGTTAGCGTTTCATTGCAATATATAACTTACCATCATATATTAGGCAATGCCAGTGAAACGCACACGCAAACTCATAATCCAGTCAAAACAGTTATGAAATACTTATGATGATTTCTGAGATTAACCAGCTACTTTTGGTTTTTACTTCCTGAGACCCAAGGGCATATGGCATATGCTGAAACAGTGCAAAAGATGACCTGGAATTTGAAAAACAGCTTTCCACTTTATTTATGCATGTTTCTTGTGTTTGTAATAAACATACAGCAGAAAAAATGCTGAGATTTTTAACCTTTTTGTTTCACTCTCAGCTACTCTTCTGCCTTATGAATTCTGAAAAATTTACGAAGCAAGCATATACCCAGTTTTTGGGAAATCTTGGATTAATTTCTAATGAGCTTGAAACTCATTTCAGCGTACCGTAGGTACAGAATTGTTGGGGCTTTTTTTTCTCACAACTTTGAATCCACGCTGGACAAAATACAAGGTCAAACTGATTTTTGGATGGGTGCCTTGATCTGCTATAAATGTAGGCCCTTCAACACTCTCATGAGGCATATAATAATTCCTATTTTTGACTTTTTCATTACAGATCAAGAAACTGAGGCACATACATGCCACAGCTCATTTACAGATCACAAACATGGGCTCCCCATCAGAAATGCATGAACTGTAAGTTAAATTTAACATTTTAACTATTTGATCATACTTCTTTTCATTTGACTTCTCCTCTGAAATTCATTGTTTAAATGGAGAAATGGAGCAAAGTTCAGACAAGGTTTGTGACAAGAAGAGACTTCATCAGAGGTTTGTATTTCTCAAATGAAGTTTGTTTTCAGGAGTAAGAATTACCTGTTACATTACTCACTATTATCTGAAATAAAATAGAAAGTGTCCTTTGACCAAAAAGTACAGAATTTAAATCCCGGGAGTTATTATGATAGGGAAACTGCCACCAAAATTCTGTTGTATTTAAAAAGTCAAAGACCATATAATTAGACCGTGAGTTGCAATAACTGTAATAGCCATTGTGTGACACTCTACGGTGAATGGGAAGTAGTAGTAATCAATGCACTCAATAGGATACTGCAATGTGGAGATTCATTATCACCCTGTCCAAATAGCAGATTTTTCTTCCTCAAATTCATGTTTTTAATTCCACTAAGAAAATTCAGGGAAGTATGAAAGTCTATGAAAGGAAATGTGTAAGATGTGGCAGATAAAAAAACTGCCTGTGAAGTTCAACAAGACCCCCATTTCAGCTCCCTAAACTTATTTGTTACATAACAATGTGTATTTGCATTCTTAGAGAGTGATTCTCATATGTTCTCACATTATGCTTCAGTGACTAAGCTGCAAAATATTTCGTATATTAAAAAAAAAGCCTCCACAGCTCAAGGACTACATAAATTCTCCATGCAGAGAGACAATAACTAACTCTTCAACATTTTTCTCATAGCAGTTACTGTAATAATTTAAAATACTAGAACTGCTATAAGGAAAAGTAAATAAAAGAATCATCCGCAGGCATGTTTGTGGTATGATCCTAGCCACTTACGGAGCAAGTAAAACAAGTTCACACACATAATGCAAATACCCTGGTTCATGTCTCACTGATGTAATTTTTTGGCTTCTCGGGAATTATGATTATCTGGGATAAGACAAAGCACACATCCGGGATAGTCTGTTCACCAAATGCAAAGAGACACTCAAAGGAAGAAGGAAGATTCACAGTTCATTTAGTGCTGTGACCTCTTGATTCAGGGTCTGCTATGAAACCAGCATGAGTGAGGGAAGTACAATGACTGTACTAACATACGACATCAGCAATCAGTCTTGCTGGGCCCATGCAGCACAGTGGATTGCCAGGAACAGATTTTTTCCAGAAATTGCTTAGGACACAGGAGTCAGCAGCTACTACTTTGGTGATTTAGGGTTCCCTAGTGAATACCTCCCACTCATGGTTAACTCCTCCTAGCAGCTGCAGCTTCAGAGACAGAGGGCAATGTACAGCTTCATTGTTCTGGATAAGAACTGAGACCAAACCTCTCAACCCTTTCTTTCTTGGAAGGAATTTCTCCTAGAAAGCCAACTCTCATTGTTGATAAAACTAAGTCAGAGTTGCTTGCAAAGCTTAAAGAACAGTGTCTAAAGTTATTTGAGATCTGGAGAATACATACTTTTGGCTCTTTCTCATTTTAATAAAATCCAATTGTTTGGGGTTTTAAAATATGTATAAATAGTAATTTTCTCTTTTAAAAAACCCTAACTCTTAAAAATATTTTACCATTTCTAAATGGATGGTCTGATCTATGTGGTCATTAGTGGAGGTGAAGTGTTGACAACTTGTGGTAAAAGATGGTCTATACCTTAAAAGAGTTTGGAAGTCCAAATATAAAGTAAAGACTGGTACTTCATAAACTGGAACTGCCTTGGGAAGGATCAGCTATGGAGGTAGGCCTGTGCTTTTAACAATTTTTAGCAGTGTTTTTAACAATTTCTGGTATTTAGGGTGCTCGTAGGAACCTTTAAGGAGTTTGAATGAAAACAGACAGATTGCAGGAGGTGGGCTCTATAGAAGCTGCATGAAGTCAATCAAAGCACACATAGTTAATGGCAGGCATAGCACTGCTAAGTCCAGCTAATACACAAACACTTAAACTTTACAAGCACCAAATCCCTCCACATTATTACCCAAAGCATGGCAGCTGAAAAGCAAACATACTATTATAGCTTGTATAGGCAGAGGATATTTCAATGACATGTATACCAAATTAAATATTAATATTCCCTGACACCAGTACAGTGGGGGCCTCTTAGAGCCGCACAGTCTCCAAAGCCACCAGTTTAAGTGACAAGCATTTAGCCTGGAGGGCTGGAGACAACTTGGGGTACTCATGGATTCGCAGGTAAGTACTGAGCATTATGTAAATTTTCAGATTAAAAAACATGGCAAAGAGAAGTGGAGGGGGGGAAACAGATGGAGCGAGTGGCGGGAGGGAAAGAATTGGGGTGAATAAATGCAAGTCAAGGAGATGACAGAGTGATGAAACTGGAACCTTTTAAAAATTAAAACAGGATGTCTCAGACCTTTTGTTTCTGTACCATTTCTGTTCTTTTTGCCACTATTTCCTTCTATGGCATGCTCACACACAAATATCTGTACTGAGTATTTAATTCCACTTGAGCAGATGAGCTGAAGTGACACTTTTTGGTCTTCTCTTTTGTGCCCATCAGCTCCACTGTAAGCAGCATTTCCTCTCCAAATCATTGGGAGGAAGATCCGTTTCTAGGAGAATACAAACACTTAGTAATTGATTAACTTTTCTAAAGTATGAAAACAGTTCTACAGAAGGTGATCTTCTTCTAAACACTGAATAAAAGTTTCAAAAAGGTAGTCTGTTTAGGTGGCAACAGCCACATGGCCTTGAGAGTTCTGCTGTGAAACATCCTGAGCAGAAATTTTTTCTTCACAGTTGTTACAGAAATCAGGACAACTGTTTTTGTTTAGCTGTCATTGGCATGGAAAACGGGCATAGGAAGAGGAAAGGCAGTTTCTGTCAACCTCACAGTTTTCTCTTTTCTGGATTTAGGGATAGTGACTTTTATCACTTCCCCATAGTTCCCAAGGGACCATGTGGAGGTGTGTGATCCTTCTGGCATGCCTGCCCCACAGTAGCTCCCATGGGAAGAAGCCAGCACAGACTTGTCACCTGTGTTTAGGACCAGATTCTGACACCTGCTGCGGCAAAGATGCCCCCAGGTCACTGCTCTGCAAGCAGCTGTGTACAATAGCATTTACAATCTGAACAAGGATGGAAGAAGAGGAATGAGAAATCCAGGATCAAACTAAAACTGCCACTAGCTACTCTCTGAACCTCTAAGACTTCATTTTCCCACCTCATGTTGAGGAGGCATATAAAGTACTGATGGTAATAGCGATTAATAGGTGGGTCAAGTAACAGATGTAATTGCTTTGGATTTTCTTCAACAACTCTACTTTTTTTTTTTAAATACAAGTTTAATTACAAATGAGCAGTCAAAAGCGATAACAACCTTGCTTTTTTTAAAAAAAAAATTCTCTTTGCATGCACTTATCTTACCAAAAGTTATCAAGTGGCAGGTAACAGTTCTAGTTACCTTTTCAGTACACCATGCTTGTCAAATCATGATTAATTTTTTTTAACCTTTTAATCAGTTAATCAAGAAAACAGGTTGATCAGGGGTGCTTTGACATCATCTCAATAACTGCTCTAAAATACTTTAGATGACTGGAAGGGTAATTAGAAATATGGTGCCAATAACTTTAGAACTCATGAAAAAATGTATAGGTCATTGTTGCTTCTGTAATGCCATTTGCTCAGTGATAAAAGAAATTACTGTTAATTACCAGGTTATTACCATACTTAATTCTGATAATTGTAGGCTATACAAACAATGTTGAGAATAGAAATCACATTATTTTGTTCCTCCAGCAAGGTGGCAGTACTGTTCCTGTACCATTTGTTCTAAGGTTGCTGAATTTTTGTTAATGAATTAGATTTACTGCCTTATAGCTGATACACAGAAGTTAAAAAATTTACTTTGAAGCATCAGCTGTTCTCTTTCAGTGTGATTTACATGCATACATATGCACATGGTCTCTTGAAAACATTCTAGTGTTGTGACATAGTTTTCTTTTCCTTCTTTAGGACCGAACTGGCAAAGTAGGAGGTTGTGCAAAGCAGAAATAGGCTTTACTGACTACAAAACCGTGTAGCTCAAAAACTCCAGGCACCAAATATCACCCAGACTACAGCTGGGAGGAAAATATAAGAACAGTGACTCTAGGGGAATACTGGGAAGTAGACCAAAATTAATTCATTTTCATTATGACTAATTCCAGAAAATGTCTCCTGGAAAGTGTTTAAGCACATGCCCCTTTGATTTCAATTGGAGTTTAGGGAACCTTACAAAAACTGAGTTGGCAAATTTTCATCTCATGAGTGTATTTTAATGTTTTGAAAGTATACATGCTGGAAATGTCTAGAAAACACAAGGTTAGATCCTGTTTCTGTTTATGCATGTAATGGTTTCTCACTGTTTTTTAATCGTTTTATAGAAACTGAGAAAAAATAAGGTTCTTAAAATACCATGTATCTGCTCTGCAAAATCTAAAGGATGATTCTAAAATCTACTGAAGTGAAACCATACTTACTGAAATCCTCAGTCGTTATAGAATCATGGAACATTTCCCTGGAAGAGAACTGGTTTTATTCCTCCAAAAGTCATTGGAATTTTCCTAGAATAAATGTGAACAAGATGTGATCCTCAGCGGTTTTGTTTCTGTAAAATCAATAACAAATGCCATTTACGTTTCACAGTGCTAAAGCAGGCATTTCAGCTATTGTCTTCTACAGTTTTTAGCATCTTTCCTAAACTTTGAATAGAATATTTTTTCTTGTCAGCAGCTTTGCTGTTGTCTTGGTAGCTTTCTTCACCAAAAGCTGCTGAAAGTCAGAACTCCCCCTGCTCAGCTAAATTTTCTTATGTTCCGGTGCAAAATAGGAACCCTACCAGAACAGTGTTTCCCTCTGTGCTATTCTTTTCCTCCTGGTCTTTCTGTGTGTTTGGGCTGAACAAATCCTGCCACAAGTACGGCAAGGAGCAGGCAGGAGGCGACTGTCAGGATCTGTTGGTTTGCAGTGCCAATTGATAGAAATACAGAAGCCTCACTGGCTTCCCAGCATCCAGATATCCTCACTCTTCTTCACTCTGTATACTGCTTTCTCACTTACATTCATGAGCAATTGCGAAAAGGCTGGGGTACAATCAGGATCAATGTAGATCCCATACTGCATTTCTTGCAGTTCCATGCTTTTAATAACTCAAGCCAAAGGTTTTTTTCCTTTCAGTGGATTTGAAATTGGGTCCTAAATGATTCTGTGGCCTCAGGTGGCCAAAATCTTCTTCAGAAAGCTGTCATTGCATTGTGAAGGGAGCTACGGTACTAAGATTATTTTTATATCACACCATATTGTATATGGCGTAGTAAAAGGAAAATAAAATTTGTGTGAAGTAAGGCTTGATATCAGAAAAATAATCCGTAGCATATAGTAATTCCTCCACTTACTCACTGTTATTGTTAACCACTGTCTTGTTCTACAGGACTGTAGTTTTTGCACTGTAAACCTCAGTAATAATTAAAATGAGATACATTGAATTATGCATATCTGTTTTAGTGCTAGAATGTAATGACCCTCTGATATCTGTGATTACAGGTCTTAAAAAGAAATCTGAAACCTAAAATCATTATACTACAAACCTGCTGAATTTTCCCTCCCAAATTAATACTGTGAGTACAGTAAAGTTGAACTTTTCCCTGCATTCCATTTTAGAAAATATTAAACAAAGATCTAGTCTCAAAATGTCTGAAGAATATAATTAAAATGTACAAGTCTCAGAAACAACATCATCATCAACAGTGACCTAGAGAAATAATTGATCCCTTAGAAATTTTGTGGGAGTGTATTCAGGAACAGCAGAAAGGTTAAAAGCTTAACTAAGATGCAGTGTAAATTCAGTAGATCAAAAATTTCATTTTTACAGACTAGAGCTCTGGACACTTCTTGCATTTTATCTAAAGATCATGTCAGACATCTGAGCTATACCCCTTGGGCAAAATATTGTATTTTCTCTTTTCTAGTAATTTTTAAATAGATGGTTAAAATACTTCATTATTATTTGAAAAAAAAAAAATATATAGCAAGCTTCCTTGCTTATATTCCCTCTCTCAGTGAACACCAGTGCAGATTAATACAAATTACCCTTAAACAAATGATCCTCACTCTGAGCTGCCACTTGCTGGATATGTGAATTGGTGCATGTGTCTGCATGCAATTAATTCATAAGCAGGGTAGAAATACCCTCACAGGACTTTGTTGAGCTGTAAGTGGAAAGCAGCATAAGACACCATCATAGTAGACTGTATTTCAGTCATGAATAACTGCACTTAGTCCAGTGCCTCCTAAACACACCAGCTTCATGTCCATTGCTCAGTGTGCCAAATGTGCAGGCTCCAGCGCAAAAATGTGGCAGTAACACTTCTGCAGCACAGTGATGGGCTGACTTACTTGGATTGGAAGTTAGTTCTTTCAAGTGTTAGTGCTCTAGTAAACCATGCAGTTACTTTTCATCACTGAGTTCACAGTTTAAATAAGTTGGCATTTTGAATGAACGAAATAATCACTCAGTTGCTAGTTTTAACTTTAAATTCAGTTCAAAGGTACACTTCAAAAGATGGTAATTTTGGCATAAAATACAAGTAATGTTGAAGCTGGCTGCAAACACTCCTCATCTTCAGTATGATCAGGAGCAAATGCTACATCTTGATTAAAAAAGAGCCCTTTTCCCCCTGTACCCTACGATCTCTATGGGCCTGACCCAGGAAGGTTGTGCTAATTATTCTGCATCTTACTCAGCTAGCATCAGTCATTCTGTCTAAATCACTGCCATAACTTGCACGGGGAAGAAAGCCCCAATTCAGCTTTTTTTTTGGTATTGCTCTTTTGCCAACTGACTGAAAGGGAACCTATTAAAAATATAAAATTTGAAAATCTGGTTAAAAAACCAAAATGGTTTTATATTTCCTTTCCTGGAAACGTCTAGAAAAATACAGTCAATGTTTTATGACTTCATTATCTGGCTAACAGTCCATTTTATTGCACAGCAAATGGTCAGGGTTTACCTTCCCATACATTCACAGGCTCACTTTTACAATTTAGATCTGATTTATAATCACTCCCACAAGCTTCAATGAAGTTAGATTATTTCTCTAGATTTGATCAACTTTCAAAACTCTATACTCATGTATAAAGAGTTTTGCATTTCAGTGGAGTTTGGTTTTGGTTGGGGTCTTTTTTGTTTTGTTTTTGAAGAGGGAAGAGTCTGAGATTAATAGGATTAATAACTGTCAATGAGCATGTATAGTTATATCGTTATAGCAGCAATGTTTGCAGAACTGGCACAGGATATTTTGAAAAGTGTGCCTTTTGCTCATGAAAATGGTAAAAGTTTTTCTGGGCATGGGAGCCATGATTTCTGTGAGAGGAAGCAGGGTCAGTTCTGAATGGCATTACTCATTCAGAAACCGAATAGGCTCTGGGGACTATTTACATGAGAAAGGACTGCTCCTTACATGGGGAAGGATTGTAGAAAGAAGGCTACACAGACTCAATTCCTGACACGTCTGACATGTTGATTAAGGCCTTTTATGAGTTGAGAACTTGGTTTCAGCCTGCTATTAACACTAAGCATTATTAGTTGCTCTGCAGTTCTACAAGCAATGTGTTGGGAAAAGGAGGGGATATGTCCTTTGCTCAGTGTCTTTTTTTTTGCAGAAAAAGTGTGAGGAATATGTAAAAAATCTGCGAACTCCACTTCTAATATGGAGAGTCCTCCAGTTAAGGCAGCATGTAAAGGTACTGCAAAATCCCTGTCTGCAGGTCCCTTTGGAATGGCATCAGAACAGCTTTGCCTGTGGTGCTGGAGACTGGGCAATGCTGCACCCGGTGTAGCAGGAGAGGTTCTCCTTTCAGTGTTATGAAATAATGCTCCATCAACTGGGACAAGGACACATCAAACCAAGGCAGGAATGCTCAAGTCCAAGCAAGGATTTCCGTGTCCAAACTAAAGCGGGTTTAATATTTTATTAGAGAGGAGTCCCATGATAATCCAAGTGTGGCCCTAGAGATGCAACACAAACAGAACAGGGCTCACTGAAGGCACAGAGACAGAGGTAATTTCAACAGATAGTTTGACTTGCTCTGTCCCAACCACCTCTGCCATGAAAAGAGATGTAATTGGCAGGCTACTGTAATTGAGACTGGTCCCTCAGAGCTTTTCTCTTGTGCAACAAGCCGTGCAGCAGCACAGAAAAAGAAACTGGAAAAGTAACTGGTATCCATTCTTGCTTATCTTCTTTCCTCAGGTTATGAGTTGTATGTTGTGCAGATGACAGCCTCATCCTCCTGAGCAGGTACATGGTAAAACACAGGCTGTTAATTCTGGGGGGGTAATTTTAAATAAACTTATCATACAGCTAGGAAATACACCTTGGCTGTTTCCCCAGAATGTTTCATCCTATTTTCAGGAAGGCACTTAGGGAAGAGGAAACTAGAAAACAAAGGCTGTATGCTAAAATTCTTCTGCCTGTAGAAGTCCAAGAGAAAGCAGGCTATTGCAAAGCTCAAAAGCTGTGATAGAACTAAGCTGGTGCTTTGGGCAGGGGCCAGAGTGCACTTCCTTACTGTCAGATCATAAGACACAGAGAAGTCCTTGACTTAAGGTAAGACGTGCTCAGCAACAACCTAATCAACATTATTCTTATACTGAATCCAAAACACAACACTATACCAGCTACTAGGAAGAAATGAACTCTATCCCAGCTAAACCCAGGAAGGTAACAAATGAGAGGATACTCTAAGGGATGATCCAGATCACAGCAAGATGCCAGCAGAGTAACTGGTGTCATGCTCCATCATTAGCATCCTTACACACTGTTTCTTTCAATCCTTCACAGTGTTTACAGAGTGATGGCTCTGGTACAGACAGTATCAAATAAAATTTTAAATTTTACTCCCATGAAATAAGATGAAAAGCAATGAGCTAGAAAGCAAGCTGCAGTGGGCCAAAGGGATTAAGTAGTGATGATGCAGTCTCATTATGAGAGTGTGCTATCTCTATTCCAACAACAGAATTAAGCTAACTTCTACATAGAAAAATAAGGAGGTTTGCAGCCCTACAAAAATACATAAAAATATGAGAAGATAAGAAATAACAAGGTTTTTCCAAGAATATAAAGGTACCAGTTCTGATCCAGGGAAGACACTGTGAGATGTCATCATAGGTTCTGCTAAACTGGAACTGGAACTCTGGCTTTCACTGAAGTGGAAATGTGAGCCCACCCTCTTTGACCAGTGACCTTCATGTGGCTGTGGCCACCCAAACGCACATGTTGATTTGGACTGAGCAGAATTTAAGAGGAATGTTCACTCAGAAATACTTGAATGTTTTCCATTAGGAGGAGAGCATTGTCAAGATGCTTCATATGCTGGAATATTCTTGTTCCAAAAAAAAAAAATCCAAGCTTGTTCTCAGAAACCTTCCAGATGGAGCAAGAGTCTGTGTTCAGACAGCTCTGCAATGTGCATGCACATCCTTTGGCCTGAGAAACCCCTCTCTATTCCTTCTTTTATTCACTAAACCCTCTACATTTCTTGTGCTGTTTTCCTGCCCTATATGAAAAGGCAAAGGCGGGAGAGTTCTGATCATGATGCTGATTTGAGCATCAGCCTGCTATCCTCTAAAACAGCCTGTGGTGTGAGTGGTTCATGAATCTATGCTCAAGACTCTGCCAGAGACAGATTTTTCTCCTTAAATGAGGAATGCTCAGGCCCCAAGTCATTCTCAGCACACAAAAGTGTTGATCAGACTGGTTTTATGACCTGCTAGGATATACACAATGACTTTGATCATTTGAGTGCCTTGTCACTCTGAGCCTATCTGTGAGAGGCTGAAGAAACCCATAATACTTCAGCTCAAGCTGTGAAATTATTCACAGCTTTTATAATTGTGATACCTGTAGTCAAGTGAATGAATCGAACTCTTGAGGATGTGGTTCTGATCTGCTGCTCACCACTGCAAACCCAGATCATTTACAGAGTTACCTGGTAATGTAACAGTCTCAAGGGAAGTATTTGGACACAAATATTTGTAGATAATGGCTTGGTTTTTGAATTCCAAAGTTAGAGCTAACTTTTTTTGATAACTTGTGTCATACTTCCCTATTTTTTTTCCTCATTTACTAAGCAAGGAATGTGTTCCTCAAAAGTGTGATACTGACAATTTTCTTCTCTTTGCTGAATTCTTATGATCATCATTAACTGTTGTGAGACATTTAATCAAGTACAAATATGTCAGTAGTGACATCTTAACAGGTACAAGTCTTTCTTACATTTGAGCAAGAAACTATGCAGATGTGCATACCTGCATGTTGCAATTTTACTTCTGACTCTTGAAACTATATTTTAAGTGAATATAAATTTCTTAAGCAATCAGCAGTCGTCTATGTTTAATGTGAAGCTGGGGGGACAAAGAACAAGAGGTTACAGCAAAACTAATAGCAAACACCAATTCTTTTGAAAGTCTTAGCCCCCTGGAATTTCTGATGGAGGTTTAATTTTGACATTTCATTGATATATTTTTGCTTTTCTTTTAAGGTGCTCTACAGCTAAGAGCAGCTCAGATGAGCATCTGTTCACCACTATAAAAGTTTATAGTGACCTGTGAATTTGAAATTTAAATCAGGTAACATTTCAGGTTATAACTTTCAGATTAAAAAGAGACAGCTCAGCATTGTAAATGAACTAATGTTGGCAGAATGGTTGGACCATAACTACCTTATTTTTTTTTACCTTAAAACAAAAAGCATATGGGATTGATGTTAGCCAATACCATTTTCTCAGGGTACAATTATATACATCTGTTATTGCAATAAACTGTTCTTAGCAAGATACATCTGCTGGCAGAAAATTTTCCAAAATTAATATTAGCATATAAACCTGCTTTTTTATTGATACTAATTTTTTCTATTCCAAATGTCCCTCATATTTTTCAGCTGCCTCCTGCTATTTTGCTCCATTCTGCTTATGGCTTCTCTGATGGAGAGCCATACGGAACCAAATCCTGTTCGCTCACAGAACTAGCCCCATCTGTCTTACTATGTAGACTTAGGCTATGTTTTCACTGTCAAAAATCTTTTTTTTTTACAGTGAGATAACTGGATGCATTAGATAGCTTTCTATCGAATCCCAATGACAATGAAATTTTTGACCATGAAGTAGGTAGGTGAGGTCAGGCTTTCATGTTAATCTCACCCAGTTACACAGTGGTAGAAAAGAAATTAGTCATACCTTGTCTCTGTTATGACCTTAAATTGAGACAGCTAATGTACGTTAGTTACTTGGCTATAAGATAGCCACCTGTTTTTTAAAGAGAATTTTAAAAAAAAGGTAAAAACATCATTTGCTAAAAATCATTGCAAGTTCGTTGGTGTCATACAGTTTGTAGTCTTGTATCACCCAAGTCATGAGATTTAATAAATTGAAAGTGCTTTCCAGCTACTGCTTCCAACGGTTATTTAAACTGTGTTCCCAATTCACGTTGGCATGGAAGTAATGCACAAGAAAGGAAGTCCAGTGAATATCTGTATCATTGATACAGACTATAATATGGGGCATACCAATGGAGAAAATTGCAAAGCATGTTATGATTTTGTGTATATGGTTTTCTATACTCCATATTTAACATCTTTCTCATGCATTTCAAACTCAGGAAGCTGAGCTGCAAGAAGTCTCTGTTACATGAAAATTACAGTAAAATTTTTCCTGTTTTGATCACTTTGGAGACATATATGTGAAAATGCTTACATTGATTTTACATGGACTGTTGACTGAACTATGGGAATATTTTCTCCCAAAACTAGATGGCATGAATTGAGAAAACTTATTTTATCACCATTTTTTAAATGCATTTAAGTCCTATAAAATTTCTTGCTCCTACTCACCCATGGCTCCATCTCAGACTCAGACCTTGTCAAGTTTACCAAAGAAAAATTTTACATCTTCAGATGCATTGTTGTTAAACTATACATTATTTGAAGAAGCAGCTAAACAGTCTATAAAATTATTCTCAAAGTGCTTCGGGCAACATGATTAGCATGACATTTTATATCCAACTCTCTAACTTATGAAAACTCCACAAATATTTTTAAAATATATTTTCTATTTTACAGTGATGGAGTTGAAAATTCTGTGTGACTTCTGTCTTTTGAAAATATGTGAGAAAATATGAAAAAAAATAGTTTTTGTTTTTTTTTTTCTTTTTTCCAGGAAGGTCATTAAACATACAGAGGACTTGCACTGTGAGCTGGTTACTCTTTCTGATCACTGTGTTCTCTGGGAAAGTAAGTGACATGCCCCCCAAAATTATGCATATCCGTCTTCTGTGCTTCTCAACCATAACTTGCCCAAATCAAGCCTCCAACTTCACTTTCAGATTTTCTCTATCCCTTTTTCAAGCTCTTTCTCATACCTGTCTTTCATTTCCATACTTGCGCAAGACTACTTCTGTCACATACTCAAAAAGGAGGAACAAAAAATGCATGCTTCTTCTGGCTTTCAAACTTTTCCTAAACACAGCAGCCAGAGTTCAGATGAGGAAGAGCAAATTATTGCCGCAGCAGAGAAGGCTAATGAACATGACTGTAAAAACAAGCAGGAGGTCTACTGCACCTGTGAATGGAGGCATAGAAGTGTTTTTCAATACCCATATGTCCCCCACACACACTCTGAGAATACAGTATAAAGAATAACAGGGCTAAAACGAAAAGATTAATCTGCCATAAATTTTGCAGATGAACTACCTAAAATGATTAATAATATTGATGGAGTATAAGATGACTGGATACATTTTTGTGTATTTTTGCATGGTAGAGGAAGTTATATTCAGACTTACACAGCACACTGCATGTTAACCTGAATGACCCAGAATTACTGATGTAGCTGGAATAATGCAGAAGCAACTGTCATGATAAAGTGTATAGTGACAGCACCAGTGTAGCACAGCTGAAAACCAGAAGTGAATTCCAAAACTGGATGGTATTCTTTCATCGTGATGAGCTCCATGAAGCTCAGCTTCATGTGATCAACTGCCATATTCTTTAAAGGGATGACATTTGAACTAAAGTACTTTCAAGACTGGCGCTGTGGAAAAAGATGTGCTTGAGTAACAGAACAGTCTATGAAAAACTGGTGCCAGCTGCAAAAGTTGACAGCCATTCTTAGTTCTTTAAATGCTAAAAAGAGAAAAAACCAAAGGAATCCTGGAAAGCCATGGCATGGGCAATGGGCAGGCTGCCTCTGAACTCCAGAAAAGCATGAAGGCACAACTTTAGCATGACAGATAGGCAGACATCCAAGGACTGGGACTATTGACCAGGGCTGTGTTACCCATACACCATATATTAGTTTTTATTATGATAAGCTACTTATAAAGCCTAAATAGCTGTAAAGACCTTAATTCCCTTGAATTTGCGTGCAGTAGGGTAGTAAGTTTGTACAATATGTACTTGTTGAACAGGATTTCACTCTACGTGGCCTCTCAAAACACCATTATACAAGCATTGTGAAATTAGTCTTGAATGACTGAAATTGCCTTTCAAAAATTCTAGATTTTGGAAAAAAGTGGGAAATACACCACAATAACTAATAATTAGTTTTCCTAGCACTCATTGTACTAACTAGGTTTTCCTCTCCCTGAACAGAGATGAAACTTTTATCCCTGCACAGAAAATTGCACCAGAGTTCCCTTTATGTCACAAATACGTAAACAAGAATGTTCAGCCCTTTTTCTATTTACTAATTCTGCTATACCTTAAGAGGTCTGCAGACCATGTTCCTAATTAGATGTTTCTTAAATCTCCGTAACTTGAAGAAAATTAGAGTAAATTTTAAGATGGAATAATAAATGATACTGCTTTTTGACAACTAAAGTTTTTGATATCAGTTGGGACTAGGTCAGAGGCCTTAAGAAAGACTGGCATTTTCAAATACAAGAGATATAAAATTCTTCAGTATTTATCTTTCTCATAACATCCTTCTATTCCTTATCGGAAGAAAAAAAATCATATCTCTTGCACCTTGGAAGAGAGGAGAAGACAAAAAAGAGGGAGGTTGATGTATATGATTTGAGAAATCTAATATGTAATCACCGCTGAAGAACTTTCAAGTCATTTAATCTTGTGGGAAGGTTTCTTTTTTGACCTTGCTTAGTCTCTGCATCAATTCTGTTTATGTTTACTTCTAGCAATAATAGCCTAATCCCCCACTTACACTTGCATGCAAAACTGCAAAGCAATAAGTTCTACCTTGACAACATGTTGGAATAAGAAGTTCCTACCATACTACATCTTGCCATGGAAAATGGTTAAGACTGTTGTCCTAAATCTGGTATTAGGGTCTGATAAAAAATAGTTGTAATAAAGAAGTAAAATGGCTGATAGGACAAAAAGTTTTTTTTTTTTTAACTGTAGTTTTAATGTAGATGGAGAAGTTTAGTGTGAATTTAAAGGGCATGTGAAATAAAGTACAGTGACAACCGACCATGCAGGCATATGACTAACAGAAGAAAAAGAACACAGGAAATTTTTGGTTTTCTCTACATGAGGTATTTCCTAGCTTGAAATAGGAGGGTAATTTATATTCTTGCAAATATCTGCTAGAAATGTTAATATTTTTGGATGCTTTTGCAAAAGAGTAGACTAGTCTGATAAAAGGAGCAGCCAAAGAACATTCTGTATACAACCAGGTTTTCATCACAGATAAATCAGGCGTCCCATCAACATTCTCCAGGTTTATGCTGCATTTAAATAGTCTTGGGATTCTTATGAATCAGGCTTTAGTGATCACAAGTGATCCTGTACCAACTCACAATCAGATGCAATGTTACTTACTCTGAATTAGTTTCACATGCCATATGTATATGTGGATTTGTCACAATTATTTTGTTTCACAGTACAAACCAAACCATAAACAAGTGTCTATTTTATTCTAAATGCTATGGAAGCTCCTGGAATTTAGCAGACTGTAAAGATTCATGACAGTGTGTGTTGGTATTGCCTGGGATAATTTTCTTCACTACTCTAGGGCTGTGTTCTGGGCTTGTGCTGAAAACGTTGATAACTCAGGGATAATTTCTTACCACTGATCAGGGCTTGCACAGAGCCAAGGCTTTTTCTGCTCCTCACACATCCCAGCACTGCACAAGGAGCTGAGAGGGGACACATCTGGGACAGCTGACCCCATCTGACCAAAAGGATATTGCAGACCATATGGTGTCGTGCTCAGCCTACAAAGCTGGGGGAAGAAGCAGGAAGCAGGGAATATTAGGAGTGATGTTGTTTTTCTTCCTAAGTCATCATTATGTGTGAAGAAGCCTGGGTTTCCTAGAGATGGCTGAACATCTTCCTGCCTCCATGTAGGTGGTGAATTATTTCCTTGTTTCACTTTGTGTGTGTGTGTGGCTTTTGCTTTACCTATTAAACTGCCTGTACCTCAAGCCATGAGTTTTCTCACACTTTTGCCCTTCCAAATCTGGCCCCCATCCCACGGCGGGTAAGTGAGTGAGCAGCTCTGTGGAACTGTGTTTCCATCTGGGGTTAAACCACCACACAGTGAAATATAGACTATGAAAAATACATTCACAGCCTTAGAGACAAAACAGTAGTTAAATGCCTTGAAAGGATTGTGTTTGAATCAACAAATACTTGCACAAATCACCTATAAAAGCTCTCTTACTTACACCCAAGAATAGGAAATGCCTCTCCTTGCTGCTCTTCATGCACCTCCAGTCTGATTTATAGGAAACATGATGCTTCCTTTGATTGATACAGTCAATGTCTGTTCTCAGCATTTGCCATTAAAATTTAAATTCTTTCTAAAATGTGCAACGCTGTAAAGTGGGCACAGAAAGCGCTGGTGTATAGTAAGGGAGCAGTTCAGCTGCCTACTCATGTTTTCTAGTACCTTTGTATTTACATTGTATGTACTCTTTTTGGACTTGTGCTGCTGCTCCAGACAGACGTGGAGCTTAAAGTGCTCCTATCATGTGACCCTACCGACGTCTTAGATACCTAAAGGCACCTAAATCCACACCAATGTTGACATATTGTTACAGTGTGTAAATGACTTGTAAGGAACTGGGAAGAATTTCTTTCCAAAGAGCTTTTTCCAGTTGGAAATGCAGTGCCTTTAACAAAGAAAACAGGCAGCCTCATTCCTGGTATAACTCCATCTCTTTCCCTCTTGAATTTTAAATTCTTTGAAAATGGAAAAAAACTAAGTAAAACAGTGTGGAAGCTATTGCTAAAACAAAATAAAGATTTAAAACTGTGTGAAAACATAGTACAAGAAAACAGGAACTCTCCTGCTCTGAGTGCTCTTAGTGAGGGCTTAGTGGAGCTCTGTAGAAAGGATATAGAGCTGCTTCACCATCTTGAATTATGGACCTGGATTCAGGTGGTATCTTGCATTAAAATATATATCTGAGGTTCAGCTGCAATTTACTGCACAGCTGAAGAGGAGGAAAAGCAACAAAATAAAATGCTAGGAACTGTCATGAAAACACACAGGATTATACAAACATCCATTAACTTCAAACTAAGACTTGGAGTAAGAAATAAATCTAGACAGTCATGTCGAATGGTAATGGTAATATTGGGAGAATTAAATGAAAAAAATATTGGGAGAATTAAATGAAATATTGGGAGAATTAAATGAAAAAATCTTCCACATAATCTTTAAGAGCTTAACAGGAAGCTTCTAGATGAGCATTCCTTCTCACTTATGGGAATCTGTGAAGATGTTGGATGGACATGGGAGGGTGGAGCACACTGCTGCATCCTGGAGAGCTGCTACATATAGCTGAGAGAATTTATCACCTTTAAAACTCTCCCTAGTGAGGTCTGTTCAGAGCTATTACATTAAAGGGATAAAAAGCTAGAAGGTGGAGAAATAAGTTCAACAGAAAAAAATTAGGCAATTGGACTTATCTCTGCCTCATAAAGAGAAGGTTGCTGAGAGACTGCTTGGGGTGAGGATAAGAAAAGACCAGGGATCTCGTTCAAGGAACACTTGAGCTAAATATTTAAACAAGCAGTCACAACATAAAGGTATAGATTCCAGAGGGTGTTAAAGGGAAGTTCCTTCTGGAGAATGGCACAAAAGCTACTACTACAGACTTCTTATGGAAGAATGTGTCTGTAAGATAAGCCACTCAGACAAAAAGTTTTGTGACTGTAAACCAATAGACAAAAACATTAAAATGAGTAGTGGATCATTCACACAATAACCTCAACACATGCGAAATATTTTACTCTGAAGTATACTGAACAGCTAGATGACAGAATTCTATAGAAAACCATGGCACTGGACATGCTAACTCAAATGAAATGGGAAAAAAGTAAATAAATTTATGAGAAGTATGAAACAAACCAGAAGTAAATTTATGTAAAAACTAAAGGTACTTAATCTAGAAAATAAAAGTAATGTCTAAAAATGCCAGAAAAGGGAATTCAGAAGAAAATAATGAATTGTCTCTTCCTGTCCCAAAGATTGTACAATCAAACGGCTCTAGATGTTTTTCTTGAAGATGCAGCAAAACACCAGGTCATAATTACAGAACTTAGCACAAACACATGTAGATCATTCTCCCTGAAAACAAATCCAAAAATCTCCATAGAGGAAGTTTAAAAAAAAACTGCTTCAAGATGTGGGTGAAAAACTAAAATTGTGCATATCATATAAATAATATGAGACAGATAAGAACACGAGTGGGTGCCGTGATAACATGATTTCAGTATGCGGAAATCACTGGCACGGATAACAGTTATCTCTACTGTGCAAGCAGTACATCAAAAGACAGTTTTACAGAGGAAAATTAAGAAAACTGTCACAGGGAAAAAAAAGCATGAAGGTGCTTGCTTCTCTGTAACTACTCACTGCTACTGAAAGTATGCCAAGGAATGGTTGAAGCATAACTACAGATTTCTCTTGAAAAGCTCTGAAACCAAAGACCAAACTCATCATGCTGGGCTAGGAGGAAAGCAGAAAATAATGGGCAGGATAACATTCCCTGCAGCTGCATTCAAGATGGACACGTGGGCAAAGACAGAGTTTGTGAAGAGTAACAAACAGGAAGTTGGAATAATTGATCCAGGGCTGCAAAGAGCCTGAGATATTCATATTCACATTCACCATGGAAGTGAGCATTCAGTGATATTTCTAAGAATAAAATGATTATTTGCAATAATGTACCTGAGCGATAAATTCCTTTGCATAAACCACCAAGAAAAAACTAGATCATAGGAATGAATTTGAGATCTGTTTCCATCATGCTGTGCCTGTGGTGAACACAAATTACTGTTGTGGAGAGACTGCCTGAACTCTTGGTTTGAAGGCAAACCAAAGGCTCTGAATGGGTAGAGAGGTCAGTTGGTACTGAGATGTGTGGCTGTGTTTGTGCATCAGGTAAGGTAAGGAAGGAGAACTAAGGAGTGGCAGTGAATACTTTTGTGGAAGAAGAACAACAAAGTAATGATGAAGACCAGTAAAGGACTAATTGAATTCACATTACAGAAGTATGGAAATATGGAAAAGGCAGCAAGGGGTAAGGCAGGACTGGCAGATACTTGGCATGTCAAGGAAAGAGGATAAAAACATTGCCTCTGAGATTTGAGTTGAGAAAAATGGTGAAAAAGAATACAGGTAAGGGAAGAACTATGGATGGTGGGGGTTCAGAGACAAGTAGAGAAGGAAAATCAGAAAAACCATCCATGTTTTCTGTATGCTTTCAACAGGCTTAATATTGAGGCATCTGTACTTCATTTTATACTGTGAGTTGAAAGAAAGAGCAAAAAGCTGAAGAGGACACAAAGGGAGGAGTGAAACAGTAAAAGCATAGTTGATGAAAGATAATGGAACCAGAAGAAAAGAAGGCTAGCTAGAATATAGCTAGAAAATTTTGCTATATTTTCTAGCAAAAATATAGAAATTTGCTATATTTGCTAAAATATAGCAAATTTTAGCTATATTTGCTAAAATAGGCAAAGCACAGCTTGAAGCAAAAAATCTCTAACAGGAAGGTGGTAAAAAAATCAAGAACTATAAAGGCTATGTTATATTACTGTGCCTTCCTAAATTATGCAAAACCATGTATGCAGAACCAAAAAAGACCAATGAGATTCAGGTTACTCTGTAGACAAGAGGTTAGTCAGAGCTGCCTGCCCAACTGCTACTGCTCCAAAGTCATCCATTATGATAAGCATAAATGGAAGACCTTGCCCTTGTACTGAACAGCCGGGTCAGAACTGTTCATGTGATCCATACAAACAGTGATCTCCTGAAGCCTCTCTTTTATGCTACATATCATCAACTAATCCTTCCATTTCTCATTCATTATTATATCACCATAAGCACTTGTGTCAGTGAAGATCTGCCATATGGTGCAGCTTTGGCACCAGCTGTTTTTCAGTTTTTTTCAGTTATATATATATATTATAATAGATAATGAACAGAAAAGTCTTCTAGTAAGATGCATACAGATGATTTAATGGCTGCTGAAGAATGGCTAACAAACTCATTCAAAATTTGACAGAGTGGATGAAGTGTCTTTTTAATGAGTTTGTTTGTTTGTTAGTTTTTATTGTTTTTATAGTCACAAAAATGTAAACAACGCACTTGATCCACCCTTCATATGTATCTAAGAAAACCCATAATGGCTGCAAGACAAAAGGATGAGAGACACAGTTCCCATGCATTGTGACATCTTGGTAATCATGAACAACAGAGTTAGAGGATCCAAAAGGAGGACTGGAGCAAGCATTTTACAGACCATTGCCCACTACACATGATAGTTCAGAGCTATAACATTAAATTTTGGATACAGAGTTTAGGCAATTTGGAGCACTGCAAAATTCCAGACTCCCTTTCCCCCTCTTTTATTAGTGTGCATGTGTGTGTGAGGCAGTCACACAGCAAAACCAAAATGGATTTTGACACTGCAGAAAGTAAGAAATGGAGAGGAAGATGTTAAAAGTTAGAAAAATCCTCAGCTATTTTGGTGCTGCAAGTTGACTTAGATAAAAGCAAACAGTTAAATAGAATCCAGTTCAATTCAAACAGACAGTTTTGACATTTAAATGAAATTTCCAAAGCATGTACTGTGGTTAAACAAGGAGTGTGGCTAGCTTCCAGATACATATGGTAATTGTGAGGAAGCAGTTTTATTGATGACAATCAAAGCTGGCAAGAGATTTTTGGGCCCATGAACACACAAAAAACCCAGAGCCTTTTGCATAATCTACGTCATTTTCCCTCTTCATCTAATAACTTTTCCCTTTTCTACTTTCCATCTATGTCTTTCTGTAATACTTTCTAACTGCTTCTAAATACTCCTTGCCTTGACTGTATCCTCTCTGATTGATTGTTTCAGTCTTCACTTTTCATATCATTCTCTTTCCATCATGTTTCCACTCTACCCTTCATCATTCTCTGATACGGAGATAAACTAGAAAAACTCTCCCATAGTGATCTTGCAATGACCAGCTGAACCTCCTTGTAACCTCTGTACTTGACAGAGTTAAAAATATTCATTTAAAAATTGCCAACAATAGAACAGCTGTCAAAAAGAGGGCCCTGATTTTTATTTACACCTGAAAAATTTAATCTGGTTTTAAGTGTTGACTGTTCACGAACCATATGTGATAAATGCTTAATGTTTGCTGGCATCATGCCTTTACGAAGGTTACAAACAAGGCTCCAAATACAGCAAAACTAAAAAAAGCCCTGCGAAGTATTTTTTATCTTCCTGTTCCTTTTTTATGATGTCTGTCACCATTTTTATGCTACACACAGAAGTAAAGTTCAGTATCTGTCCCTATAGAGTGGCAGATCATTTCAAAAAAGGAACTAAACAAGGCAGTGTCCAGAATAGTTGCTGCCTGCAATCCAATAAGGGAAAGGCAGAACAAAAATATGAGCCTTTTATCATACCCTACAGGAGTCAAGACTGGCTCAGATGGATCTCCAGCTGCACTGAATCCAATGTCCAAGGGCTCTCTCAATAGAAAGCATCTTGTTCCTGCTAATTCTGCCCACTAAACTGAAAGCCAAATCCTATTTCACTGGAAAGAGAGAGTTATTACCAGAAAGAGCTGTAGGGATGCAGATCAAAAACATATTAAATCCCAAACTGACTTAACAGCAACTAGAGAGTTGGACACAAGAAAAGAATTCTCTTTGGTCTGCCCTAGCTTTGAAGCCTTAAGAGTTTCTAGGCAACTCTGCAGCAGTAATAGATGTTTTTTTAACTGTCTGCTCGGGAGGGTATTAAATCAGAATTCTCACTAGTTAGATCTGGAAGACAGAATAAAATCTTAGACTTACCTGATGATACAGATATACCAAAGGAGTCAAAAGAAATCCTGAATACTTTAAGATGTCTTTCCTTTTCCACAGAGAAATAAATATGCCCTCATACAAAAGGAAGGTCAATACCCAGGTAACTTCATTCACTTGCTGGCTAACATTACCACAGTTAATTTTAGGATGAACACAAGGTAATCAGTTGTAGTCATTCACTCCTCACTGAAATTAAAATTTAGTTAAATTTCAGAAAAAAACTCTCTTTCTGGAAGTGCTGAATTAGTTTTGATAAAGGATAAGGTATAATTTCAACTAAATGAAAGGAGATTTAGCCAACAGAACACATTTTCAGAAAAAACGGGTAGAAACAGTTTTCAGTACATCAGTGATTTTAAGGTATTTTATATGTCAGACACTGAAGCTGATGCTAGAAGTTCTGTTTAAGAGAAATATTTACCCACCATGATCAACATTTTCAACAAAAAGGCCCTAGAAAGAACATATTGCTTATTCTTAAGATGAACTGAACTTTCTCTCAGTCTTTTCATTATAACCTCCTGATAGTTTTGCCTTGCTTGTCTCTTACTCACAAAATCAGGGACTGATACCATATTGATGCTGTGTAATGTGCATGTAGCTTCTGATGCAAATCAGAAATCAGTTCTCTAGCCTTTCTACTGAAGAACAACCTTTCAAAATTGAAGATGCTGTCTTTTGATTAGAATTAGACTTTTAAGATACCAGATCAATCTGTAATTTTATCTGTACACAATAGCTCTCTCTAGCAACTTATGTTCAGATAGCAATCTCCTTTCTCAATTGCTATTAGAAAATGTTTTCAAATTAAAATTTTAGTTTTCACACACTGAATCCACAAGCAACTGTAATTTCTAGGTGGATTGCCAAGGTACAACTGCCATGGATTTCGTCTGTGATCAGCCAAATAATAGCACAGAGTTTATATGAAGGTATTATAACTGTTTCAGATAAACCAAATCCTTTAGTTTGTACATCATCACCATCAATTTCATAAAGCGTTGTTTGAGCAGATTCTCATTTCCTGCTTTGTTGTAGTCCCCGAGCCACCAGCTGGGATGGCTGGGGAACCAGGGGGCTCAGCATCTCGGTGGTGGGTGAATTCAGAGATCTAACACCACCCACAAGTCAGCTGGCCAGGATCCCCTCACCTGGTCTTGTGACCTGTGTGAGGAGGGTCCCCCTGGTTGGTCAGCAGCCAGACAGTCACTCTAACCTTGGGTCACACCACATTGGCCCTCAGCTGTTGTCCCTCCCCTGTCTGTGTCCCTTGATAAAGAACTTGGTGGGCGGGGCCCGTCCTCTCGCTACCTGGCCAGCCTGCGTGCCGGTCAGAATAAACATCGGATCCTCGCAAGAGCCATCTCTGGACTCTTTACTTCTGATACCGCCAGAGCTAGCAAGCTCTGTGTGGGCTTGGCCACGTGCCTCCATCGCATGGGTGAGAGAGAAACTGTATGCGAGGTGCCCGGACACCGCCAGGAGTTCCTGAGCCAGGAATTCTTAGGGAAAAGCAACAGTTTCCTCCACCAGCCAGGCCACACAGCAGCACTGCTTGTCAGTGTTAAAACTCAGGTGATCCTTTCATGGCTATCAAGGCTTCCAGAAGACAGGAAATATCAATATACTCCATAATATGCTCAGAGAAAGCTGAATTTTTCCATGAACTTTTCCCAAGATCAGCTAGGTAGCATTAGGCAACCAACCAGCCTACACATCAGGCTGGTTTCTGCAGCTGACAAATTAATGAAAAACAAGGACAAAGTGAATAAAAGAAATGAATCTTCACATGGCCTTTTCCACATGAATCAATTTATTAACTCTGAAAAGTGTTGTGGAAAAAGGTGACTGTTTTAGGTTTGCATCTGCAGGTATGAGTGTTCACAGTCAAAACAGTGCCCTTCTCTTGTGCAGTATGCAGTAATGTGCACTGCATAGTTTAAAAAATCCCTGAAATTTTAAGAAATATGAGGCCAAGCAAATTGAACATTCTGAGAAAGAGAATCCATGTAACCAAAATTACTGCTAGGGTTATACCACTGGAACACCATTTTCAAAGAGATAAAAAGAGAAATACATCAGCCCTTAGCAGTACATGGGGGCAATAAATATTAAAGCAGCAAAACCTGATGAGCATGAAAGATTTTCAGGTTATATATGGTCATTTTGTAGATAAAATACAACAATTAGAGATCGTGAGAACAAATATCAGAGAGGTGTAAAAGTCACACACATGAAGACATAAAAATAAAGATTAATTTCTTTAACCCGAAAAACCGCGCTGTTCAACTCTTTGCAGTAAGACTTTTGGTCTTAATCTTAGCTCCTGAAAACATTTCTAATCTAATGTGTAAGTGGATTTGAAGCCTTTCATTTGGTAGGGAAAGTTTGCACCAGCTATCACTTTTATGTACATAAATAAAGATCCCATTCCTTCTTCGGATGTTACATGCAAAGCATGCAGAATATTATACCTTCTCTCTTTGGCAGCAATGCTGGAAAATTTGAGACAAACAAGAAGTTCTATCCGGTCTCTTGCTCTTGTTGCAGGAAAATGTGCTATGTAAGAGTACTGCTGGTCAGTGTTTTGCAAAATTTTGTCCACCAGATTGCCTCCTTTCTTTGACTTTAAGACTTGTTCTGTCTTAAGGACAAGATTGTTCTTAATTTCTAAAATTTCTCATAAAGTTTGCTTTGTAGCATGCTAGAAAAGAACAACAGTTGAAACTTTAAAACAATTTAATCTGAATCTTTGCAGCCTAATCTGATAACAACACAGAAAAATGAAGCATTAACATCTTTATCAGAATTTGTGTTTACTAGACAAGATGCACACTTTACAGTTAGTGACACATCCTAGGCAACCATAATGATCTTACAACTGCATTCCTTTGGAAATATTCAGAATTTTTTTGAGAAAATAACTTCTCATCATGATCTATTTTTGAGCGTAAGTTACATTCTTCTGTTTATTCTCTCAAATTTCATATACTCTAAAAAACATGTCATCTCTTACTTAAATTTTGATTAATCAGTTAGTACTTAGTCCTAGCCTAAGCACAAAACCTGGAAAATCTATAGGCATCTGATAGTTAGGGGGTTCACAAATAATGAATGACATAACACCACAGAATATAAATAATCATACTATTTTGTGTATAGAAATTAATGAATTTTGATGCTTGACCAGCTCTAGTAAAAGGATTACTGCTACTAGCACAAGCAGATCTTTAGTTAGCTGTTGGGGTTTGGGAGTT
>VXAZ01002111.1:189378-229016 GCA_013399875.1 Gymnorhina tibicen | reverse complement strand
CTCCTCCCCATCAGCTCTTGAAAACTCACACGTTTCTCAGTGCCACAGCTTTTATGCAAATTCTAGGGAAATAAGGAAAACACCACTCATGCATGCATGGATGCAGTTGTTACTGAGAGAACCTGCTGAGCACCCTGGGATTTGCCTGATTTTAGAATTTCTCTTTAAGGACAACTTCCTCATAGTCAGGAATCCTGCAGATCACTCTGGCAGAGCTCCCAGCAAGAACATGGATCCTGTCATCAGGATGTGGATATAGCAGTGTGACTCCTCCTGAGGGCTTCCTCAGCACAGCTGGGATTCTGTGTGGAATGAGGGATCACAAGGCAAATTCCTCCTGCCCGACCAGCACAGCGCGGGTTTGGAGCAGGTGCTGATTTAGGAGCAGCAGCTTTGTGCCACGTCCCGTCAGAAACTTCAGCATAATTCAGTGCAAACCTTTCCAGCACTTTCTACAGGGCATCCATTTCAATCCTTATGAAATATTCCCTCGGTTTGGAAGGAAAACTGAAGCAGGCTCGTACACAAAGTGTATGTAGTGGAACAGGGATTCTGCCCAGGCCCTGCGGCGGGTGCACGGAGAGCCTCCCAGATTCCTGGCTCCGGGCAGCCCTGGAGCAGCTCCCTGCGAGCCCGGGGGCTCTGGGTGCTCCCTGCTCCCCTTCCCCCGCCTCTCACACCAGAATCATCCCAACCCCTTCCCAACCTCTCCCGATCCCCGCCCGCTGCGGGAACACAGAGCCCCAGGCTGGGGCAGGCTGGAAGGGACCACAGCGGCTGCTCCGGTCCCATCCCTGCTCAGCAGGGCCATCCCAGAGCACAGGGCACGGGATCGCCTGCAGGCGGCTCTGGAATGCCCCCAGGGAGGAGACTCCACAGCCTCCCCGGGCGAAAGCCCCGCTCCCAGCGGGACGAGGTGCTCGCGTTTGCCCAGGAGCTGNTGCCACCGTGGTGGCCGCACTCACCGCGTGCTCGCCGGGAGCCCGCTGCTTGAAGGTGGTGGAGAGCGAGATGGGCGGCACCACGGCCCCGGAGCGCCACTGCTCGGGCTCCTGGCCCGCGTGGATGGCGCTGGTGGCGAAGTGCTTGAAGGGAGGCAGAAACCCCTCCGTCCCCTTGCCCGCCATGGCCACGACTCTGCGGGACCGGCCCTCAGCGCTCCGGGGGGCTCGGCGGCGCGGGGCTCTCGCGCCTCCTCATTGGCTGCGGCGCCGGCGGGGCGGGGCCCCCGCGCCCTCCCATTGGCTGCCGGTGGGGCGGGGCCCGCCCTGCCCGGACAGCGCCCTCCCCCGCTGGGGGGCGCCCGCGCGCCGAGCGCTGTGGGGCCGCTCCCGGGGAGCCTTCCCTGGATCCAGGGGCGCCTTTCCCTGGGAATAACCGGGAATAATCCGGCAGCACAGGAGGCACAACTTCTGCCCTGGGCAGGGGCTGATCCCAGCAATTCCCCCTGCACAGGAGGCACAACTCCTGCCCTGGGCAGTGCCCAGCCCTGAACAGAGCCCAGAGAGGCTGTGCAGTCTCCTCCCTGGGGATATTCCAGAACCATTGGGACACAATCCCGTGCTCTCTGCTCCGGGATGGCCCTGCTGGAGCAGGGAGGTGGCACCAGAGGAGTCAGTGTGGTCCCTTCCAGCCTGACCCATCCTGGGATTCTGTGATTAAAAATTAATTCACTGGGTCTCCCTGCCAAGGTTATCCCGCATGGAGTGACGTCCGTGGAACAGCACTTTGGCATCTGAGGACAAAGAGCACATACGTGCTGAAGGCCACATATGAATGATTTTTATATTAGACTTCTTAAGGAAACATTTTCTTTGCAACAAAAATATGGATAAAATCTGAGCAAAGCTGGATCTAAGCAGAGCAAACCCTGGGATGTGTGCAGGGCCACACCCCAGCACACAAGCAGGAACCTGGGATTTAGGAGGGAGGAATTCCATCCCCTGGTGACAAATCTGCTCCCTATAGGAAAGTTCTGTTGTTAGATGGACAAAAAAACCCATTATCAAGAATTTGTTAAGTGTACAATAATCCCACAGTTGGGATTCCCTACAAACACCAGCTTTCCCAGAGCCCTTCCCGTGAGTAATGCCTTGGTTCCATTTGTGCGGTGAATAAAGGAGTCCATAATAAGCTGGTAAACAGTGACCTCATGCCTCCAGTAATTAAAAATGCAGCGTGAGGCTTCCAGCATCAGCTAAAACCTGAGCCAATCCATCCATCCCACATGTGCTCCGTGTGTGTTCCCAGCACGGGAGAACAGACAGGAGGCATCAGAACTGCTGACATTGCCAGCCTCTCACATTCTGCCTGGAAACGGGTTCGACTTCCCTCAAAAAACAAGGAGAGACAGAAAAATCTCATTGGAAAGACCACTGGAGTATAGAGCAAAACCAAATCGTTGGGGTTTCTTTCCTAGAATTACTTAAAATTCTGTGTTAGGACTGTGAAAAGCTGTGTGGGAAGCAGCTGGGGACAACAGGCACAGAATTCCTAAATCTGCCTAGAATTCTTCTTGGCCACTTGGGATGAGGGAGATGATGGGAATTGGGGAAAGACGAGGTCACCAGGAAGGCAGTTCTGTTGTCACAGCAGGTCTGGTCTTCCTGGCAACTTGGGGGTTGTTTTCCCTGGAAGAATTAGTAAAAAATCCAATTTAGCAGGAATTTGGGACATCATCCTTTTCACAATTATTCATTCCACACTGGAAGCAGAAACTTGCAGAACTGGCCCAGGAGCGGGAGGTGCTGTGGGAAATTGGGAAGCTCCGACCCAAACAGGTCCTTTCTGAGCTGACAATGCACCTACAAGGGCTCGCACCACGACAGGGGGACTGTCTCGTTTTTCCTTTTCCCCGCACGTGTTTTTGAGGGAGACTTGTCCAGGTCCCATCGTTCCCCGAAGAACTTTCCGTGGAGGGTGGAAAACACTGGAACAGCTGCCCAGGGAGTCGTGGACTCTCCCTGTCCCGGTCCCTCAGGATGTGCCCGATCCCGCCCCTCAGGATGTGCCCATTGGCACCGATCCTGTCCCTCAGGATGTGGTTGTTGGGATCGATCCCCGATCCTGCCCCTCAGGATGTGCCCGTTGGGACCGATCCCGCCCCTCAGGATGTGGTTGTTGGGATCGATCCCCGATCCCCGAGCCCGCCCCTCAGGACGTGCCCATTGGGACCGATCCTGTCCCTCAGGATGTGGTTGNCCCTCAGGATGTGGGTTTTGGGGTCGACCCCCGATCCCCGAGCCCGCCCCTCAGGACGTGCCCATTGGGACCGATCCTGTCCCTCAGGATGTGGTTGTTGGGATCGATCCCAGATCCTGCCCCTCAGGATGTGCCCGTTGGGACCGATCCTGCCCGTCAGGACGTGTCCGTTGGGACCGATCCCGTCCCTCAGGATGTGCCCTTTGGGATCGATCCCCGATCCTGCCCCTCAGGATGTGCCCGTTGGGACCGATCCTGCCCGTCAGGACGTGTCCGTTGGGACCGATCCCGTCCCTCAGGATGTGCCCTTTGGGATCGATCCCCGATCCTGCCCGTCAGGACGTGCCCGTTGGGACCGATCCCGTCCCTCAGGATGTGCCCTTTGGGATCGATCCCCGATCCTGCCCCTCAGGATGTGCTCATTGGGACCGATCCCGTCCCTCACGATGCGGTTGTTGCGATCGATCCCCGACCCGCGATCGCGCCCCTCAGGCCGTGCCCTTCGGGGCGGATCCCGCCCCGCCCCTCCCGGTCACTCCGTGGCTCCTCCCGCGCGCCCTCGCGGTGCGGCGCAGTCTCGCGAGAGCGGCGGCGCAAGATGGCGGCGCGGAGCCGAGGCCCGTGAGGCGCGGGCGGAGCTGCGGCCGCTCCGGGGGCTCCGGGCGGGACCGGCNCCGTCCCTGCCGGGCCCGAGCGCGGCCCCTTCCCCGTGCACGAGTGCGTGTTCAAGGGGGACGTGCGGCGGCTCTCGGCTCTCATCCGCACCCAGGGCATCGCCCAGAAGGACAGTCACGGTGAGCGGGACACACCGGGGGATCCAGGGCTCGGGACCGCGTCCCGCCGGGGCGGGAGGTGCGGATGCGGAACCGGGAAATAGGGAATTTCTGGGAGTTTTATAAGGGAGGTTCATAAGGATGTGTGAATCCCCTTTAGGAAGGACTTTGGACAAATGATGGAGTGACTGGATAAGGGGGATTGCTTTCACTGATAGAAGATAGGGTTAGATGGGATATTGGGAAGGAATTGTTCCCTGGGAGGGTGGGGAGGCCCTGGCACAGGGTGCCCAGAGCAGCTGTGGCTGCCCCTGGATCCCTGGCAGTGCCCAAGGCCAGGTTGGACGGGGCTTGGAGCAAGCCTGGGGTAGGGGAAGGTGTCCCTGCCCGTGGCAGCGGTGGGACTGGGCTTTAAGGTCCATTCAACCCAAACCATTCCGTAATTCCATGATTTTCGTAATATGAATGAGCAGCGTCAGCTCCAGTACCAGCACTGTGCTGGCAGAGCTGCCTCTGCCCAGGTGCTGCTCTGTGTCCAAGAGCCCACTGCATTTGAAAGATTCGTTCTTTTTAAGGTGTCTGAGCTGTCACCTGTTTGCTTTGGGGGATGATGAGCGGTTCCTTTGGCTGTTGGCGGAGCAATCTTTGGTATTTCCCCAGGCTAGAAAAACCAAACCTTTTTTCCCCTTTCTTTTTAAACGCTGTGGTTCTGGATTTTGAGAGAGTTGTTCTCAGCTGCTCCCCTGCAAATGCTCTGTCCACAGCAGTGTCAGTGGCAGAGGTGGAATCTGATCCTTGTGCTGCTCTGAAATTTGTAAATATTGAATGTCTTGCCAGGCCTTCTAAAAACACTTTAATTTGGGGAATATTTTATGCTGTTAACAAATAAATTAGCCTGGGGGATCAGCTTGACCTTCATAGTTAGTTTTAATTTCTGTTTTTAATACCTGTTTCAAGAGTAACATGATCCATTTCTGCTGGAGAATTCCAAGCTCCACGTGTGTGGTGTCTGAGAAGTTGTGATAAAGGGGATGCTTGTGTTGTGTTTCTGATAAGGAGATTGGCTGTGCTTAATTGTGGGGACACGAAGGTAGAAGGTCTGTGGGACTGGCACGATGGCAGGAGCGATGGAGCTGGGAATTACAGCTGTGTCTGTGGTGGCACGGGGCACTGGAACGCAGCTGAGGGATGCGGAGTAACACAGGGCTCAGCTCCCAGGATGGGCAGCAGTGTTCCCTACAACTGGCACAGCGCTTTCCGAAGGGCAGTGTTCCAAATCCAGCTACAGATCTGTTTATCCTGCCACCTTCATTCCAGCAAATCCCGCTAGAATGAAAGCAGCAGACTTGGGGAGGATTTTTCCCACTCGGTCTATTCCTGCTGCTGCTTCTCCCTGTTCCTCCTCCAGTTCCTCTTCCAGCAACTCAGCAGCAGCAGCAACTCCAGATCTGTACTTGAAGGCACTTCCTGGTCCCTCTTTGCTGCACTGGCACCCTCAGTGTGTATCACAAACATTGATTCCATCCTTTTTTAATCCATATATATCCTATATAAATCTCCTCTCTGCTTTCCCAGCTCTGTTTAGAGTTGGGACACTTTGGGGATCTCTGACTCATCATCTTCCTCCAAGTTTTTACTTGAACTATTCAGAAAAACCCCACAACAAACCTCTTGATGGCTTGACATTCCAAAGGCCTGAGTAACATTTCCTTGTTATTGTTTTCTTCCTGCCTGATTCCATCTGTCACTTGTTTACACACTGGAACTGGGAATTATTTGGGGGACACTCCAGCTGATGATTTGCTCAGAAGTAAGCTAGAGGAAGCCTGGGATGTGGTAAGGATTGGACAGAGGGGAGAGAGAACTTATTGTTAATAATCCAGGCCTGTTCTAGTGTTGGTTCAGTGCAGGAAAGCCAAATCCTGTGGAATGGGAGACTCCTGCTGTTCTGCTAAAAGCAACTGAGTGTTAATTGAGTGCCTGCCCAGCTCCCTAAATTAACCTCCAAATCACTGCCCAGAGGAGGGCCGGTGTCATTATTCCCAAACAGTGAGCTTCCTGGGAGAAGCCTGTAGCTACACCTAGTAGATAACTTACAGTTCTATTATAACATGCATTTAAGAGCTTAAATCCCGGAACGGACAAATCCTCTTGCTGAATTACTGCTGGAAAACAGCTGGAAAACAGCCCTGGCTCCCTGGAGGTGTGCAGGTGCCTCAGCAGAGGTGGAAGGCCACACGTGTGTGGGGACAGGTGCTGTGTCTGAGGTGTGGTTTTGTGCCAGCAGGCCTTGTTTGCCTGCCTAGATGTGCACGGGCAGGATTCCAGGAGCTGCTGGAGTGCTGATTTCTTGGGACAAGGGGCTGTAGCTGTGCTGGGCACTGGTGAGGCCTCACCTCAAATCCTGGATTCAGTTCTGGGCCCCTCACTACAACAAAGACATTGAGGGGCTGGAGCAAGTCCAGGGCAGGGAACGGAGCTGGGAAGGGTCTGGAGCCCCAGGAGCGGCTGAGGGAGCTGGGAAAGGGGCTCAGCCTGGAGCAAAGGAGGCTCAGGGGGGCCCTTGTGGCTCTGCACAAGTCCCTGACAGGAGGGGGCAGCCGGGGGGGTCGGGCTCTGCTCCCAGGGAACAGGGATAGGAGGAGAGGGAACGGCCTCAGGCTGGGCCAGGGGAGGCTCAGGGTGGACAGCAGCAGGAATTTCCCCATGGAAAGGGTGGTCAGGCGTTGGCAGGGGCTGCCCAGGGAGGTTTGGAGTGCCCATCCCTGGAGGTGTCCCAGGAAGGGCTGGAGGTGGCACTCAGTGCTCTGGGCTGGGGACAGGGTGGGCATTGGGCACAGCTTGGGCTCGGTGATCCTGGAGGGGTTTTCCAGCCTCACCGACCCTGTGATTCCATGATTCTATGGAAGTATTTCCCCCTGGCTTACATAATTTGCATTTCCTGAGTACACGGTGTGGCTTCCTCTCAAACATGCTCCCCAGGAAGGTTGCTTCCATCCCCTACCAGAGCCTGGCCGCATCCAGGATTCCCAGTGCTGTGCTGGCTCCCAGATGTTGGAGCAGCTATTAATAGAAGCAGGAGTTTAGCTGGGTTAGTGTATGAGCTGGGATGTGGCTGCCTGGGATGCTGCCAGTGTCCTGCAAGGATGAAATGCAGGACACATTGAACAGCCCTTTCATCCCCTCTTGGGCAAGCAGGGCAGAGTTTCCATCTCCATCCGAAATTCCATGATGCTGCAGGGTGCTGGCATTTCTGTAGCAGCCTCTCCCAGATGTGCAGCACATCCTCTGCACAGAGCAGGTTCTTACTGCTGACAAAATGGGAGTTAGAAAATGACTCTCAACCAAGTGTGTGTGCTAGAATTGCACAAGAAATTTGTTTTGCAGCATTTTTTCTCTCGACTACTCTAAGAAAGTGTTTAGATGTGCAAAATACAGTTAAATGGAAGAACTTTGCATCTTAAGCTCCCTAAATGAAGTGTGTCATGAGCCTGGTAGCAGCATTAATCCAGGAAAAACAGCTCTGGGTGCCTCACAGTGAATATTTAACAACACAAATGCCACCTGTGTCACGAGCATCGCCAGGAGAATGGCGACAGGTTTGAGAGGCTGCTGATCATCACCAAAGCTTTCTTTGGAAACAACCAAAAGGCAGCTTTGTAGTGAAGGTGCTCTTGCTTCTCAAAATGCCCAGTACTGCAGTTGTAAAAAATGAGTACTCAGTCTTTGAAAAATTAATAACACAGGCTGTTAAATTTTTAATCAGTATAATATCTGTGAGTAGCTTTTAACCCAGATATGTCAGGCTGGGAAGGGATCAGACCCTTCAGCCCATGAGGAGCAGTGGGGTTTGGGTTCTGTCTTTCTCAGAGACACAACTGGACCTCTTTGCCTGGAGTGAGTTTCAAGATATCATTAAAAACCCTCTCTTGGCCCATGAAATGTGTCTCAGTATATTTATTTTGACAATTATAGTCCACATTGGTTGCTTAGAAAAATGTCACTCCTCTGGTGGGTGTTGGTGTGTTCCTGGGGTAGAGCAGGAACTGGAGTTTCCTAAGGAAGGGAATATTTTGAATTCCAGTAACTTTAATCTAATCTCTTTTATTTCTATGGTTTATTTTAGGAAACACTCCTTTACATCTTGCTGTGATGTTGGGACATAAAGGTGGGTAGAACCATTTGTTTTGTTTCCTCTTCAGTGATCCTGAAGATTTGGGGGCAAGAGGAAAAAGGGATTTTTTTCCATTTTCCTGAACGTGATCTTGTGTTTCAAGCTAGTGAGGTTTTCTGGGAAGAAGATGCCTCATGGATTTGGAGGAGAAGAGTGGGAAAAGAAATCTGACCCTTATTGCCATTATCCCATCCATCCCTGCCCTCTGGCAGTGGGAAGCCATTCCCTGTGTCCTGTCCCTCCATGCCTTGTCCCCAGTCCCTCTGCAGCTCTCCTGGAGCCCCTTTAGGCACTGAAAAGGACTCTGAGCTCTCCCTGGATCCTTCTCTTCTCCAGGTGAGCACCCCCAGCTCTCCCAGCCTGTTTATTGAACTGGAAATGGAATCTGGCTGGTAATTCCAAGCTTATTTGCTTGCTCCCTGCAGAGTGATGTTCTTGTCCCGGGCACTGTGTTTAAGGAACCATAAAAATCCCTTGGTGTCGTGGCTGGGTTAGTCAGGGCCTTTGTTCATTCCCACAGGAGACAGTTTATTCAGCAGGGAAGTATCTCTTCCTCCTCAGCCCCTGAGCCTGCCACTGACTCACGGCTGTTGCATCTGGAATGACCAGTGCAGTTTCCTGTGGCACCTGTGGTAGGAAAATAGCCCAGGAGGTCCCTGTCTTGGTGATGAGACATTCCTTCAGCTCCAGCTCCAGCTGGGCCCTGCTCCATCACCTCCAGACTGCTCAGGGTGGCTTTAGTGACATGTGCTGAGGTTTTCCTGTGGTTGGAAACTGAAGACCCATTTCCAAGGAGCACATGGGAACACTGGAACCTTCCTCGTCTCCTTAATTTTTTCATTCCACTGTCACTTTTCACCCGTGGACAGGGAACGCAAGTGCAGCTGTGTGGTACAGTTGGTTACACACCTGCTCTGAGGCTTTCCTGGAACAGAGGTGTCTGTTTGCCCTCTTTAAATCCCAGATTCCCCAGGTTGTTCTGGCACACAGGGATGTGTTGGTGCCTCAGCCTCCTCTGCCTGCCATACACCTGATGGACTCAGGAGTTGCCCCACATCTGTGTCCCCATAGTCCATTCACCCCTTAGAGAGGGATGAAGGCCCTGAGGTATCTCTTGGTGCATGGGTTTGTGTGTGAAGCAGAGAGAGCTGATGCCACACATTAAATATAAATATCCTTGTTCCGTAGTGGTGTGTGTATCTGACATGCAGAAATGTTATAAAAAGCAAAATCCATGTAGCAGGAGGGACAAGTGTTCAGCGTTATGTAATTGGTGGCTGATCACCAATGATTTTTAGTGCTGCTGTTGAACAGGGAAGTGCTGTGAGTACTTGTGTAAATGGCTTTGTTTGCTGGAGTCAGAATCCAGATACGTGTTTTGATAATCTGTGTAATATCTCTGATGTGAATTGCTGTAGTAGAGCTTTATTCTGACTGATCCTGCTGCATCCCTGATGTTTGCTGTAAATAACTGCGGATATTTTGTGGATTTTTTCCCCCCAGAATGTGCCCACCTGCTTTTAGCCCATAATGCTCCAGTAAAGGTGAAAAACGCTCAGGGATGGAGCCCTCTGGCCGAAGCCATCAGCTATGGAGACAGACAGATGAGTAAGCACCTCTTCATTCATCCAAATTTGCCAGTTATTCCCAAACTGGGGCTCATTCAGAACAGGAAGGCAAAGCTCTCAAGCTGTGTTCTTTTCCCACAGCCCTCTTCCAGCTCTCTGAAGGGTTTCTCTTAATCAGCTGAACATTCTATATCTAAACATGATCAGGCACATCCATTTCCGTGATAAGGAGTTGCACTGGGTTACATAAGCAAACTGTTAACTCTGCTCAGACTGAAGGGGTTGGGAAAGCTCTGCACGAGCGTTCCGGGCTTGGAATGGGAGTGACAGGATCCGAATGGATTTTAGCTGTGTGGGATCATCTCCTTGGAGCTGCTCCCTGTGGTCACAGGTTTGTTTATGTATCAATTGCCAGTGGGATGTGGCTTTTAGGCTGCATCTCAACAGGCCAGTGGGGAAATATAATTTATTATGTATTATTCAGATATTATTTATTCACCTCAGGCATGGAGTAGCAAAGGGAAATTATTCTACTGCTGCTCACTGGTGGATGTTAATAGTATTTGTTACTGCCATGTGTGGTGGTGCATTCCTATAGCAGGAAACTCACTACGTGTTATATATATATAAATGCATTATTAATATATTAATGCACTCATTTATAATTTGCCAACAACATTCTCATGTCAGGTCCTCACTGCTGATTTTCTCAGTGGAGTAGGTGTCACACGTATTTAATGCCATATATTTGTATCCACGTATTTACTAATACCCGTGTAAAAACCCTCTTGTCATGATTATATAGCTTATTTTATAAACAATTATTGAGGCCTTCCTTCCTGGGGCAATCCGAGCAGGTTAATGTGCACTTACTGTAACTGGGATTGATTTCTCAGAGGTCTGACGAAATGTTCCATTGCACTGTTGGGTTTAAGACCTCAAATAAGACACTCACCTATAATTACCAAACAAACAGAGTTCATGGAGTTAATTCCTGTGCAGTTTCAGCACTCCTGAGGAAGCTCAAGCAGCAGTCCAGGGAAAGTGTTGAAGAGAAGCGACCTCGGTTATTAAAAGCCCTGAAAGAGGTGAGTTGTGCTGACAAAAGCAGATGGGGTGGAAAGCAGTGACTTGTGCTCTTAAGTATGGACACTCTGGAAAACTGTCAGGAAGTTTTTTCCATGGTTTTACCAATCTTCTGCTCTTAAAAGCAATCTTGGCTCCGTTTTAAGAGGTCACAGAATTATATTTATTTTAAGAGAATGCTTCCTTTCAACTTTCAGAAGTTCAGATACAAGGTTTGCGTAAGACAGACCTGCTCGTCATCTTTGCAATCTCAGAGTTAAAGAATCTCTGTTTCATTAGATTATTAAGGCTTTCCCAAGTCTTGTATCAACGAATGATTTCCTGGTCTGTTCAGTCCCCAGATGACACTTGCTCAGTGTGATGGAGGAGATTTTTGGTTTCATTCTCCAGCAGCATCCAGCAGCCAGTTCCCCTTGGGCACAGTGAAATATTGCTCAGTTTGAGGACAGCAATTTGTAGAAACCCAGTTTTTTATCACAAGTTAATGAAATTGTCCCTGTGAGGGCTGAGCTGTGTTGGTGGGGTTGGCTTTGGCTGACACGTGCTCTGGAGGCACAGGAGGTCTGCCCTGATGACTTCAGCACGTTTGCACGAGGCCAGTGGAAATGGGTGTTTGCAATACTCCTGCCTGAAACTTGACTCATTAATTATTGTATAATTAATTCTAATTCCGTGGGGTTGGATGGGATCAATCAAAGCAAGCAGAGAGCTCCATAGGTGTTTTTTAAACACACGTTTACAATAAATCTTTTGCAATCCAGGGCTCCATAGTTGTGTGAGTTAGTATTAAAAAATGATGAAAAATGTGAGTTCAAATGAGTTACATCATTTTCTCATTATTGATTCTGCTGCATCTAAAGCTTCAGTAATGTTTAAGTTCAGTATAAATTCAAGTACAACGTCCGAGAAAGTTTTCTTTGTTTGCCAAACACAACTTCTGCCTGTCTTGCAGCAAATTTTACAGTTATTTAGCCTAAAAAGCTTGTTAATACATTCTTCTTTTCTTCTCAGCTAGGTGACTTCTATCTAGAGCTTCACTGGGATTTTCAAAGTTGGGGTGAGTGATTCCATGTCCCTTCCCCAGGGAGATAATGCAATCAGCCTGCAGCACACTTGTTCTCCTCTGGTTTGTGCTGGAACATTCACAATCCAGTGCTCAAGAGCTGAGTCCTAAGGAAAGGACACCCAACTGTTTCCAGATTTGTTTTTGCTTATTCCCTTTTGGAGCTGAATTCTCTTCTGTCATCCCGTGACTCAGTAAGGGGGGGGAGGAGCTGTTTGCTGTAGGAACCTGGTCCATGGTTCCCGTGGCAGGGGCTGGAATGGGATGATCTCTAAGGTCCCTCCCAACCCAAACCAGTCTGGGATTCCATGATTTTATGTGCTTTAATAAAGCCTTAGTCCAAGCTTAATGCTTTGGACCATTTTTTCTGCTTTAACTGGAGCCAGGCTTTCAGTTGGTGCAATATATAAACTGTCAATCCCAGAACTCAAATTGTGAACAGCCAGAATTATTAGAATTCATAAATGGTTTACCTGTGATGGAGATACAAATTCCATCTGATATTGGAAGCAGTGTGTGCAGTTAAAAATCAGTTTTATCAAATAGAAATACCCCTGGTGTTGGTTGTGTTTGATTGAGATGATGATGGAAAATGCTGTATTTGCATTAAAACACATCCAGAACCAAACTGATGGAATGGTTTTAATGGGAACACTTTGCAGAGGGATCTCAGTGTCCTGATTGCCTTTTCTCTCCCTCCTTTAGTGCCTTTACTTTCCCGAATTCTGCCTTCTGATGCATGTAAAATACACAAACAAGGTATAAATATCAGGTGAGTGCTGCTTTTGTACCCAAACACCTTGTGCCAGGGAACAGCTGGATCCTGGTGGGCCTGGCAGAATCCCCTGAGCAGTCTGGGCACATCCGTGACACAGCGCCGTGGCTGGGAGTTTCAGGCTCTCTGATTATCTCTTTTGAGCTGAATTTAACTTAAATGTAGAGCAAGAGCAGTTCAGCTGGATAAGGCTTTATCTACCAGTGAAAACCAGGGATTGGATATTTATAACACAGTTGCAAATAAATTCCAGTATTTTGTGGAGAAATGTTGCTGCTCCAGTCTGTAGTTAAAAAAAAAAAAAAGTGATTTAATTTCTCTCTTCAAAGTGTTTAATGTGACAAATTCACAAACTCAGTAGGGGGTTTCAGGAGTCTCTTCAAGCACAGCTCTTCAACTGCTTTAGTTTGGAATCAAATGTATTTTCTTTAGGGGCCAAAGTTTGAAACAAAGAGGCAAGAATATGATCCTGGAGATTCAACCTGTAGAAAGTTTTGTTCTATTAAAGGTGTAGCTTGGGTGTGTAAAGTGAATTTTTAGGTGAAGTTTGAGTCCGGGGCTGTTACTTTCCTTCTTATTTCTGAGTGCTCTGCCTGTATGAGGCCTGAACTGAGGGGAAATAGATAAATACAGGTTTTTCCTTGAGATCAGAGGCAAATCTATGAGGAGTTTAAATCCCTCACCACTTAGAGCTGAAGAAGTCACCCAGTTCAGGTCCTTTAACCACCTTTTTAAGAGAAATCAGTGCTCTGGCAATGCTGGGTATGAATTGCTGCAGAGATCCATGGCCTCGGCTCCATCTTCTTCCAGTTATTCAGGTCTGCAGGAGCATTTCCTTTGTGTTGGTGAGGGAGAAAAATAGAAATAGCAGTGAAACTAAGTCAAATGAAAAAAAAAAGAGTTTGTTTCTTAGTCCTCCTCAGAATTTGGGTCATGTCCCAGTATTGTTACTCGAGTCAGGGGCTGTGTAGGACAGTGCCGAGGAGTTGTTTCTCAGTGTGCAACACTGAATAAATTCTCTCCCCTCCTCATGCTGGCAGTATTAAATACAACTTTCTGAAGAAAACTTTACCTTTATAGCAATTTTTTGCTGATTTCTGCGTTCTGGCTTCACTTAGGGAATCCTATGCAAACTCAGCCCTTTATGTGTTTGTTTGCCATTAAAAAAAATCGCTTTTCTGCCTTGAAAGCTGGATTTCCTCCTGTGTTTATGGGTCATTTTTGTGAAATGTGGGTTTGTTTCCACAGGCTGGACACAACTCTGATAGACTTTACTGACATGAAGTGCCAACGAGGGGATTTAAGCTTCATTTTTAACGGTGACGCCGCACCCTCCGAATCTTTTGTAGTTTTAGACAATGAGCAAAAAGTTTACCAGCGAATACACCACGAGGTAAAGCTCTGGGAAGGGGGTGGGACACATCCCAGGCTTTTTTGGGAATGTAGTAAAACAAAATTCGCCTCAGAAAGACCCAAAGAACTGCGAGCCAAAGAATTTTTTTCCTCAGTTGTTGCAACTTGAGCTGTGAAGGTGACATCGAATTTTGTGAGGAAAACCAGCTTTGAATCCAGATTTCTGGTCGAGGGAAAGGTGGAATGGGAATAGATTGGAAAGGTGTATTTTAAATTACGATGTGCTGCTTTTAATCTTTCCACTGGGCTTAGCTTAGGTGTCCTCGGGTGGGTTTTCAGAGCTGTTCCCATGGCTTTGCATCCTTGGCCAGTTCAGCTGATAACAGCGTGACTCACTGGACCCCCTGTAATTAGTCAAGTCTTTAATTACAGCTTTATCCCCCAATCACTTAAGGAGATGGATTATTGCCTCTGGAAAGGGTGTGGCCGCTGAGCTGCTGGATAAATCCCATTGGGATGCTTTATTCACATTAATATTCAAGATTAAACTATTTGGAAACCATTTGGCCAGAGGTTTTATAAAACCGTTTGAAAATTCAGGAAGTGCTGCTTCTGGGAAAAGATCCAAAGGACAAGGCTTACGGATTTGTATTTATTTGTGTATTTTTAGAAGAAGTTGTTTGTAAGTTCTGCTGAGTATTTTGGAATGTTTCTTCCAGGAATCTGAGATGGAGACAGAAGAGGAGGTTGACATTTTGATGAGCAGTGATATTTACTCTGCCACCTTATCCACCAAATCCATCACGTTCACACGGGCCCAGACGGGGTGGCTCTTCAGGGAGGACAAAACTGTGAGTGGGAGGGAAGCTCAGAGCCTGGTGCTGGGCAGGAGGGAGGAGGGAAAGGCACTGGAAGAAGCATTGGAACAGATTTCCCAGAGAAGCTGTGGCTGCCCCATCCCTGGCAGTGCCCAAGGCCAGGCTGGATGGGGCTTGGAGCACCCTGGGACAGTGGAAGTGTCCCTGCCCTGGTAGGGGGTGGCACTGGATGGGCTTTGAGGTCCCTTCCAACCCAAACCAATCCAGGATTTTGAAAGGGTAAGGTGTTCAGGACAAAGGAAAAATCCCTCTCCCTGTATCCCCAATTGTCACAAGTTCATTCCATGTGGAATCTCTCTGCTGGACTGCCTTGAGAAGGAAAAACTAGGAAGAAAGATAACTGTAGCTGTTGGGCAGGGGGAGGACAGATTGTCCTGGCAATGACTTTGTTCCAGGAGTCTCTAGTCTCTGCAGGTTGATTCCAGGGCGTGCAGGCAGGATTCTGTGCATTCCTCTTGGAGAAAGACAGGGATGGGAGTGCTCTGGAGAGGGATTTCACTCAAATTCTTAAACAATCTCTGTCTTAAAGCTTCCCTTGATAAGAAGTACCTGCTCCTGCTGGAGTTCTGGGGTTGCCCACTGCCAGCCCATGTGGGGGGCTGGGGGGGTGCCAGCTCAGTCCCCAAGTTCCCTTATTGCCATTACTGGATACACAAGAATTGAGATGTTTTTGTTTTATCTTCTGTGACTCATTAATGTCCCCATTCCTTCCGTGCAGGAGAGAGTAGGAAACTTTCTGGCAGATTTCTACTTGGTGAATGGACTTGTATTGGAATCCAGGAAAAGAAGGGAACATCTCAGTGAGGAGGACATCCTTCGGAATAAAGCAATCATGGAGAGCCTGAGCAAAGGGGGCAACCTCATGGAGCAAAATTTCGAGGTATAATTGATAAACTCTTCCCAGGGTGTGGGAGAATAATCTTGCACACCAGTCATGGTGCAAAATGCATAGATAATGTTTTTATTTTCTTTTGATTGGCATAATTTACAAACAATAAACATGACCCACAAGTATAATTGTGGTGATGCATTAATGAATTACCCTGATTAGTGCACACAGGGAGGGATTTCTGTGGTTATATTGGGTATTCAGCCTTAATTTGTCTCTTAGAAGAGATGAGGGGTTTGGCTGTGGCAAATCACTTCGGATTCTTTTAGACCCAGTGTTGATTGTTGGGAATGAAAGGGAAGCCAGAAAGGCAATCGTGTTCCTTTGAGCTTCATTGAAATGGGAGGAAGCCTATGATTAGCACCAGGAGATCAAGAGCTCTTCAGAATGAGCCAGGCTTCAGCTGGGAACACACACAGAGCTTTTAAAGTGATTAATTTATTTCTGCGTGAGCTGGAGCTGCTGCCTTGGCGCTCAGACCCCTGAATTAACTCATTATGGTGGAGCAGCACAGCCCGGTCCTATGGAAGGTGCCCTTGGAGGCCCAAACGCCTCAGTGGGGGCTGAGAGCAGGAGCTGGGCTAAGCAGGGCAGGCTGTGTGGCCGTGGCTGGAGCGGAGGGGCGGTTCCAGGTGGGAATGTTGGGCCGAGGGGGGCCGGGAGGCGCCGGGAGCTGAGCTGTGTCTGTCCCGCAGCCCGTGCGCCGGCAGTCGCTGACGCCGCCGTCCCCCAACACCATCTCCTGGGAGGAGTACATCTCTGCAGAGAGTGGCAAGTGAGTGCTGCTGGAGCTGCCAGGGATCCCAGGGATGCCTCTGGATTCCTGGGATGGGGCTGGGTGGGGGGGTTGGTGGGGCTTTCTGTGTTCTCCACTCGGTGGGTGCTGCTCGTGTGTGGTTCCGTGGGGAGGGAGGGGCGCTGGGTTCGGTGTCTGTGTTTGTTCTCCAGAGGGCGGGAAGGGATGGATCCCTGTGTGTGGGAACAGTGGCAGGGCCTCAGCTACAGGCAGGGAATCCTGGAGTGCTTTGGGTTGGAAGGGACCTTAAAGCCTGTCCAGTTCCACCCCCTGCAATGGGCGTTTCTGGGCAGTGGTTAATAAACAGTTGCTGCAGGGTTTATTAACACCATGTTTATGAGGAATTGCTGGAAGATTTTCTTGGGAGTAGTTTCCCTGTTTTTGTCTTGTCTCCTGGTTTAGCAGAACTCAGAGTAATCTAATTTAAGAGTTTTTTCTGTCTTTACTTTGCACAGCTTTGCAATAAAGCAAATCCTTTGAAAGTAGGGATTCTTCCTTGATGTTTTCCAACCCAAGTTTTCCTTCCTCTAAACCCAGGGTTTCCCTGGGAAGCACTGACTTTGCCTCTCCCTCTCCCTCACAGAGCTCCTCACCTGGGCAGGGAGCTGGTCTGCAAGGAGAGCAAGAAAACCTTCAAAGCCACGATAGCAATGAGCCAGGAATTCCCCTTAGGAATCGAATCGTGAGTCCAAACTCCTGGCCAGGGGTGTTATTCCTGTAGGGAATGTTTTAACGTGTTCATGAACTGCAGAGTCCTCCAGATCCCCTGGAGTGGGAGCTGGCAGTGCAGTCAGGCTGTTGAGCAAGGAATCCCTTAAACTGGGAAGCTGGGAGCTGCTGTGGCTGGGGGAGGAGCCAAGCCCTTATCTGGCTTGATAAGAGCAGAGCTTTGGGCAGGGTTATCAGTAACTGCTCCCTGATGGGCCTGATCCCACAGAATCCTGAAATGGTTTTCCCCATAACAAGTTTTAGCACAAAATTGTGTTCCCTGAGCCAGTGCAAAGCCAGGTCAGTTCCTCGTGTCCATGGAGAAGGGAGGTGGTACCACATCCCTCATCTCCTGTGGGAAACGAGGACAAGGAATTGCTGCCCTGACATTGGTTTGTTGGAATTCTGGATCAGCAGGAGCTGGGTGTGGGGTGACCCTGAAGCCCTGGGGATGGAGAAGGGGGGATGATGTCATTGTCACCTCCTCTGTCCCCCGGGCCCTTTGGATCAGGTTTTCCTGCCCGGAGGGACGAGGTGTGGCAGGAGGATCTGCCACGGGCTCTGCTCTCCTTTTGCAGGTTGTTGAATGTCTTAGAAGTCATTGCACCCTTCAAGCACTTTAACAAACTTAGAGAATTTGTTCAAATGAAGCTTCCACCAGGCTTTCCTGTCAAATTAGGTAAGAGCACACAGCAAGTCCCAGAATATGGGGTTGGAAAAGCCCAACCATTCCCCAGCACTGCCAAGGCCACCACTGCCCCATGTCCCCAGTGCCACATCCACACAGCTTTGAATCCCCTGCAGGGATGGGGACTCCACCCCTGCCCTGGGCAGCTGTGCCAGGGCTGGGCAGCCCTTTCTGTGAGAAATTTTCCCTAATATCCAGTCCAGATCTAAACACGTGCACTTATTCCTGTCATACGTTCAGAAGGTGTTTTTTGGAGATTTGGGAAAGAACTCTCACCTGGGAATGTGTTGCTGGAGATTTCAGGAGCACAGAAGGGCTGGGGCTTTGCTCCAAGGGCAGTGGGATGTGCTGGATTATTCCTGCACTGGAGGAGGAGCTCAGGTGTGGAGTATTTTCTAACATTCCTGTGTTTCCTTTTCTCCAAGGACTACTGGTGATAGATTTATTTTTAGTGAAAAATATAAAACTGTTGCACTTGTAACAGATGGAAATGTCTAAAATGAACGTATTCACAGGATAGATGATCCCAGCACAAGCTGCCCAAAAGCAGCAGCCCCTTTCCTAAGGGATACAGGATTCCTGGAATTGCAGGGAGCTGTGTGAGCCTGACAATCCTGGACAGGCTGTGCTCTAACTCTGCCATATTTGCACAGCATTCCGGAGCAGTTTGGGTTGGGAGAGACCTCAGATTTCATCTCATTCCACCCCAGAGCAGTTTGGGTTGGGAGGGACCTCAAAATCCCTCCCATCCCACCCCTGCCATGGCAGGGACACCTCCATGTCCCAGGCTGTTCCAAGCCCTGTCCAGCCTGGCCTTGGACCCTTCCAGGGACAGGGACTGGTGCCATTCCCAGTTTTCCTTGCCCCTCACCGTGCCCCTCCGTGCCCGCAGACATCCCGGTGTTCCCCACCATCACGGCCACTGTGACGTTCCAGGAGTTCCGCTACGACGAGTTCGATGACTCCATCTTCACCATTCCCGACGACTACAAGGAGGATCCCAGCCGCTTCCCGGACCTCTAACGGGACTGCAAGGTTCCCGGGGAATATCCCCAGCGGCATCCCAGGGACGGGGAATGGCTGCACCCACAGTAGAGTAGAGCCGTGGGGCGCAGGAAGGGATGAACTCCGTGAGCCCGCAGCAAAGGGAACGAGCGGCAGTGCGGATGCGCCGGCACCGCGCCGGGCATCCAGCCCCTCCAAGCTCCCGCTTCCCAGAGCCTCCTGCCACCATTCCCTTTGGCACAGCCGGTCCTGGCCCGGGAGCTGCCACCCCCCAGCCGGGAGGAGCTGCCGGTTTTTAAATTTTTTACGCTTGTGGTGATCCACGAGGCACTGCTGGACCTTGGCACCGAGCTGGGCCCGGGGCTGGGGGTGAGCCCCCCGTCCTTGCCGTGCTCCCTGTTCCCTGAGCTCGCAGCTCAGCCACGGAATGTTGGAAGGTATCCCGAAGGAATGCCTTGGCTGTAGATGAATGAACCAAACGGGCACCATTGACACTTGGATTTCCTCCTGCAACCCAGGGCAGAGCCAGCTGTGCCCTGCAGGGAACGAGGCACCTCCGGAGCACCGGCACAGCCCGGTGCTGTCCCTGCCTGATCCCTTCATTCCCGCTTCCCTCCCCGCTCTCTGCTCCCTGCCTGGCTCCCTGTGGTTTTGGGGAGCACTCCAGGGCTGCCTGGCCAGGAATGTCACTTGTTAATCCTTCATTTGACCCTCCCTTGGGAGAGGTGTCCCAGAAAGGCCGAGCACCACCAGGTCAGTTCGTGTGTGCCCTCAGCAGCCTGGAAAAACTGGGATGCACTGGAGGCACTGGGAGAAGCTCAGGCATTCCCCCTTCCTGCAGGAGGAGCTTTCCCTGCACTCGGGGTCATCGTGGTGCTCACGGGAGCTTTCACTGGGATGTTTCCACAGTCATTTACTTCCTGCCTCTTCTTATTTTACTCACAGAGAATCCCAGACTGGTTTGGGGTGGGAGCGACCTTAAAGCTCATCTTGTCCAACCTTCCTTCATGGATGTTTCAGTACTCCAGCTTCTCGAGCTTATTCCCATTCCCAGTGGTTCCAATCTCCTCATCTGACAATAATCCACCTTTGTGGGGTTTGTTAGGCAGGATTTGTGCAAAAGGCTGATGGTGCTATTTGTTTGTATGAAGAACTTTAGATTCAAGTGCTGTGGTGTCGTTGTACAAAAATGTAAATATTTTCCAAATTATATTCTTTGTGCACTGTAGGTAAAACTTTTTCTGGAATTCCACAGAGTTAAGGATCAAAGTTTATAATGAAGAGGATCACTGATGCTCAGTGGAGGGAACAGCTGTGCTGAGCACGAGGGACAAGGGAGGGGCTCAGCACAGGGCAAGGTGTCAGGCACACCTGAGAGCGGGGATTCCGAGCTGCTGGAATCTCTGAGCCATCCCAAAGAGGCTGCTCTGGGGAAGGACATGGAGGAGGCCCAGGGAATCCTCGTCAGCAAAGTCCAGGAGCACTGGAGTGGGAGTTGGTCCTTTCCCAGCACCTCTGTGAGCCTGGGGAGCAGGGGAGCACTGGGACGTGTGGGAATAGGGAAACACCGGGACAGGGGAGCACTGGGACAGGGGAGCACTGGGACAGGGGAGCAGTGCAGCTTTGTTGTTAATTCAAACTCTAATCCAAAATCAAACTAGGGAAAACAAGCAAAGGGAAATGACTCCTGCAGTGCCGTGTCAGGGCAGGTGTGGAGCATCCTCTGGGAATGATGGAACTTGTGCTCCCGAGTAATGATGAATTCCTGACGTGTTTCACACCTCTGGGATGAACTGACACCGTTTGTGCTGCTCCTGGGAGCCGGGTGGGATCCTCTGGGACAGACTGGGAATGGCCGTGGGGCTGAGCTGGAGCTTGGAGCGGTGCCCGTGGGGCAGCACAGGGCTCTGTCCCCTCCCTCCCCGGGGTCCCTTGTCCCCTCCCTGGTGTCCCTTGAGGATGTTTTGTGGAGCTGCAGGACCTGTGCCAGGTGTGGAGCCGAGGCTGGTGCCATACAGGGCCCCCCATTCCTTGGGAATTCCAGTGACGGCGGGAGGTTCCTCCCCAAGGTGAATGTCAGAAATCCTTTCCTCAGTGGTGCAGGGAGGATCCATGGATTTGTGTTTCTTTGCATTTTTGGTTATCCCAAATACATCCTTGGCTCCATGGAAGTGTCGCTGGGGCTGTGGGGCCTGGGCAGCGCAGCCACTGCCAGATCCCAGGGTGGATCCTGGGCTTGGAACTGGAAAACAAAAAGGGTTTTGTGCAGCCTCCCATGGGACTGAGGCTCCTGTGTCTCCATCCCCTCTGGAACAGCCTCTGCTGGGGGCTGGTGGCCGTGGGGTGTCTGCCCCAAGCCCAGGGCAGGTCCTGGAAGTGTTTCCTGTGGGTCCCATGGGATTGTAACCCCCCAGGCCACGGCTGCTCCCTGGGACACCTGCCGGGTTTGCAGGGAGGGTGGCAGGGAGCTGCTCCTAAGGCTCACTCTGAGTTGGAATGTGGGCACAGGTTTGGAACTGTCCTTGTTCCGGTTTATCCCAGGGAATCCTGGCTGCTCCTGCCCTCCCTGTGGAGCTGAGGGATGGGAATTCCCTGGGTTGTCCCCCAGCTCCCAGGGCAGCCCCGTGGGCTCCTGGAGCTGCTCTCGGTACTTTTCTCTCCTCCTGGGCCGTGTTTCCTGTCTGAACATTCCGAGTGAGGAGTTCTCACGCGTAGGGATGCATGGGCAGGTTTCCCGATGGATGCACTGCAGGAATCCTCAGTGAGAGGGACACTGGGCTGAGCCCTGGGCAGCCTGTGGATCCCGAGGGACTGCCCATGTTGAGATCCATGTTTATATCCGTGTTTTCTCCACTAAAGCCTGTTTTTGTCACTGGTTGTGTTGCATGGACACAGGGAATGTTGGTGGGCCTGGATGTGTCTCCGGAGTGTTCCCAGCCCCAGCCGTGTGTGGGGCACAGGGTCTCTCCCCGCTCCCGTGGTTCTGGGAAGTTCCTTTTCCGAGCAGGATTGACCCAGCAGAGCCTCACCTCGAGTTTTCCCATTTTCCCAAAGGCCAGGCCAGGCGTTCTGGGGGGGTTTGGTCACTGGGATCGTGTCCGTGCAGCAGCTCGAGCTCATCCCCGTGGCCTGGGAATGTCAGGGGGACCAGGAGCAGCCTCCGGACAGCCCAGCTGGGAGTTGGTGTCCGAGGCAGGAGGAGAAGGGAGCTGGCACAGGCTGGGTGGGAATCACATCCTGCTGCTCCCGGGGGTCGGGGCTGCCCAGGCTGGGGCTCCGCTCCCCCCACATCTTTTTTCCTGAGGTTTTTTATGGCTCTTAAAAGACAACCAGGAATTTTGCTCAACCCAATTCCGACCTCGCTGCGGAAGGATCCCGCGGGTTGTTTCTGAACCAAACTGTTCCTCTGGTCTTCCAAACTCCTGCTCTGTCCTGTGGCAAAGGGAACTCCCTGGTTTTCCTCTCCCGGAGCTGCTGTCCGGCCACTGCACTCCCACCACTGCAATTCCGATTCCTGCGTTGAATCTGTTTGTCACCCCCGGATGTGTTTGTGCTGGAATCCCACCGTGTTCCGTTGATATTCCCAGCAACCCTCTGTTATTTTACTGTCTCTGCTCCTGAGTTGTAATTCCCGCCGGGAGAACTGCGTTATTTAATCCGGATTAACCAATTCCTGTAATGCTGCAGTTTCACTTTTCTTTTCCTGACAATTTGTAACTCCCGTGGAAAACGAGTCACCTCTTTCGCGTTTTCCGGTCGTCTGCTCCCTGTTTCTCCCTCCCCTTCACTCATAGTCACTTTGGGTTGTATCATTTGTTAGAATAAAGACCAAACTATGCTGTTGGATTCGGAAACTGCTCCACCTGTGCAATCCAGGCTTCCCTCTCCTGTCCCGGCGCTTCCCGGGACTCGGCTCCGCTGTGGCCGCGTGTCCGGAGCGGGATTGGAGGGGAGGGATCGAGCTCCTGCTGCTGCGTTCTGCAAGGGCATTTTCTTGGTCATTTTTTAAATAAAATCCTGCATTTTCATTACAGCCTCTTCTCGGCCCTCTGTGAATCCCAGATTCTATGGGGAAAGGATGTGGGCAGCAGCTCCCGGCCTCACCCGGAGCTGAGGGAGCTGTTGGGAACAGCTGCCCAGAGGGAGGGGGGAAAGGAGCCTGAACTGTGTCCATTCCTTCCAGAGATTTCACCTCCTCCATCCAGGAACGGGCTCCCTTGGATCCAGGACGGGACAGCGCTGGGGGAAGGGAAAGCAAAGCTTGGGATGGCCATAGATGCTTCTGGGGGCTTTGAGGGGATTTTTGGTTTGGTGTTTCCTTTTGGCTTTGAGGGAGATTGTTTGGGGCTTATGGCTCCTTTTGGATTTGGGGTTTTTGGTTTTTAAGCTGAGCCTTGCTCTCCTGCCCCCAGCATCAGCCCCTGAGCTCAGAGTGAGCAGGGGCTCCCTCTGGTACAGATTTGCTGAGTCCAGATCTCCTGTTTCTAAAGGGGCAGGAAAACTTCCAGGAAGGGCTTCAACCATTCCCAGTTAAAATAAAGATTTCTGTAACTGCAGCTGTGGCCCCGAGGTTGCTCCAACTGATCCCTGCCAGACTCCTATCCCTGCCCTCTGGCAGTGGGAAGCCATTCCCTGTGTCCTGTCCCTCCAGGCCTTGTCCCCAGTCCCTCTCCAGCTCTCCTGGAGCCCCTTTAGGCCCTGCAAGGGGCTCTGAGCTCTCCCCCAAGCCTTCTCTCGCTTTTCATCCACCAGCACTCCCACGTCCTTCTCAGCAGTCCCATAAACCTCCACATTCCCATTTTAACCCATTTCCCCCCAAAAGTAAAATAATGCCTTCTTCACTGTAACAGGGAGATGAAACAAAGCCCCCTGTAAGGAATGAGGTAAAGTTTGGTGCATCCAGCAGTGGAAATAAAACCCAGGAGTTTTCTAGGAAGAGGAGTTGAAGTTTCAGGGTTTTATTATCAAAGTTTTGTAAAACATTTTCTGAAACTGTACATCGACATGGCACAGACTGTCGGCTACTTTTGTCTCTTTACCTGCACAAAAGTAAAAGCTCTGGAGCTGCTGGAACTAAGGAACAGCTTTGGGTAACTACTCTGCAAATACCATGGGATCACCGAGTGCGGGAGGGAGGGAACGGCCGGGACAGGAACACAAATTCATCCATTTGTACAACTTGAGATCAAGTAAAAATTACATTATCAATGGACTTGCTTTAAAAACAGACCAAGGTCATTTTAAAATGCACTCCCTGCTGCAGCGGGTGAGCTCCTGAGCCCCCAGCCCCGGGTGAAGCTGCTCCCCCAACCTCCCTCACTGGGCACGAGCAGGATTCCCCTTCCCGAGGTCAGCCCATTCCAGCTCGCCCCGGACGGAGCTGCACGGACACGGTGGAGAGAGAGCCCTCAGGAAGGTCGGGGCACTGAACCCTGGGCAAAGCCACCCAAAACCCACTGGGAAACCAACCCCAACCGAGCCCAGCGCGCGGCTTAAAACCAGAACTAAAGCCAGGAGCGCAAAGAGCTGGTGCGATCCAAGGCCGGCTCCGGAGCGTCCGGGAGGCCCCCGGCAGCCCCTCGGTGGCTGCGGGACAGGGGGGTTGTGCCACACTCCCAGGGCATTCCCACACTGCTGTGGCAGGACAGGGGGGTTGTGCCACGCTCCTGGGGCATTCCCACACTGCTGGGCCCTGCTGGCTCAGCCCAGGACACTCCGGAGGGAGAGAAGCAGAGAGGGAGGGAAGGAGGGAGGGAGGGGTGGCCCAGCCCTTGCTGCGGGAGGGACGTGCGGCCTGGCCCGGCCCCAGCGGGGCCCTGGAGCAGGGGGTCCCTGTCTCAAGCTTTGGGTGTGAGTTAGTATCGGGATGGACAGACCATGGAGAGCTCGGAGCTGGATACATCTAGGTTGAGGATTAACAAGTACAGCATAAAGGATCACACTGGAGGGGCTGTGGGCGGGCTCAGTCGCTCATGTCCATGTCCTCCTCGTGGTGGTCGTCCCCGTTCACCTTGGACTCCCTGCCCGGATCCCCGCTGCCCTTCTCGGCTCCGGGCTCCTTCCCTTTGGGGGAGGGAGCGTCCGCCACCTTCTTCTCCTCCTTCTTCTCCTTCTCGCTGTCGTAGCCCTGTTCCTCCTCGTCGTAGTCCCTTGTGACCTGCTTTGCCAGGGAAAGGGACACGTTAGCACCTCCCTGTGGGCCGGGGCAGGGGGGGACGAGGGGCAGGGCTGGGAGCAGCTCCAGGGGTTTCTGGAACATACTTTCACATCCTTGTCGCTCTCGGATTTCCGGTCTCGATCCTTCTCCTTGTCTTTGCTCTTCTTTTTCTTGCTCGTTGACCGCTCCCTCTCGTCTCTGCTCCTCTCCTTGTCTTTATCCTTCTTCTTTTCCTTTTTATGCCTAAGAGGATCAGCAGGGAGAGGATGAAGCCCAGCACCACCACCCCGTTCCACGGCTGGAACAGTGTCCAGAGCGTTGCCCACAGCCCACAGCAAACCCAAAGGAAAATGGCAGCCTCTGCTTTCAGGAAATACCCCAAATCCCAATTTCTCAGCTCTGGCTCAAGCACACCACCACAAAGCCAAGGCTGAGAAATGCTGTGGCAAACAGAACCATGGGATCTCCTGAGCTGAAGGGCCCCACAGGGATCACAGAGCCCAAATCCCGGAGAGTAAGAACAGCACCTCGAGTTCCCCATCCTGGGACAGGGTCACAGAATGCCCAGGCCACCCAAAATCAGTTGATTCCTACTGTGCAGAGCCAAAGGGACTGGGGACTGGGAACTGGGACATGTCCTATTCCAACCACCCCTGGAACACCTGACCCGTGGAGCTCCCAGCCAACCCCAGAGCAGCTCCGTAAGAGCAGCAGAGATCCCCCCCAGACAGAATCCCCTGGGAGCTTCCCTGCAGGCCACAGGCTGGGAAGTTCCCACCCTGACATCTTTTTTTTTCCAGCCAAGTGTTTCCCTGACCTTCTGGGCGACGGGGACCGGGACATTTTCCGTTTGGGAGACCTGGGCTTTTTCGGAGACCGTGTCCCGCTCCGGCTCCGCCTGCGCCGCCGTTCTCTGCAGGGACACACAGCAGCTTTGCAAATCAGGGTTTGGTTTTTTACAGCTACAAATGCATCCCTAACTCCAACCCCAGCCCTGCTCACAGGGTACTAAAGAGTTGTTAAAACTCCAAGTTAAATTTGGAAGTTTTTTTAAAAAAATGAAACACTTTTGCCTGGATTTATTCCCTAAATCAGAAAGAGTGAGAGGCAGTGAACACCAAAGTGACACAGAGCAAGGAGAAACTGCCCTAAGCCCAAAGAATTTACCTCAGACACTGCAGGAAAAATTAAAGTATCTTACAGGTGGTACAGGTGCTGTTGTGCCTGCACCAGAGACATCCACATTGGAATCATGATCCAAAGCGATCCAGGCTTCGTTTGGGTTGGAAGGGACCTCAAAGCCCAGCTCCTCCCACCCCCTGCCATGGGCAGGGACACCTTCCACACACCAGCTGCTCTACCACAAGAACATTTTTTTCTATTTAATAATAAAGTGGATCCAAATCCTGCTGGGAACAGAGAGAGCAAGGAAAATCCCACTTCTGTACCTGCTTGTGCTTCTGGATCTTCTGGTTGTGCTGTAGCTTTTGGGGGGAGTTTTAGAACGTTTCTTTTCTTTCTCTTCCTTCTTTTTATCCCTTTTAGTAGAAGAGAGATTGAGTTTAAGTCATTTTCAAACCATCCAGCAGCACTGCCTAACCTGCTGCACAGGGAAAGGAACACAGAGCTGGGAAGGACAGGGGTGGCTCCCCAGCCCCCAGGGAGCTCAGTTTCCATCCCTGGACACACTCCAGCCCCTCCATGTCCTCCCTGGACTGATGCCCGGAGCTGGGCACAGCCCTGGAGGGGCCCAGCAGTGCCAGCACCGGGCACAGTCCCTGCCCTGCTCAGGACTGGGCTCCCTGGAGCCAGTACCTGGTTTTGGATGTGCTCCGAGACCTCCTGCTCCTCTCTCTGGAATGAGATCTCCTTCTCCTCGGGCTTTTGGATCGCCTCCTGCTTCTGGATTTGGAATGGGACCTTCTCCTTGATCTGCTCCGGGAGCGTCTGCCAGGGACACAGCGGGAGTCACACAAAGGACACGGGGAGGTGCTCCCAGGGCTGAGGAAACCCCAGCAATGCAACAAAAGCCTCCACCCACAGCTCTCGCTGCTCCCCTTGTCCTGCACTGGTGACACCAAAATGCCAATACACCTCCAGAGCACTAAATGAAACCCAAGTGTCTTTCCGAGAATGATTTTTGCAGGAACTGTTCCAGCTGGGGGAGGTGTTTTTAAGGAATTGCTCAGTCACCTGTGTCTGGATGAGGAAGGTGTCCTCCTCCTCCTCGAACGCGACCTCGACCTCGAATGTCTTCGTTTCTCATCTTTTTTGTCTGAAAAGGGAAAAGCAGAATAAAAACCAATGTTTTTTTAATATTCAAAAGTATTTTCTAAAGGACAGGACCTGGAGCTTCATGTAATAGATATAAATCAACCTGATCTTGCCATTTGAAATCAAGGCTCATCCATCTATCATTTTCTTCACGAGACAAAAAGAACCAAGAGAGGACAGAGATGTTTGTGACAGAAAGTAACACTTTTATGCAAAACTGGAGAAGTCAAGATTCAGAAAAAAACTTCGTTTAAGTCGGTGAAAAGCTGATGGCAGGGCAATGGAAAATCCTGTGAAAATCCCAGAATCTGCCACTTTGTGAGGGGCTGAAGAAGCTCTCAAATGATTGTTTTGAATTTCCCACAAAAGAGCCTCAAGCAGAGCAAGAACAAGAACAGGAGCTCTGTTCTTTCCGAGAAATCATCAGGAGGCTGCAGAACTGATGAATATTCTGTGTTTTCAGTGCTCGAGTTTCTGCCTCTCAGATTTGGTGGCTCTGACATTTGTGGGAGAGCTGCTGGAGATGCTTCTAAAATCCAACCTGCTGAAAGAAGCTCCAAAAAGAGAAGTATTTACAAACTCATCCAGATTAGGAATGAAGATAAAGGAAAGCATCCCTGAGAAGCATCAGCAGGGTGCCAAGTGGTGAGGCCAGGAAATCCATGTTCCCTTGGAATCTGAGACAGCAGCAGGAACTTCCCTAAGGGAAGCTTGGGTGTTTTACAGCCTTCAAATCAGGGAATTCTGGGAAAAACAACGGATTAATTCCAGCCCGTTTCTGCAGGACACACGGAGTATCCACCACAGGATGATTAAAAACCTAATAAATGGATTCCCTGCAGACCATCAGCTTTCAGCATGTGCTGTGTCCGAGCTCCATCCTGGCTGGAATGGCCCATTCCAGGCTGGAATTACCTGGCTCTATAGCAGCAGAAATTAAGGACTGTGCTTCTCGGACTCTCTTCATGGCCTCTTCTATTTCTTTACTGGAGGTATCTGATTTCAGACTGGGGGACACAAGACCTGCAGCCACATGGTTCAACCTGGTCAACAGAAAATTCCAGAAGTTCAGGACTGAGGAATCCAAGGGATACAGGTCTGCACTGTCAGACTGAGCCACTTCACAGGACCAGGGAATCCTGGAATGGTTTGGGTTTGGAGGGACACTGAAGCCCACCTCATCCCGCCCCCTGCCATGGGCAGGGAACCTTCCCTAGCCCAGGGTGCTCCAAGGCCCTTCCAAGCTGGCATCAGCTCCAGCAGGACAGGGATTAGGCACTGAATCCCCACAGATATTCCCCAGCAGTGCAATGCAGGTGTTTGGGAACACTGGTGCTTACTTTGGATCCACTGTGCTCATCAGTTTTAGGAGCTGATCTGCTGCGAGAGACTGCGAGGGAAAAACAAAGTTAAAACCAGGCTGGGAGATGGGTGAGCTCAAGAGAACCTTCCTGGGAATGTTCTCTTCTCCCAGCTGGAAAACCAGACCAGAACCCCCCCAGCAGACAGGAAAGGCCACACTGGGCTGGTGTGGCTGGGGCTGAGTGTGAACATCCCCCTCTGGGGGGCTCAGGGGGTTTATTTTCCACAGCAGCCAAACCCAGCCCTGCCCTGGGCAGACCCTGGAATAAAAACACAAATGGATAAAAACACAAACGGATAAAAATGCCCTTCTGGGTGTGTTTGTGTCTACAATCATGTATTAATAGCTCTGTGCACACGTTATTTCTGTTACTGCAAGAGACCAGAGCTCTCTCTAAGTTGTCTGTCCACTGAAGGCCTCAAGGCCAACTCATAAACATCTAAAAATTCCAGGAAAAAAGTCTATTTTACAGCTCTTAGGAGAATCCAGGTATCATTATGATGAGTCACTTCCTGCACCAGGGGGGTATTAACAAGAAAATGTTTAATCCCTCACTCATTTTCTTTACAATGAACCTCAAGTTTCAGTTTTGAAATGTTTGTTACAATCTGCTGGTTTAATGTACAAAAATCCTCCATCACCCCAAACTTATGTTTTTCTAATTTGTTTTTAAAATTCTTTTTTCCCCCCATTTGTTACTTAATTTTCACCACCATTTGCTTGTTCTTCCACATGGAATACATTAAAAAAAGAAATGATGGCAGTAGCAATGCATTGAATTATTGCTACTTCTTGTTGCTGTGAAACAGCATTTGGTTCTTACCTCCTAAATATTTTATTTATAAATATATAGAATGTTCAATATATTGATATCTTTTTATTGATATAAATATACTTAACATTCTGTTATTTAGTGCTTAAAAGCCTTTTTTATTCAGCTTTAACAACCTAATCAAGTTTCCTCACGTTTTTGACACCCACAAAATTAAAAACTCAAGCTACTTTTTACTTGAAGAACAAGGCAGGTTCAGGGCCTGATAATGAGACATATTTGAAATATTTCATTGCTATTCCCAAATTATTCCTTGGCCCCTTCCAACATTTAATTTGACACTCAAGGGGATTTTTTTTTTTCCAAGCAGAGACCAATCCCTGGAGTTACAAATGAAAACCACTCTTAAAGCAGGGAAGAGGGGGACAATAAAGGATATTTTGGAATGAGAACGTACCTGGGAGTTCAGGTTTGCTCCAGGAAGCCCAAGAGCAGCAAGGGCAGGGTCGAGAGCAGGAGCTCCTAGAGCAGCTAAAGGGACAGCACCAATCTGTGACAGAGACAGCAGTTAGGGCACAGGCAGTGACAAAAACCAGGCAGAGAGATCAGCATTTCCCTCTGCAGCCCATGGGAAGGGAAAACAGAGGTGGAAGAGTAAAGCATTCCAGCAAACTGAAGGGGTAGTCTAAAATTAAGTTATTTTTCAGTGCTAAAATGGAAACTCATTATAAGTTTCTGAGGAAATCACCTCATTTCTAATTCAATTTAGGGTTGAGATGGCCATGGTTTGTGTCAAAAGGCAATTTAACAGTACTGCATTCCTGCAAATGTCTCAGTTTGGTTAAGAAGCTCCTGGGAGAGCAGAAGCTCCCTAGAGCAGCTCATTTTGGGCCATTTCCAGTGAGATGGTCGAGACAGACGCCCAAACCCAAGACACACTTTCAAGATGTGCTTGCAAACCTGACTCTGCAGCACACTCCCCTAAAATGGATGTGTTAAACACATCCCAGCACTGAGTGGCTGGAGCAGCCTGGGGTTCAGGGACACAACTGAAATTAAGGTGGCTCAACAACCATGCCCAGAACTTACATGCACAGGTTTTAGGGAATGAAATCTTTGGGGTTCTTCTATTTGGTTCTTCCAACCCCTTCCCTGGGTTTCAAAGGTTAATTTCAGGCTCTTGCCTCCTGAGCAGCTCCATGGCCAGGGGGCCCTTCAGCTAAGCACGAGCTGAAGCGGGTTTGAGAAGTGCAGAATTAACAAGGCTTTACTATGATTAATTTGCCTCTTGCACTTTGATTCTGTGCCCTGCTAAGAGCTGAGCTGCGACTCCAGCTTCTCCCACAACGTGCAATTATCACTGTTCATCTTCCACATGAATTCCTGTGGGTTCACATAACCAGGCTCCAATTTTCCCCTCAGCTGGAAGATTAATGAAGGGAATCTCACAGCGTGGCAGCTCCTTGGACTCGAGGAATTTAACATCTGTGAGATCTCTACTGCTTGTCACGTCTGTGAAGTACAGCGGGTGAGAGGGACGGAGGCACAAACAGGGCCCCGAGACACCAGGAAATAAGGGAATAGGGAAATAAGGATATCCCACCTAACAACTTATCACTGTTGTGCCCCGATTCACATCAGAGCTGTCCCAACCCATCAGGGTTGATAAAATACCCTAGGAATTGCCATGAGCACATCAGTCCTGAAAGAAACAGCAGGAATGAAGTGGGAATGCGGCAGAACACATCCAATGTTTGCCCAGCCTACCTGAGAGAGAGGGTTGGGAGTGGGCAGCAGGCCACCCCCGGGCAGCAGCCCTGCCACGGCATTAGCTGGTGCCAAGAGAGACAAAGCCTTAGTCTCATCAGGAATGACTCCTGCAGGGAAACAGCCTGGCATTAGAGAGCATCCCAGCCCAGAGGCACCAAATACACAAATACACCCAGCAAAGTCTCCCTGATACACCACCTGAGTTTGTTGAAAGTACTTATGTTGGCTAAAATACAAAGCTTGATGGCTATTAATATTTAGCATTAACTTTTTTTGTCAGAATGCAACTTCAATGGGTGACAATTTGACTGTTCCTTTTTCTCTACAAAAGGTTAAGTTTCTAGAGCAAAAAAATAGCACAATACACACTACTTTGTTGTTAACACTGCCAAGGTTTCATCACCTGTACTCGATTTTTAAGTCATGAACCAAACGTAAGCAAGCACAGTCGGTTCTCCAGGGGTGAGAGTGCTCTCAACTTTCAAAAGCTGTTTTATGAACAACGACTCGTGTCGGCTGCTTCACTACAAAGCACACAGAAAAATCAAGATACACAAGACAAAAAAAGTTGGATTTAGGGGTTAATAATATGGTACAGTTCACTATGTTTTCTTTTACACCTACCATACAAATTTTGGCAAACTTAAAGAGAAGGGATGGGTGTTTTGGGTAGGGCTTTTGCTGACGTGTCACATGGAATGCGGTCCCTGCGGCTCTCCGGGAATGCTGGGGGTGTGTCTGTGGCTGGGATACACACAGGGATGCTGGCACATTCCTTACCTGTGCAGTAAAATGCATTTGTTCCAATATGTGCCAGCTTAGAGCACCAACAAGGCTGCTGCCACCTGCCGTGGCAGGGGGGACTTCTGGCCCAAAGTCTTGCAGCCAGCTAAGACCAGGGGTTATTTCGCTGCCTGCTCTGCACACAGAGTGCTCAGGGCCCTACTACCAACAATTGTGGAGGGAGTTTTACTCTATCCAACAGCAAAAGCCCTATACAGATGGATTAATTTGTTAATGTGCCCAAGCCCCCAAAATGAGAGTTCAATAAAACAATTTTACTATATATTTGCAAATACCAGTAGTGTTTCTGTAATACATATTAAGAAACTGCATCTCATCATAAAACATACAATATGTACAGGGCACTTAAGAGAAACTGGATAAGCTGCAGAAGAAAACTGTTGGGTGGTATTTTCAGCAGGGCCTGGTATATAGTTCAGGCTGAACCAGGGAAAAGAACTGTAAAACACAACAACAAAAAAGAAAAACCACTGTTAAATAAAGGTAATGGTTCCTCCCACCTATACTGAGAAGTGCCGATAATCTACACAAATGTACAATACACAGCACTGATATCTGGCTCGTGGCACTGAGCTGGCAGCACTTTAGATACCCAAAGTTATGGAGGGACAGGGGAAAAAGGTCATGGAGGCAAAGGGCAGGAATGCATAAATATATCAACATACCTACAGAGAGATTATGGGGTCATTTGGCATGCAAAATTATGTCTCAAGAGGATATTTATCAATTACAGCTAAACATTTCAAATTAGTGCAACTACAACATTTCTGGCATCTAAATACAAATCCTCAGACTTAGCTCGAGACACCTCATAGAAGATCTGCATCCATTAAAAAAAAATTCATGCATCTGATCCTCTAATTGTTTCTTTAAAAAGTATTTAAATAAACTACAATTTAAAAAAAGCAATGAGGCCCCTCACCAGGTAATTTTCATGCTTCAAGAGCTTTTTTTACTGCTGCTTTGTTAGAACCATGAAATACTGCATGAATGTGTAGAAATGAAAGAAAAAGAAACAGACAAAAGAAACAAACATTAACCAAAGAACCTAAACACCCCCCCCAGCCATCTTTAACCTTAAAGAGATCCTTCCAAATCTAGGAATTAGCCCAGAGAAAATGACAAATACTAAACCTTACCGTAGCCTTTGTGTATAGTTCTATAACACAAAGCAACAGCCAACACCAAAGTGTCTGTGTGAGCTAAAACTTGGGACAGGGGGGGAATTATTGCACTAAACAGATAATAAACATTTGCTTTAGTGACAGGCAATAATCACACAGGTTCATTAGCACAGCAGAAACCAGAGAGAGGAGGGCCCCATTCAGCACATGCCTGGCTTTAAGCACATCAGCAGTGGCACTGTGGGTTGGGGAAATGCTGCTTCTCGTTGAACTGGGACCCTGGCAGGCTGAATTTTTGGGGAAGACTGTACTCCAGCACAGGGACAGAAGTATGGGATTATCAAACCAGGGGCAATACTTCATTGGCTGAACATCTCTCTAGTGATGTGCCAAGGACATTAAATTCTGAACTGTTAAACAACACGAGGTACAGCCCAGGAGTGACTCCTTAACAGGCCCAGTAAAACATTCTACTTTAAGAATTTGATTTTCTGAAGCAAAGCTGCCGGGCGGGTTTCTCTATGTGCCAGATTTATCCAGAGTGGACAAAGTCAGACTGACAAAGAGAAAAGTGGGTTTATCCTTGTAGGAAGAGTTAAACACTGGCATTATTCCCATGGGCCTTGGTTAATATTCCAGCACAATCTCACTGGACTGTTGCTGTGTTTAATACCCACACAGGGACAAGAAGCCTTTCAGCTCTGCTATGCTCAAGTAGTGGCAGCAGGAGCAGTAACTCCACTGCAGAAGGGGTTCTGTACCCTCAGGAAGCAGCAGGGCTCAGCCAGAGGCCACACCGCACATTCCTACACTCCAGGAATTAAGTTGGACATCTTAAAGTTTAAGTTTCGTATCTTTTAAGCTTAAGGAATACAAAGATAAGATAAGACAGCTCCCCAGGCCTCAAGAGACAGCTCCAGCATGACAGATTACAGGTGTGAACCCAGGCCATGTACCAAACTTAGCACTGTAGTATGACTTAATCTGCAAGATTTTATTAAATTCAACCTTTCCCAGAAGTAAATCAAGAAATGCACAAGTACAATGGAAATCAGTTACTTCTAAAGCAAGTCTAGAAGAGTTTAATAAGACTTCTGTAAGAAGAGGTGTCTTCTCAGCACTTTGCTTTTAAGGTAAGTTCCAAAAACCCTGCTCATTGCCTTTCAAATTACTGTAACACCCTAAAATGTAAAAATAAAAAGAAGAAGAGAAAATGTAGTTAACAAGTGGTTACACCAGGAAAACACTTGGGGACTTGAGTGCTTGCTGGCCTTTAGTTAATGGCTAGAATCCCCTGTAGCTGCAGAGGACCCACTGTTTTTCAGTCATCTGGAAGGGCTTTGCATTTGCCTTCTCCACTACAAAAATCACACACACAAATAACAGAGAGAAGAGTTTATTATTTAGTGAAATTCTATTAAATATATCAAGGATGAACAAGAAAACTTGGAATTAAAAACTAGGACCAGTGCCCATGTGGCACCTCTTGGAAGTTGTCACTTTTGAATTAAACCGTAATTGTTCAAACCCTTGGTATACTGGACTCCACAAGGAGAGTGAGGGCCTTTTTTGGGGCTGTTCCCAAATAAATGCAGTGGCAGCATATCCCAAAGGAATGTTAATTCCTCTCCCATGCACTCTCAGGGAGGGAGAAACCATTCTCATGAAGAGAGTGAAAGCGGTGAACAGTTATTAAGGTAAAATTTCCTTAAAATATTGACCTGTTTGCATGACAGTCTGTTTGGGAAAGTGTCTCATTGAGACTGACACAGAGCAAAATTTGCACAGAACTCTGCCTAAAATGTTATTATTCTACACTTTAAGACACACGGAACTCTCCACTTTGGTGTCACTAGGTAAATAAACGGATCAAATGCAGGGGCCAAAGGCAATATACCAAGGGTTTCGGAATGGCAATCTCGGACACGTTTGACGTTGGACTACTGTTAACTTTTGTGCACTAGACAGGAATCAACCACCACCCAAGGGTGGCCCCATAGAACACCAAACAAGTTACAAACCTTCAGCATAGGGAACGACTATGAGGGCTCTGTCAACGAACACAGTGTTTGTCAGGTGCTGGGCCACCACGGCCGAGTCGGGGTCGTGGAACTTTACAAAGCACACGCGCGACGACACCGGCAAGGGGGAGTCACTGCAAGAGACAGAGCCATCACTCAGGGACAGCAGGGAACGCACCATTCAGCCCCAAAATCACACCTTTCATCACTGCCTCACTTGGAGCTGCACGTTAGCTCTGTTCTCGCTTGGAACCGAGCATTAGTTCTGTTATGAGCGATAAATCCGTGAGCGGCCACCTAAAGGCAAATTCCTCCTCGGCTGGGAGGAAAACTCGGCTGAAAAAAGAGAAAAAGTTACCAATTCTGTATCAGTTCAACCCTGTGGTTTCACACTCCCTGCTTTAGGCCCCGAATTACTTATTACGGTGATTTGTGAAATGAAGAGGGTGATGGGTAGAGGATCGTTGTGACTTGTGACAAGGGCATGTAGGGGCAGGGCGTGGGGTGACAGATGGGATATTGGGAAGGAATTCCTCCCTGTGACGGTGCTGAGGACCTGGAATAGAATTCCCAGAGAAGCTGTGGCTGTCCCTGGATCCCTGAAGTGTCCAAGGCCAGGTTGGACAGGACTTGGAGTACCCTGGGATGGTGGAAGGTGTCCCTGGCCATGACAAGGGGTGACACTGGACGAGCTCTAAGGTCACTCCCAACCCAAACCAGTCTGGGATTCTGTTTTATTTATCAACCCAATTCCATACCAGTTTCTAGACTAAAAATCCTGAGGAATGCCCAGTGCTGAGCTCCTGCCTGTCCTTCTGCAGGAAAGAACAAACATAAGGAAATTCAAGGAGCTCAGGCAGGGAATGCTCCAGTTCACTGTTCCATAGTGAAAAGTGAGCACAGTAAGCACAGACCTCTCCACAAGGTAGGTCTGTGCCTATTCCCAGCTCAAAACAAGTGTCTGTCAACCTACAAATCCAAAACTGAGAAGTTTTGAGTCACTTTAAAGAAAAACCAACCCAGGAATACCTACTTCCTGCAACAGGAAAGAATTGTAGAACTACAGCTGTGACTTCCCTAAAACCAAACCAAACTGAAAAACCAGATGCAAGCAACCCAGGGCAAGGTCCAGAAGGGGTTTCAAGAGTTCCCATGCCCTGAAAGTGGGGCAGATTTTGCTTTAATTGGATGTACAAAGTGAAAGACAGGAAGAAAAATTGTTCTGCAGACAGAGGTGTGCAAGAGATGAGTTAAAAGCTGCCTCCAGAAGGCCCAGGGCAGGGAGTGGAAGCAGCAGCAAGTCCTAAACCCTTGCTCCTACACCAGGCCAGGGGTCCAGATCTGCCTGGAGAGCTCTGAAAACATTCACTGATCCTGACAAAAATCTGCTTTTCCTACCTGGATTCCCAGCCACAACTCCAAAACATCCAACTTCAAAGGCATCCCAGCAGCAGAGCGGTTTGATCTGGGCTGCTGAGGCTGATCAAGCCTTTCAGCACCGGGGGCTGTCAGAATCCAGGGAACAACTCCGACACAACCAGACAGATCCAGGGTCTATTTTTGGCACTGCAAATGCCAAAAGCTCCCTCACCTTCAGCCCCACTGAGCCCAACATACACAACTGCCCCCAGTGTCTGTCAGACCACACTTTAATAACCTTACATTTCACCTGATGTGGAAAGCTCAACTGGAGCCAGCACATTGCAGCTTCTGAAGCATTAAAATTAGAAACAGCCACTTGCTCCCACAACTTGCAGATTGAATAAATTGGGAAGTAACTGCAGTGATAAATGAGAAAAAAAAAATTGAATCTGTTGGCTCTTTTGTGCCCAGGAATCTGCAGCAGCTTGCCAAAATGGTGCCTTTTTTAGCCCATAAATAACAATTAAAAATAAGAAACAAAAAATAATAAAAACATAATCCCAAAGAAGCATTAGTAGAAGGTGTTCAACAAAATCACAGTAAAATGGTAAAGAAAAGTAAATCAAGGGGTGATGGCACAGCTGAAGGAGTTACTAATCTAAATTGTATAAAAATTACACAATTCATTACATAAATGCAGCCCGGTATTTTCAGGCATTTTTAAAATGTCAGTGATAACAAAGGAATGTGAACCAGAGCAGATCCTACTGACTCTTCAGCAGATCCTGTTTACAGCCAGGGAATGCTTTGGGATAGCTGAGCTTTTTCCCAAAATAATGAACCTACAATAACAACTGCAAATGTGTTCGGCGATGCTTCTGCAGCCTGACATTTAATTTACATCTGTGTATTGCACTTTGAAAACTGGTACTTCCAGTCACTCTCAAATCCAAGCTGAGTGAAATTCATCAGGAACTGGATGTTCTCAACAGTTCCCAAAAAAAGCCATAATCCATCATTATTGTAATTCACCCAAGACTGCAACATTCAGGAATTGTCTCTCAGTCACTGGAATGCTGGGACACGAGGATTTCCTGGGGCTGGAGTACGGGAGACTCAGAAATCCATTCCCTCCACTTTTCAGTTTGGACGGGGTTTTACGGAATACAATAAAGGTGAGAACGAGGCAGTGGAGTCAGGGAGAAGCAGGAGGAGGAAGAGGAGGAGAACTGGAAGAATTCCCAAAGCCGGTTGTGCATTAAAGATGCAGCATGAAGCCGAGGTGTATAATAAATAAATGGGAAATAGGGGATTAAATAAACGGGGAAAAGGAGGTGGATGAGGGCAGAGAAGGAAAACCAGGAATTCAGAGCAGCTCAGGAAGTTACACATGATCTGGAAGTGCAGGAGAATAAGGAAGTTCTAAGCAGAGTGACACAGATCAAATGAGGAGGTGGAGCAACGGAAGTAGGATTGGTTCCTGAAATGCTACAGCCAAGGGAGAATCCCAGCAGGATCCAGGATAGAAAGGAATCCAGATTATGGGGAGAATTCACAGATTATAATTTATATCCTGTACCCCTCCAAAAATGGATGAACACCATGGGCAGGGAAAAGTCAGGAGCTGGAATTTGAAGGAGAAGGAACAGAAAAAGAACGTGTCACTATTGGAAAAGGTCCCCCTCTTTGGGGTGAAGTGGAACTGGGGGCTCTGAAGTGACCCAGAGCAGATTCCTATGAGCCCAGGGAAAACCCACCGGAGGTGAGTGCCAGGGCCCTCCTTACACAAAGGAAAGGACACCAAGGCACTGAAGTAATCGCTGGACGGATTAGTTAATGTGTATCTAAAGTTACAAAGTTTCAGAGACACAGATCACCTCCAACAACCTCCCTGAAAAATGAGACAAAGTGTTCAAACACAGAGCAGCCCAGGAAATGACTGCATCTGTCACAGGTGAGCTCCTGCCACGTCAGTTATCCCAGCTGGGAACAAGGAAACTCCGTCTGGAGCTGTCCCTGCATTCCAGTTCCATACACAGTCACATTCCATTTCTTCCTAGGCTCCAGTTCCAACCTGAAACTGCCCAAATCCAACCCAAAGTAGCTGCAAGAACACCACTAATCCCGTTTCTGGATGTGCAGGATGGCTGGGCTTCCCCTGGTTCGTGCTAGCAGGGATGGAAGCCTCAAAGAGGAAAAACACATGCTTTGTGAGTTTTCTTTCCCCCCAATTTTGGGTATTATAAATAATTGATTATGTTCTTGTTTGATAAATCTTCATCGTGGCAGAAAGAACGCCTTTAACTTATATAACGAACATGCAAAACAGCAACATATAATGACACCAGGCTCTGTAAATCAATCAAACTGGCACAACCATCACCACTGCTAACACCCATTTACATTGCATCAGAAAGGATTCTGAAAGCATTTAGTTACATTAGAATTTAATCGTATGGGAAGACATAAAAATTGACTTATTTCTTGTTTCGTTTGTTGCTATTTACAAATTGCCCAGGTACCTGAAACTTTATTTTCAGTTATACACACACTTTAAATGTGCATTATTTCTTTTAATTTGCACGGAATTCCTTGCAAGACGTGCAAATCAGAAACGTGTTTTTGTCTGCTAGCGGTTACCCGCCTGTTTAGCACAGATTTACTTGCAAGGAATACAAATATTAAAAGTGTATGTTTTGTAAATTAGTGGTTAGCTGCTCTAGCACAAAATTCTTTGTGCCAAACGCGTTTATATATATCTAGAAGTTTTGGTCCTGTGGAGGTGACGCAGACAGCAGAGGCTCAGTGGGCACAACCCTGGGCAAACAACTCCCGGAGACAAACGTGAATTTCACAGGAGCCGCACGTGTCTCTCCACGCCCTGAATTAATCCCCGCAATCCCGTGACCGAGCAGAGCCGTGCTGGGAACACGAACTCTTGGGGTGCGCAGCGAGAGCCGCCCCCGCACGCCCCCGGGCGCCGGCGCGGTGCCGCGGCCGAGCGGGATCCCCGGGAGCGCGGGCGGCCCGGGCC
>VXAZ01002111.1:141644-180184 GCA_013399875.1 Gymnorhina tibicen | reverse complement strand
CTGGGAGGAAAGGCTGGGAGAGCTGGGATTGTTCAGCCTGGAGAGGAGAAGCTCTGGGATGAGCCTTGCAGGGCCTGAAGGGCCTCCAGGAGAGCTGGAGAGCAACTTTGGTCAAAGGATGGAGTGACAGGACAAGGGGCAGGGATAGATGGGATATTGGGAAGGAATTCCTGGCTGTGAAGGAGGTGAGGCCCTGGCACAGGGTGCCCAGAGCAGCTGTGGCTGCCCCTGGATCCCTGGCAGTGTCCAAGGCCGAGCTGGAGCAGCCTGGGATAGTGGGAGGTGTCCCTGCCCATGGCATGGGGTGGAGTGGGATGGGCTTTAAGATCTTGTCTTAAATAAGGGTCTAGGATTCAGTTGTCTGTAGGGAGGCTGCAAAGGGAGGGCGTGAGCTGTTCCTGAGAAAAGGAGTCCTTAGGGCAGCAGGGAGGCTGGAGCGTGGGCACTGCTCCTGCTGCAGAATTCCCTGTTATTTTATCCCTGGCAGGCCCCTCTCCTCAGTGGTGCTGTACATTCCTGCTTCTGTGCCTCTGCCAGGGTTGTAAAATCAATGTTCCCAAAGCACTGGGATGCTCCAAAAATAAGCAGCCCTGACAAGTGCGTGTTGCAGTGAAATCTGTAACATCTGTCAGGAGAGGGAAACCCTCGTGTGCCTGGCTGAGGCAGCAGAGTGTGCACTGAGTTAATGAGCCCTTGTCCAAAGTGCTCCTGGAAAGGAGCCTGAGTCAGGGCTGCTGGAGTTGTGCTGTTCCCTGGATGACTGAGGATTTGCTGCTCCTGCTGGAATTGTCACTGCTGGGCTGTGTTTCCCACCTGGAGCAAAGGCAGGGCACGAGGAGTCCGTCGGGCCGTGTTCTGTTTGTGCTGCCCGGATCCATCACCAGCACTGTAGATCCACGTGGCTGCAATTTTCTGTGCCTGGCTGGATTTTTGACACTTGATTTAGAGGAGCAGTTGATGGAGGAGCTTTGGGGCTCCCCAGGCACTGCTGGGAGCAGGTGGATACTGAGATAAAGGCCTGGGGAGGGTGCAGATTCTCCTCTTCTGCAGCCCTGCCCAGCTCACCTTCTCTTCCTCAGGCCTCTCATTCCAGTCCCAACCCCATTCCTGGTTCTTGATGAATTCCCAGTTGATTTCTGTTAAATCCTGGTCTGCTTTTGTTACCTCCCGTGCCATTACTTGGCTCTGGAGCTTTGCCTTGCTCTCTGCTTTCCTCTCCACGTGCGTGTACTGAGATTTGAGTTTGACCTTCACCCTTCCCTCACAGCTTCCCAGCTTGTTCCCTGCTGGCCTCCCTTGCCATGCTCAGCACAGCCCCACCTCTCCCTGCCTGTCTCCTTGTGACAGCTCCTTCCTTCCCAACATCCACGTTCCCTTTAGCCCTGTGTGTTCATCCAGTCTCGTAGGCTGTGCCAGCTGGAATGAGAAATGTTCATTCACATCCAGCACTTCAGGTCAATCCCTGGTCCTGAAACCTGTAAAATCATACCCCAAACCTGCCTTTGCCCTAAAACAAACAGTCCAGGGGAGACTGGGCTTCACTACTCACAGGTTATGCACGTGGCAACTGTGTCTGACCTCTGGAAGCTGCTGTGAGAGGACTGAGGGAAACCTTTGGGGCTGTTAAAAATTCCTGCAAATTATGCAAACTGCTGTGAGTTTCCCAGAGTTTGTAATAAAGGGACATCAGAACAATGAGCAGTTGGCTTCACTGACAAACTGTAAATGTCTTCTCCACAGCGAGTTGTGCTGGAGCTTTTTAAAGGGAAAATTCAAGTTCATTGGAACTTTTTTCCTTGCTTTTGGAACTGACAAAAATCTTCACATAGGGAGCTACAAAAGTGGAGCCTGAGGCTGTGGTTCAGGATCAGAAATTTTCAGCTGGAATAAATAAAATTCCAGCAAAGCAAGTTCCCAGGCTGCTGTGAAGAGGGTTTTGCTGTGGGATTTTCAGTGGAATTTTTAGTCAGGAATGCTGTGGGCTCCACCTGTGTGCTGGAATTGTCCCTCTGCGTTGTCCCCCCAGCTGCACAAACACTGCTGAGTGACTTGGGGTTTGTTTCTTTTTTTAAAGAAAGGCACCCAGGAACTGCTGAAATATCTGAGAAGCAAAATCCAAGGTATGTTGCTTTCTTCCATTGCATTTTAAAGAGAACATTCTAAGAAATTAAGATAAATTAGAATTTAGGGTGTGCAGCTGTTTAAATCCAGGTCCCCCCAGTTATCCCGCGGTTATAATTTCCTTTACTCAACAATCTGCTGTGATATTTCTGTTTCTTTTTCTTATCCTGATAGCTAATACTGGATAATAAACATTCCTAATTGAGGATTATCATGTACAAACCCAGTCTCAGGATGTTTAGCCTCTGTATTTCAAAGGGGCCTCAAGAGATGGCTCAGCTGCCCTTGCCCGTGGTGTGAGTGATCCTTTCCCAGGGGCTCTGTGCACTTGCCAGAGGATGGCAGCATTAATTATGCTTCTGCAGCCTCAAAAATTCCTTCCAGATGTCATCTTCCACGCAGATCTGCCCTGTGAACTCGACAGAAGTTCCTGGGATGCTCAGTGTGGTGAACTCCAGCAGGGAATACAGTTGTGGAGAGCACAATGAACTCGTGTCTTGCGTGTCCAACACTGCTCGTGGTTTTCTCCTGCCTCTTAGGGCAGCCATGGAGCTGCACCAGTGCCATTCCTGTTTCTGGAGAGGTTTAAATTGGAAAATTCCTCTTTTTAAAGCTTGTTTCCTGCCCTTTTTGCCCTTCCCTGACTACTTGTGGTTGGGCACAGTTGCTAGTAGGCTTTTATTCCTGGATGCTGCCGAATTTCCGGAGAGTTCTGTTGAATTCCTTTGAGTAGAAGTTGGATTTATGGAATGGTTGGACTCACCCTGCTCAGCTGGGTGGGAAATCCCATTTCAGGTGTGCAGGAGCTTTTTCATGTGGATTGTGGGAGGTAATCAGAAGGAACTTCACAGAGGAGGGTGTGTAAATCTCAATGCTTTAACTGGAATTGTGGTCAGATGTGCTGGTGTGGACAAAGCTGCTCTAGATCATCATTTCCAGTCAGAATTCCCTGGGTTTTGTAGTTTCCAGCTCCCTACCCCATGGAGCAGAGCCTCACAGAGCAGCTGCCACCACCAGCACATCTCCAGTGCTCCCTGCCCTGCTTTACAAAGTCCAGATCAACTCTTCTCCCTCCCACGCCCTAAAAGAACCCCCAAATCCAAAATGGCAAAAAAAAACCTGTGTCAGGAAATGACTGAAATCATCTGAATCTGAGGAGCCAGAGGATTAGAGGGGGGTGGTGGCAGCTGCCTGGGGCCACTCAGAGCAGCTCAGCTGTGTCACTGCACCCCTCTGGTGTCCCCAGATGATGGACCTGGCCCCAGCGAAGAGCCTCCTGTGACAGCCATGACTCTTCCCAGCCAGTCCAAGGTCAACGTCCACGCCATAACCACACTGAAGTTACTGGAATACAGGTATTTGGGAATAGCACCCCTTCCTGAAGTTGTAAGGACACTGCCCTGTTTTATGCCCGTGGGTTTTTTCCCCACCTTCATTACGCACCAGGCTGTCCACAAACCCTGCTGCACGTGGGCATTTCCCCCTTTAATTCCTGTGCTTGGGAACAGGCAGGTTTGGATCGTGGGGTTTTTAACTGGTTTTTTTGTGTCATCAAATGTCCTGCAGTAACTCGCTGAAGTGCTGAGTCCCAGCAGGTGCTTTCAGTACCTTTGAAACTCTTTATGGCTTTCACTGAGTCCCAGAACATCTTGTAGGAGGGGAGTGTCTGCTCAGTTATTCCTGAAATGGACCTGGGAGGGTTGGGAAAGGGAAAAAAACCCTGTTGGGTGCCATCGTGGCCGTGGGGCAGCGGTGGGACCTTCCCGCAGCTGTCGCCTGCATGTTCCGCTCCTGACCTCCAAAAGAAGGCGAAAGTGCCCCGTTAATTAGCAGGCGGTGGTTAATTGGTGTCACTCCTGTCCCAGCGACAAGCAGGCCGCCGAGATCCCCGCCGCCGTGTTCGATGCCGTGGGCGCCAACCCCGTGGCCACCGTGAACTTCAGCAGGAACCAGCTCAGGGAGATCCCCCCGAGGTACTCCCGGGAAGGGCGTTCCCAACCGGGGTTTGCTCCTCCACCCGCCTTCTGGGCATCCTGTTCCCTCCCTGAGGGTGTGCAGGGGGGGCTGTGCAGCCCCCGGTGCCAGCCACAGCCAGGGAAAAGCTTTTCCCTGGTGCTGCTGGGGAGAAACAATCCCTCTGTGCCAGCAGGAAGGTTGCTGTGTCTCTGGGAGCCCAAAAAATGGTCCGTGCTGGTTTTCGGGGGCACCGCCTCCCTTGTGGGGTGATCTGTACCCAAGTGGGGTGAGCACCGAGCCTCTGGCACGGACAGCTTGGGGAGGTGCGACCCCAGAGGGAAGAAAGGCTTCGAGAGACTCAATTTTGGGAGCTGCTGCTTGTGCATCCCATGCTTTGTCACTTTTTGTGTGAGAGGCTGCAGCATTCCCTGGGATGGGCGTGGGAGAGTGTGCAGCTGCCTCAGAATTCCACGCCAATCCCGACAGGAGACGGGAGTGTCTTCTCATTTAATTGCCTTTTGTTTTAGGGCTAAACCAGAGATTCTGTTGGAGGGGTTCAACAGGGAACTTTTTGAGCTGTTAAAACCTTTACACCAAAGCAAGTTAATACAATTAAATAACCTTCCACGGGCAGCAGCAGGTAACTCCTGCAGTTTGTAACAGCACAGCAGTGAGCAGAAACAAAAGATGGGGAAAAAGCAGGAATTTCTGTCAGGTTTTTTGGCTGCAGAAGAAGGTGGGTAAAGTCTATGTTGAAACATCTCCAGGGCAGGAGGTGGCAGTGATGTCACCTGTGCCGTGGTCTCTGAAACAGCTCCTGTGTGCATTTCCTGAGGAGGCTTTGGTAGCATCCTTTGTGAGAGAAATCACTGAGAGAAAATGCAATCTGATGAGTGTTGGTAAATGATTTGAGCTTTGCCTTACCCCAAGTGTAAGGGTAGGTGTAAGATTCCGTGATCTTCCCAAAATCCCTTCAGAAAAGCCAAGGAACGCAACATGGCCTTGATTTGTAGCATAAACCAGGGGTTTTAATAACTGAGAATGCAACCCTGAGCTTCCATAGTGGCAGCATCTTCCTTTTGTGCTTCAGGCTCGTGGAGCTGAAGGAGTCAGTTTGTGATGTCAGCCTGGCCTTCAACAAGATCTCCTCCATTTCCTCGGAGCTGTGCCTGCTCCATAAACTGACACATTTGGATCTCAGGTTGGTGATGTGTGTTGCACTTCCTTCCCTGGGAGCTCCTTTTCCCTGCCTCCCTACACCATCCACCTGTCCCGGTGGGGTGGCAGCACTGAAATCATCCCTCGCTCCCAAAACGCCTCCGTGGCGGAGCCGGAGCAGGACGTGGCCTAAATTTGGGCCTTGCTTAAAGAAAACACAAAAAAGAAATGGAGCAGCTCTGAGACTTGTTGGAGGGGAGAGATCCTGCCTCGGTCAGGAAAGGGTTCTGAGATGCTGCTACTTCCAAACACTCCCACCACCCCCCAGAAGAAACCCACACCAAGAAATCCTGGGGATTAGCGCAGGGAAGGAGCAGATTGTGTCGCGCTGCCGGAAACAGAGGCAGGAGATGGTTCCTTGTTGTCACCTTGCCTCCTCTGACTCCTGAGAAATGCTCCTGGCATTGTTTAGATCAGGATCAGCTCAATCTGTGGATTTTGGGGAGGTTTAGAGCGACCTGACTGATTCCCTTTGGCTCCCTGGATCTGGACACTTTGATAAGCTTTCCTCTGGGAGCAAGGAGCTGAATTTCCAGGCAGGGTTGTGGAGTTGGTGGGTGCTTGGGAATACTTGGGAATCTTGGACGGGCTTTGAGTGTCCTCCTGGCAGAAGTGGGAATCCGTGGCATGCTCCTGCCCCCGCTGTGGGGCAGTGAACCGGCCCCAGGCTGATCAATGTGATCAGTGTGTTCTGTCCTGGGGATTCTCAGCCAAAGCCCTGACTAAGTTTAGTGATTGTTGTTTGTCTTCCTTTGCTAACAGGAACAATGTTCTGACAGCTTTGCCAGAGGAGATGGAGGCACTGAGAAGATTGCACACAATAAATCTTGCTTTTAATAGGTGAGCAACTCTAGGTTTTTTTAGTACAACAATGAAAAGAGCTGGGCTGAATTTGACACAAATTGTGAGAACAAGGAGCCACTTCAACGAGCTGGGAGCTCCCATGGAATGCTCCTGTTTTGAATGCCCTGTTTCTGACCATCGCTCCTCTCTCTTCCTGAAGATTTAAGGTGTTTCCCAGTGTCCTCTATCACCTGCCAGCCCTGGAGACCATCCTGCTCAGCAACAACCAGGTGGGATCCATTGACCCTGTGCAGCTGAAGGGGATGGACAAGCTGGGAACGCTGGACCTGCAGAACAATGACCTCCTCCAGGTGCCCCCAGAGCTGGGCAACTGTGAGAACCTCAGGTGTGTGGGGTCATGGGGGCCTGGTTATAAACACACGTTCTGTCTGGATTCCTCAGGGAATATTTGCCAGAGGAAAAAGCACCCACTGGCAGGGCATTGGGTTTGCCCAAAAAGGGTCACTCTGACCATTTGTAGGACAGGGCAGTTTATTCCATAATCTCTTCCCTGATTTCTCAGTATTGCAGAGAACTGGAGGAGTTGTTTCATCATTTCAAGCTGATGTGGAGGGTCTGTAGGTTGTGTGAAGCTCACGGTGGAGCTTTGGGGGGTCACATTTCCTGTGCTCCCAGTCGTGCTGCTGGTGCACCACCCGTTGAGCAGGGAGGTTGGATCAGCTGGCCCCACTGCTCCCTTCCAGCCTGAGCTACTCTGGAATTCTGTTTCTATATTCCAGGAGTTCTTTTCTCGCTCCTCCTGGCAGAGGCTGAAGGAGTGGGGTTTGTGCTACACCCCCACTGATTGATCAGTATAAATTAAAATTCAGCTGTCTCCAAAGCTCAGCTGCTGCGAATGAGGGAAGCAGAAACCCGAACTCCTTCAGCAGGGCAGAAGAGGAATCACTCAGGGAATTTCAAAGGCCTCCGAAATCTGTGTGCAGTGGATGAGTGTGCGGGTACAGGAGTGTTTATCCCAGTAACTGATCCCTGTTTGCAGGAGCCTGCTGCTGGAAGGGAACCCATTCCGCACGCCCCGCGCCGCCGTGCTGGCCAAGGGCACGGCTGCCGTGCTGGAATACCTGCGGAGCCGCATTCCCGCCTGAGCCCGGGCATTCCCAGCAGCCCTGGCCATTCCCGCCTGAGCCCTGAGCCTGGTGTGGCCAAGGCTGCACTGCTGGAATACCTGTGGAGCCACATTCCCACCTGGGCACCGCAGGACACGCCAGGTGTCCCTGTCGGCACCCCTGGGCTCCATCCTCCTCCATCCCCCTCCTGCTCCCGGCCGGGAGTCTGCCCGGCCACGAGCCTTGGTTGCAGTGTTAAGAACCCACCTGTGAAACATTCCCTGCCCTCTGCATGTTCCAGCAGGGATTTCAGCATCCCACACTCTGTTTACACTGTTGGTAATAAAGGACAGCGTGGAGAGCTGCCTTCAGCACAGCCTCGGTGCTTCCTGCGGCTGAGCTGGGGTTCAGAGAGGGTTGGCACCATCAGAGCCCTGGGGCCAAAGGCAGAAGGGGAACACCGTGGTTTTTGTGTCCCTTTCTTGTTTCACTGCTGTCCCCAGAAGTGTCCCTGGTGTGAGCGTGGTTGGGTGCTGGAGCTGTGAGGTGGTGAGAGGTGCCCCAGGAGCGGGCAGGGCTCAGCTGAGTGAGAACGGGGCTGGTGCTGGCAGCTGCACCCAGACAATAAATGTTCTTTGGGAATTCCCGGGATGTCTGCTCTGGGTCCTTCAAGCTGTAACTGAGCTTTGTAGACAGGAACATGGAGAACTTGCTCAAACACACTCCCAAATGTCCTGCAGGTGGTTCCTTTAACGTAATGGTGCTGCTCTGTGGGTGGGGACTCCAAACCTTCCAATGACTAAAAGCCCTTTCCATAAGAATTCCTGCTGGTGTCCACCCTGAGCCTCCCCTGGCCCAGCCCGAGGCCGTTCCCTCTCCTCCTGTCCCTGTTCCCTGGGAGCAGAGCCCGACCCCCCCGGCTGCCCCCTCCTGTCAGGGACTTGTGCAGAGCCACAAGGGCCCCCCCTGAGCCTCCTTTTCTCCAGGCTGAGCCCCTTTCCCAGCTCCCTCAGCCGCTCCTGGGGCTCCAGCCCCTTCCCAGCTCTGTTCCCTGCCCTGGACACACTCCAGCCCCTCAGGGTCTGTCCTGCACACAGCCCTGGTGGGAGGTTCTGTAGCACAGCAGGATTCAATACAGTTCCACGTTAAAATTCCCAGGGTTTGGATGTGTCCAGGTGAACACAAAGCACACTGAGCTCACCCTCAGCTCTCCAGCTGTGGGAATTGCCTTCCAGCTGGAGCAGGGATGGCCCAGGAGGGGACCAGAACCTTGTCCTGGCTGGTGGAAAAATGGGAGGCACTGACCTCTCTGGGAAAGGGGTCTGGGGGAGCGGGAGTAGGAAGGACAGGATCTGTCCTGTGGGAAATACACGGCAGTGCCCGTGTGCAGTGACTGCAGGGCACACCTGGAGCTCCGGGGGCACTTCTGCAGCTCCTTGGATGATGGAACTGCTGCTGCCCTCACCCCCTGCCCGCTTTTGTTTCCAAACATTTGTCCTTCCATACATTTGTCCTTCCATACATTTGTTCTCCATACATTTGTCCTTCTATACATTTGTCCTCCATACATTTGTCCTTCATGCATTTGTCCTTCATGCATTTGTCCTCCCTACATTTGTCCTTCCATACATTTGTCCTCCCTACATTTGTCCTTCCATACATTTGTTCTCCATACATTTGTCCTTCTATACATTTGTCCTCCCTACATTTGTCCTTCATGCATTTGTCCTTCATGCATTTGTCCCTCCATACATTTGCCCCAAAAGCAGCCAACCCCGAGTTTTCCTCCCCCTTTCCATCGCTCCCTTCCCATATTTGATGTCTCCCAGTGGCTGCAGCTGGACCTGGGCAGTCCCACTTGGGAGTTGCCCAATTTTCCAGCCTCATTCCCAGCGGGATGGAGGGAGCAGCTCCCCTCCTTCCCCTCCCTCTGCAACCTCCTTTCTGCCATGGAAAAAAAAAACCACCCGCGAGCCTTTACAATAAGGTGACGTTTTTATTATTTATACAATAAAGAGACTTTTTAATGTTATTCAAAACACTTTTTTTTTTCTGAAATACTGAAAAAGGTGGGTACAGCAAAGCCGAAAATGGCTCTGCTGCACTGCACAGCATCGGTTCAGTCCCTGGGCTCCCTCTGCACAGAAGCATCTGCAAAATGCAGCAACCCCACACGCACGGGCCAGGCCCTCCAGGGCACGGGGAGGGGACAACCTGCATGTGCCAAGGGACAGGAGCTGATTGCACTCAATCAATAGATTTAAAATAGAATTTTGAAGTACCTTTTTGCACATAAAATGAAGCAGCTTTCAAGTTCAGTAAGTCTTTATACTGCAAAAAACATGAAGTACATTCACAATCTATGTTAATAAAGTAGTAAATATTTCCTCATTCAGCTTTATTTACATGGATAACTGGAATTCAACTGAAAAGTACAGTCATCTGGAATATAGCAATCTTTGAACACATACAAAAATGACCATTTCTGTATATAATTTAAGCTCAAAATCACAATTATCTCAAAATATTAATTACAATACAGCCATCTCCATCATAATTAAACATGTCTTTTATAAAATGGTAAAATCTTTACTAAAGGAAGCTGTTGGTTCTGAACTGGATACAGTACTCACAGGTAGAAAACCGAAGTGATGAGCGAGTGCCCTGCCCGGGGAGGGGGAGGGAGGGAGGGGACGCGGCCACCCGGGAGACAGAGAAAGGCCCCGGTGCCACCTCTGGGGCCACCTCTGGGGCCACCTCTGGGGCCGTGCCAGGAGCGCCCGGAGCCCCGGGAATCCCGACCCACGCCACGGTGTCAGCCACTTCCACCGGATCGGCTGGAAGCGGCCAGGGACAGGATTGGCAAAAAGCTTTTTGGGGTTTGTTGTTTTGTTTGTTTGTTTGTTCGTTTTGGTTTGAAATTCCATGGTTGGCAAGTGGCGCCCTTGGGATTGGGTGGTGGTGCTCGCCCGTGGCTGCGGGGCCGGGCCGGCTCCCCGTGGATCCGCACCCCTGGATCCGTGTCCTACCCAAACTGCTGCCCGGGAAGCTGTAGGGGCACGGGCCGGCCCTGCCCGGGCTGCCCCGGGGATCGGGGAGGGACGGGCCGCGGGCAGGGAGCATCCCCCGGTTCCTCCGGGAATTCCAGCTGTGGAATCCCGCCGGCTCCCAGGGTCCCAGGAGGGGCGGCGGGAGCGGGGCTGGGATGTGTCCGTGCGGGACCTGTCCCCAGCCCTGCCCGGCCGGGGGGTCACGGAGCCATTCCCGTCCCTCGCCCACGGGCAGCTCCCGGGAATAAACGCCCTGATCCCCCCTAGGAGCCGGGGCCTCCCCTGACAGCTGCGCTCAGCTGATCCCGATGTGCGGGGTTCGTTTCTCCTGGTTTTGCGTTCCCTGTCCTTGCATTCCCCATCGGAGCTATGTACAGTCTGTACAGAAGCAGTTCTGATTGCATAATAATTCAATGCTAAATTACAGCAGAGAGGGTTCACACGATCCCAGAATGGGCTGGGTGGGAGGGACCTCAAAGCCCATCCAGTGCCACCCCTGCCATGGCAGGGACACCTCCCACTGTCCCAGGCTGCTCCCAGCCCCGGCCAGCCTGGCCTTGGGCACTGCCAGGGATCCAGGGGCAGCCCCAGCTGCTCTGGGCACCCTGTGCCAGGGCCTGCCCACTCTCCCAGGGAACAATTCCTTCCCAATATCCCATCCATCCCTGCCCTGTGTCTGTGGGAAGCCATTCCCTGTGTCCTGTCCCTCCAGGCCTTGTCCCCAGTCCCTCTCCAGCTCCCCTGGAGCCCCTTTAGGCCCTGGAAAGGGCTTTAACCTTTACACTCCAAGTGCTCACTCCCAACAGCAAAGCAACCTCCTGGACATTTCCTACTTTGGATTTTTCCTGGATTTCCTTGGCTCTGCTCTCAGCTGCCCCATTCACCCTCAGCCTTGTCCTGCCTGCTCCCTGTGTGGAGCACCCTGTCCCCTCCCAGGGCTGGCACTGCCACCAAACACAGATGCAGACGTGGATGTGTTAAAAAATACCTTGGAAAAGATGAAACCGGATTCGAGGATGTTAAATGGTCGCTGTTGGGAACAACTGGCTGAGAACTCTCCTGGTTTGCCATCACCTGGGTAGGAATTGTGAGCTGGCACTGGGAAAATGGGAAATTATTAGGAGTGGAGGGTCCTGGAGGCTTCCCTGGGCCTACAGCTCCCCAAGTCCCACAGCCAGAGAGGGAAGGTCTGGGAATTCTTAGAGGAGGGGAACATGCCCGGCCGTGCCCGTGGGCTGTGGCTGCACCCCTGGAGGGGGGATTTGGGTGGGAGCGGTGCCGGTGATCCCGGAGCCAGCTGTCCCTCAGCCCCCGGCCATGGCTCAGGGGCAGCGGGAGCCCCTGGGAACACCTGCAGGGGGCTTTCCCTGGCTTTTCCCATCCCACTGTCAGGGATAACCAGGCTGGACCCCAGCAGCCCTGAAGCAGCAGCAGCTGGGCACGCTCTGGGCTTTGGGATTCTCCGCCGGGAACGGCCCCGGGGCTTGGACACCAGGGGTTGTCCCACTGACCCCGTGCTGGGAGCACCTGCTGCTCCCTGGGATGTGTCAGCTCTGACACCTGGGCCCATCCCTTCCAAGGGCTCCAGTCAGGGATCCCAGAAAGCCTCACCCACGGGAACATCCCGAGCAGGGCCCGGCAGGGCCTGGAGCAGGGGGGAAAATACACACCAATGTAAATGGGGAATCTGAAATGAAAAACTAAAGAGTAAAATTAGCAGCAACAAAAGGAGTTTTACTGCCACCATCACAACCTTCCTCCATCCGTGAGCCAAACCTGCCTGTCCTCGGTGTTCTCCTGTAGTGTGTGCACATGGAATCGAGGGAAGAGCCAAAGCAAGGGGAGTTAACCCATTCCAGAGGGAGTTAACCCATTCCAGAGGAAGTTGGAATCACAGAACCATGGAATGGGTTGGGTTGGGAGGGACCTTGAAGCTCATCTTGTTTGAGCCCTGCCATGGGCAGGGACACCTTCTGCTAGCCCAGGCTGCTCCAAGCCCCGTCCAACCTGGCCCATTCCAGAGGGAGTTCACCCATTCCAGAGGGAGTTATCCCATTCCCACGTGGGTTCCTTGTCCCGAGGTCCCAGAGTTACAATTGGAGAAGTCTCTCACCCTGTATAGTGAATTGTTCCTGATCCCTACGGAGCCAGCTATACACACGGCATATGTACAGGTATTTTCATAAGGCATAGAATATCTTTGCATTGAAAATAAATGAGCATTATTAAATTTAATTTAATATATACTTTCTTTGAGGTGTTTATGAAAATATTTTCTTCTCTATACTTTCGTATGCGACATGATAGAAATATTTCATGGGAAGTACAGGTTAATATATTTCATCTTTATAAAGGCATATACAACTTTGAGGCAGTGTTTCTGATGGACAGCAGAATTCCTAAAGGATTTGTATGTGCTTCTGTGTTCTGAAATCATATGAAATTGACTTTTAAGAAGGAACTTGGTTAAAAAAACGCACCAATGCACAGCCAGAGGCTGACAAGTAAAACTAATACGGAGCCACATGAACAATATATTTATAGAGTTAATTCTTATATTTTCTCCCGATGATTGGTACTAACATAGAGTATTATACATTTGGCACTACTGTTTGCCATTGGTCCAGCAATTGGCAAAAAATTGGTTTCCTATGTATAAATCTGTTTGAACATTAGATCTGGCTAGACATATTTACTATTTATAAAAAAATATTTAGACAGTAAGCTCACGTTGGATAACTAAGTCTACTGTGTTCTGGAAACTCTTCAGCAGGAGCACAGCCTTCTCGTGTTCCAGGTGTACAAAGCTGTGTCCATTGGCCTGCAGCAGGGAAAGCACAAGGGAAGAGGCTTTAGTGGCTTGGTTTTGGGGGAAAAAAGGGGTATTTGGCAATTAAAAGCAAGGCTAAAATAAACAATGAACATCTGAGGACTTCCCATGAGCACAAAGCACATGTTTCTCCTGTCCCCTGTGGGATGGCTTCAGGGCTGGGCTGGCTGCTCCAAGGAATCTTTTCATTCCCACTGAAATCATGCCGTGACTCTGGGACGGCTCTGGGGCCTGACCAGGACCTGCCTAAAGCCTCCATTAATAATAATAATAACAACAACAACAATAATAATAATATTAATAATAATAATAATAAAGATCTTTATCTTTGCTCGGGAAGGAGGAATGCGGATTTCAGGCAGGGAAAACTCCAAGGGCATCCACGACTGCGCCAAAGCGAGGCACACACGGGATCCTAGAATCCCACACTGGGGGCTGGGAGGGACCCCAGGGATGTGGAAGATCCCGAGGGGGATCACGGGGCAGAGCGTGGCACAGGGGACAGTCCCTGCCCTGGGGCGCTGCCCACGGGTTCTGACACAAACCAGGTGCCCGTGGCCACCGGGCAGAAGTGCTTCGGGTACCCGTGCTGTAGGTCAGTGTTAACATCCCCTAAAGGCACAGCTGGCAGCTCAGTCCCCACTGCAGTTCTAGGCTGAGCTCAGATCCCAGGAATCCCAAGGCATCCCTACCTGGAGGATCTTGTCTCCGGGCTGGAGCAGGCTGGAGGCGGGGCCGTCAGGCTGAACCCTAGTAACAAAGATACCCTATAAGTCAGAAGTAACACAGGTTAGGATGCTTTCTCCAAGAACTACATCCCAAAAAACAGGGGGCTCCCTAACTGGGGCCTGGAGATGGGTTAACACCAAACTGGTTGGATCTGTTTGCAATCAAACACCAGTTTGGGGGTGGAGCAGCTCCCTGGGACCTTCAGCACTCGTCCGTAATTGTGGGCCATTGTAAACTAAAATCCCACATCCCAAAGGAATTCCAGCAGGGCAAGAGTGACAGGTTAGCAGCAGGGTCATTAAAATGGGGCAAGTGTTAATTATTAGAATAATGTGTCTCATAAATGTGCTGAAGTCTTGGCTTTCTCTGGGAAACACAGCTTTAATTCCACGATTTGCCAAACATTCTCCATATTTCTGGGAGTTCTCACTGCCTCTGCCACCCAAATCCAGGATTATCCAAGAACATCAACTCCGGGAATGTGTTCAAAGGCCTCCTTTTCCACCGAACTCCAGTCAGTTCCACGGCACCAAACACAAATCCACAGGTGTAAGACTCCCCTTCCCAATCCTACACCCCTGGGAGCTGGAGGTTTTTATTGCAAATAGATTGATCTTAAATGTGCCATTCCCAAAAGGAATCCCGAGTGTCCCTGACCCCCACCAGGTGTCAGTTTTAATTCCCAGCACAGGACACAACTGCTGCCGTGGGGTTTGTAAGGATCCAGGGACTTCCAGGCTGCTACAAACCCTGGGATTTCAGCCTCCAGGGATGACATTGCTGCTTTATTAACTTAATAAAAGTTTAATCAGGGTCTAAGGCGACTCTTAAAAATTGAGAGAGACAATTCTCCAGAAAACAGCCCCAAAATTATCTTATCCAGGGAATATGGACACTCATGGGATTGATGCTTGATTCCCTCATCTTCTTTAACTGGGAAAAAAAAGCAAACAACACTCTGCTAAAACAAAAAAAAAAAAAAAAAAAAAAAAAAAAAAAAAAACAAACAAAGAAACAAAAAAATTTCCAAGTATAGGGAAAAATCTTTCAGTCATCCCAGCAGAAGGGCACAAGCATCCCCCCCACATTCTCTGTCTCCGTTATCTCTCAAACAAGGAGCAGGGAGAGAGGAATTTCCAGCTTACCTTATCAGAAGGTTTGAATGGATTCCCTTGTCCACTTATTCCACCACTGATACTAAACCCAAGGCCAGGATTCTTCTCTATCCTCACACAAAACTGGGTTGGAAAAACAGGGATGTCAGCACTAAACCCTGCCCGAGGCACGGCACCTCCTTCCCTCACATCCCATCCCACTGGATGAGCTGAGCCCCTGCACCCCAGAAAACGGGAAAAGCCTCTGGAATGTTGCTATCAGCTGGAGGTACTGGCAGGATTTCCCCACACTGCAGTGGTAGCACAACGTTCCCCGTGGTTCACGGATTTTTGCACGGATTTTAAAGTTTCCTTTTCAAGGAGGAAAAAAACCTTTTAGACCCGTGAAAGAGAAGTCCACCCTGGCCAAGTTTTCCATTAAACACTGGGATAAAGCCATCAGTGAGGCTTCGTCTGGTGCATTTTTATTTTCCCAGGAGCAGCCAGAGGTGCAGCACCCCTGGGACAAAGCCAAGGGATAAAATACCCCGGGATCTCCGGAGCACTGCCAGGATCTGACAGCCTGCACTGAGCACCGGCCTCTTCTGCCACAGCAAACAGGGCTGGGCCTTCTCTCTGAGTCAGGGTGACTCCAGAGAGCGCTGGGGAATTGGATGCAAGATAAAAATGAGCTCAGAGGAGCTCCATGGCCGTGCCCTGAGCTGGTCTGAGCACGTCCTCCCCCAGCAGGTTCTGAACATCAGGGATGTGGCACAGGAGCTGCTCCCGGGGCTCCAGCAGCACTTCCCACAGGAGGAAGGTTCAGGGGTGGCTCTGCACCTCGTTCTGCTCCTCAGGGCCTCCTGCAGCCCTGCAGGGTCCTGAAGGACAAATCTAATGGGGACAGGAGCAGGGAATGAGGAAACTCCCCAGTGCCTGTGCCAGGCTGGGGCACGGGGGCTGTGGCTGGGCTGTGCTGGGCAGGCCTGAGCAGAGCAGTGTCCCACCAAAGCCCTGCCCTGCTGGCACTGAACTGGGCCACTGGGGAAAGGGCAGAAGCTGCAAATTCATTCAGTCCCACCCGGGGGTGCCAGCTCTGCTCAGGGACCTCAGTTCCAAACGGTGTCACTGGGTCAGTCTGGGAGAAAATGGGTATTGGTGGCTGGTGCTGGGGAAGGGACGGACCCAGCCTGTCCCCAGCCCAGCCAGAGCTCCTCCAGCCCAGCCAGAGCTCCTTCAGCCCAGCCAGAGCTCCTTCAGCCCAGCCAGAGCTCTCTCAGCCCAGCCAGAGCTCCTTCAGCCCAGCCAGAGCTCCTCCAGCCCAGCCAGAGCTCTCCCAGCCCAGCCAGAGCTCTCCCAGCCCAGCCAGAGCTCCTCCAGTCCAGTCCCAGCTCCCCTGTGCTGCCCAGCTCAGTTGCCCCGCTCCTGCCCGAGGTTCCCCTCTCCCGTGGACACCTTGGAAAAGCCGGGAATGCCCGTGCCCGGGAGCTGCCGTGCCCCCATGTCTCACCTGCTCCTGGTAGGCGTCCGTGCTGCGCTGGCCCTTGGTCTGGATGAGGCACCGCTGGGGCTGGGGGGCCCGGGAGCTCTGGGAGGACGGGATCTGGATGGGCAGGGGGGGCTGGTACTGCTGGATGGTGACCTTGTTCATGCCGCCCTCGTACTGCTGCTCCCGGCTCCGGTGCTGCAGGCTCTGGGATCCCATCAGGGTCTGGATGTGGCTACCTGCCTGTGGGAACCGTCCCGTCAGGAACAGCCGATTCCCGCAGCTCCCAGAGCCGCCCGCAAACCTCCCCGGCCCCGGCACAGCCTCTGGAGCTGGGGGAACCAGGGCTCTCACACTTCTCATCCCGGTTTCTGGCAGATCAGAGGACAAACAGCTCGGCTGTCAGAGCCAGCTCCACCCCACACCAGCAGCTCACCCTCCTCCCCCTCCTGTGCCTGGGAGCCATCTCTGGGAGCAACGGCTTTTGTTTCCCATCTTCCAGGAATTCTCCTGGGGATCTCTGGCTGCACTTCCCTGTGAAGCCAAGGGTTGCTGCTTCTGCTGCTGCCTTGGGTAAAAGCTTGGAGCAGCAGGGAGATCCTTGGGATCATGACACGCAGCAGGTACCAGTGTGACATCGTGACTTCACCTGGCGTCACTCACTCCTGGGACTTCAGGGATGGGCAGGGATGGATCTCCTGACAGTGAACCCTGTAATTATCCTGGGGGGATGGATCTCCTGACAGTGATCCCTGTGATTAGCCTGGGGGGATGGATCTCCTGACAGTGACCCCTGTGATTATCCTGGGGGGATGGATCTCCTGACAGTGATGCCTGGGATTATCCTGGGGGGATGGATCTCCTGACAGAGATCCCTGGGATTACCCTGGGGGGATCGATCTCCTGACAGTGATCCGTGTGATTATCCTGGCTCATCCCTGCAGCTCCTCCTCCAGCACGGTTTGTGAGGATTCTCCATTCTCCAGCTTTATGGCCAGAGCAGCCCAACCCAGCAGCTCCCGAGCCCATGAGCCGAGCTGGGCTGGGAGGGGCAGCCGGGAACTCCAAGCACCGGAATTCAACATCCACCACCACAGAGCCACCAGGAACGAGCCCCTTTTCCAGGGATTTATCAGCAAAGGGGCCGGGCACGAGCCATCCCACCGCTCGTGCTCTCTATGGCCTGACCGACATCACTGGGATGAAGGCTCGGGATGAGCCCCCGCAGGACCCGGCCGGGAGCAGCCCTGCCCAGCCCTCCGTGCCCGCAGCAGAGCCAGAACGCACCAAGGGGCACCACGAGAACAGCGCCCTCAACTCACAGCACCTCCTGCTTTAAGCCTTGGGACGCCCCAGGTGTTGCCCACAGCTGTCCTGCTGCATCCAGGGCGGGCTCGGGCCCGGCCCGGCACCCCTTACCTTCTTGGTGACGGTGTCGGGGGGCACGTCCCGCCGGCCCAGCGGGTACGGGGTCCAGGGGCTGCCCACGGCCACCTCGTCCTGCCCGTTGTCCAGGAGGCTGCTCTGCTGCGACGGGGTCTGTTCACAAAGGCAGGGCAGCCTTTAGTCACCGGCACGAGCCCCCCCCTCAGTCACAACAACCCAGCACTGCCACGCACAACGCCCAGCCTGCCCGGGGTCCCACCGCCGCGGCACCGCTGTGGCACTCTCTGCAAGCAGGAGAGCTCCAGAGGTTCGGGACACAAATAATGAGAATAATGAATGGTGACAGAGAAGAGAAAATTCCTTTAACGGGACTCGTTACTTTCAGAGCAACAAATTCTGGCAAAGTTCCACTGTTTGAACAGTCTGCCGTTAATTCTGGAGTTGGAACTTTCTCGCTGCTCCTTTCGGCAGCAGAAGCTTTTGCAGGAAGGATGTGCCACCAAGAAAAATGAGATGTTTGTGTTTTCTGCAGCAAACATCCCCTGCTGGCAGCGCTGAGGTTGTGCTGGCTCCGTGTGCAGCTCCCAGAACCTCCTGGGTTGTGCCAGGGACATTTTTTGTACAACATTAACCTGGAATTCAATGTTTGCCTCAACGTGAATGGTCACAACACACAGGGAAAGTTTCCTCCATGTTCATAATTCCCTTTTCTCTCCTGTTCCACGTTTCCTCCTTGTCACTCCTCCCCCCCGGTTGTTTCCCTCCTGTTTTCAGGACTTTGGAGGGGGTTTGGACTTTTCCTGCCCCATCCTGATTTTCCATTCTCTGTCTCTCTATTTCTCTATCATCACTGGGAGTTTTCCTAACACCTTCTGGGTGTCAGGCTTCCCAAAATTCCAGCATTGTGCTGCCACTGAGAGCACCTGGCACAGTGCTGAGTTCTGATTAACGGGAACCTGCAAAGGAGCAAAAAATAGCTGTTCTTCCCCTCTGCCACTCCAGCACTTTCTTCTCCAGCTTAGACTAAAAAGAAATCAGGATACACTTCTCTAGATGGCTGAAGAATAAATCAAATTTGCTTTGAAATGTGAAAGCTGGGAATTTGTCCATTAAAAACTATTTTTTAAACTAATTTAGAAGTTTAAAAGCAAATCGAAGGAAATGATGATTTAAATCACATCTCTGAGGTGAAGTGAAAAAAATCCAACCCTGATTATTTAAAATAAGAGGAAAAACTTTCATTATATTTTTTCATCACTCAAGGAATCTTTCAGAAAAACCACAGAAGTTGTGATTTTCCTTCTACTGAAAACCACTGGAGAAACATTTCCCCCGTTTAAAGCCCAGGATGTCCTTGCAGAGCTCTCTGAGCCGGGACAGGCTGCAACCCAGCTCCACTTCCATGAAATCTGGGGAGAAGAGGAAAAGCAGCACTTCCCACATTTTCTACACGGAGCAGATTGATGCAAGGAGCGTTTTCAGCGTAACTCATGGTTAAAGTGGATTTCCTGACAGCCAGACCTCACTCATTACTCTCTTGAATCCAGGCCACGGAAGGAGGGAGGAGAGGAGGCACAGACTGAACTGTGGCCTGGATTCTTTAGGAAATGCAAATTCTGTGGAAGGTGTGAAGCAATAAAATCCAACAATACACACAGTACTTTTCCAACAATAATTCCCCCCTGCAGTGATCTTTCCCAACAATCATTTTCCCAAACAGTTCAGCAAGAGAACAACCCCTCAATGCAGTTTAGCATCACAGTTTCTATGGACATGGAGTAATGGAATGCTGGTGAAATAGAAAAGCAGAATAATCCACATCAGACCACACCCCAAAATGTATCACGGAGCAGATTCCTGAATTTCCTCAGACACCCATCATTAACATCCACGTTCACCTACAGCCTAAAATCCTGCAAGTGCCATAAAACACCTCATTCCCAGCGTGCGGGGGGAACCAGCACCATTCTTTGGGGTTGACGCCCAATGGATTTTTCCAAGGACTCGTGACAAGTACCTGAGCAGACAAACAAGGTCTTGGGAAGCAAAGACAACACTGGGATGTCGTCCCTGCCCAGCACACACATCCAGGCGGGATCCCCTCGGAGCCTCCCGCCCCACAACAGAGCAGCACAGACCGAGAGCAGGACGGGAGCCTGGGGACAGAGAGGGGACATGGGATGGAGGTGACAGAGCATGGAGGGTCGGGAAGAGCGGCAAAGGCCTGACACTGCTCCCTGCGTGCTGCCATCCTGTCCTGGATCGCCCGGAATTCTGGCTGGAGCACGTGTGGGGTCGGCGAGCGGAGCGGGGCCGAGGCTGGGCTCCGGCCGGCCCGCACAGCCAGCTCCTGCTGCTGCTGAGTTATCCTGCTCTCCTCAAATCTTGCGTCTCAGCTCTGAAGCGGGCCTGGAAGCCTCCTTTGGGGGTTGCTGGCCAGGCTGCTCCGGCCTGGGCGGGTGCCAGCGGCGCCGGGGGCCAGCCTGGCAGTGCCCAGCACAGCTGATCCCATGGGAACGCCGGGATCTGGGCTCTGCTGCCCGTTAATTACTCACAGAGCTGCTGCCGATTTGTCCCCTCAGCTCCTGTGCCAGGGCAGGGAGAGGCTGAGCCGTGCCCGTCCCTCTGGATGCACAGAAAGGTCTCAGCATCCCCTCTGACACGGAAAATCCCGCAGGGATGGCCCTCTCTGCCTCGCCCCGTGTGCCTCTCCCTTCAAGGATTTGTCGGGAATACGCAGTTTTGTATGCCTGTACTTGTCAACAATATATCGATAATAAATGTAAGATAAGCAGTAAATAAATGAGGAAAATATTCTCTTTTTTAGGTGTTACTCTGAGTTTAAAATGGGTTCGGGTGTGGTAACGTGTTCAGAACCCATCAGGTATCACAGCACACCCAATTAATGCTCAGATACTGAAATCCCTGTCTCCTGGAGCCTGTTTAACATTTCCACACCCATTTTTCTAGGATCAAACAGTCCCAGAGCAAACCACGTTCCCCACGGAGCAAATGGCAGCCCCGGTGTGCGTGAGGAGAGCAGGAAAGCAGGAATGACAGCCAGGGAGCTCCGGAATCCAAAAAGCAAGGCCGCCAAGGGGCAAAACTGCATCCCCGCCAGCCTTGCTTTTTGGACCGGGCATTGTAAAAGCACAAGGGGTCGGCAGAAGCTAAACCAGGAGGAAGCAAGGATCATTAATTAACCGGGAATGCCGGGAATGCTGGCTAGCCCATACTTACTTTCGGTAGAGGTAGCTCTTGAAGCATTTGGTTTTCAAATTTAGATTTAGGCTGCAAGTTTAAAGTCATGCTTCGGCCTGCATGCATGGCTGAAACCCCTCCAGAGTGCAGCATGCCAAGGCTAACTGTGTGGTGTTTGTAAGCAGCGCTCTGAGTAGAGGAAACAACCACGGGACACATATGAACACACATGCTCAGAATTAAGTCTCACACATACATGGTTAAGTTCACAGAGTTTTAGTTTAAGCCAACAAACAGTACCGAGTATCAATAGCTCCTCCGGGCATGCACTGGTCACACAAAGCGAGTACATTGCTCCTCGTACAGAGAATGGGCACCAGAGAGGACTTCCACGCTGACAGCACATGAGGGGGGTTGGGATCTGGAGTTCACAGGGTACAAGTCTTGCTTTTGCAAAAACGGCCAAATTTGGGTTCGGCTGTGCAGCCGGAGGCGTGCCTGGCACGGAGGAGCAACCCCGGCGGAAGAGGGCTCTGCCCCATCCTGCACCCTGGACAGCCAGCTGCCCACGGGGGACAAGCTGGGGCAGCAGGGGCACGGCTCCTGCGCCCACCTGGGGGTCAGCAGGGACACGGCTCCTGTGCCCACCTGGGATCAGCAGGGACACAGCTCCTGTGCCCACCCAGAGGTCAGCAGGGACACGGCTCCTGCGCCCACCCGGGGGTCAGCAGGGACACGGCTCCTGTGCCCACCTGGGGATCAGCAGGGACACGGCTCCTGTGCCCACCTGGGATGAGCAGGGANATCTGGAGTTCACAGGGTACAAGTCTTGCTTTTGCAAAAACGGCCAAATTTGGGTTCGGCTGTGCAGCCGGAGGCGTGCCTGGCACGGAGGAGCAACCCCGGCGGGAGAGGGCTCTGCCCCATCCTGCTCCCTGGACAGCCAGCTGCCCACGGGGGACAAGCTGGGGCAGCAGGGGCACGGCTCCTGCGCCCACCTGGGGGTCAGCAGGGACACGGCTCCTGTGCCCACCCAGGGGTCAGCACGGAAGCGGGCCCTGCCCCCTCCTAGGGGTCAGCAGGGACACGGCTCCTGTGCCCACCTGGGGATCAGCAGGGACACAGCTCCTGTGCCCACCCGGGGGTCAGGGGCTGCTCCTGGAGCAGCTGCTCCGTGGCTCCGGCCGCTCCCCCCAGCACAGCCTCCAGCTGCAGCCCAGCCCAGCTCCTTGGAGCTCTGCACCCAGCAGGAACTGCCTCGCAGGGATCAGGGATCAGCACCAGTGCCAGCTTTCCAGAGTTAAGGTACCCGTTAATACACGTTGTAAACTAAGTGTAAAGATGTTCCTTAAACCAACAACATCTGGCAAGCGTTTATTTCCACCCCTGCTCGGGGTGCACTGGTTTCCCTGGGCAGGAGGCAGTTTCCAGTGGGTTCACACAGCACAAGGAAAAGAGCTGAAGGAGGAAAATGCTTCAGCCTTGGAGCCCCTTTTCAAAGTTTCCCCATTTGATCCTTAAGGATAATTTAACACCATCACATCCGAGCAACTGGAAGGCAAGGAGAATATTAACACCAAACTCAGGAGGCTCTAGCATAACGCAGTATACGGACACATTTGGCAACGACTTCTTATGCATTTCACCACAGGAAATTGTCACAACCACTTCAGATCACGGAGTAAATCGGATTCATGGATTAGGTCATTAAATAGGTAATGACTGAATCATGCACTAAAGTACCCTTTGGATAGAAAGCAAATCAGCATAACTTCCTACAGCTAAAAGGAGTAATGATCACATTCCCATTAGAACAGTGGCAGTGGATACCCAGGGATATTTCTCCGTTATAGACACCTTTAAACCCCCTGCACTAACAGTGACACCAGAGCTAAAATACATTTTATTACTTATTCTCTTTTTCCTTTATTCCCTTTTACTGCCAAGACGTGCCCAGCACCTCTCCAAGCTCTCGGTCGTCACTGACGAGGTGGCTCCAGCAGCGCTTCCACGAGCAGGGGAGAACCTCGGGGTTCTTCCTAATTTTGGGCAGAGCTGCAGGAGTCACCACCCCAGCGATGGGCACCAGGGAGCGTCACTGGGGCAGAGCCTCTGGATTTACCCAGGACCCGGAGTCACCACCCCGGTGACTGCCCCAAGGAATGTCACCAGTGTGGAGCCTCTGGATTTACCCAGGATCTGGAGCCACCACCCCGGTGACTGTCCCAAGGGGCATCACCAGTGAGGAGCCTCTGGATTTACTGGGATCCCTCACTCCAGCTGAGCACCCCCAGGGCCCTCGGCGGGCCGGTCCCTCGGACCCCACGGCAGGAATTTCATCCCTGGGAATTCTGGTGGTCACCACTGCACGTGCAAATCGTTTGACAGAGCGAAACACACAACTAAAGGCATTAATTGCAGAGAAATGCCAAACATACCCTGTCTAACCTTCTAGCTTCTATATGTCTAAGTAGCTGTTGTCTCCAGTCAGCGGGCATTTTAGCACAGCTCTCATTTCCCTTCCCAGGGGGAGGCCTCGGCTTTATATCACTGCTATCGGAAGGCTTGTCGCCATAGTTACCCAAGTTATAGTCTGACGGAATCTTTTCCAGCAGAGCTGCCATGGTGGGCCTCGCTGAGACCGGCCGCGTTTGGGCCGTGCCGTAGCTCTCTGTGCTGTAGCTTCGTGCGGACAAGGGCCTCCTTTGCGTGAGGTTTTTAACTGGGAAGCTCCCAGTCTGGGCTTTCACTTCCTGGTAGGAAGGGTGCTCGTCTTCGTAGCGCCCGTTGCGCTTGAGGAACTGGGCCTCGGGCACGGCCATGCTGCCCTGGCGCTCCGGGGCGCCGCGGAACGGGGCCCGGCCGTACCTGTCCGCCGGGGGCAGCTCCTGGGGCTCGCCCACCCTGCGGAACACGGACATCTCCGCCGAGCTGACCAGCGAGTCCGCCCTGCGCAGGAAGCCGGGCCGCGCGGCCGGGCCGGGGAACGGGGCCGGCGCCGGCTCCTCGCCGACCGAGGGCTGCGAGAAGGAGAACATGGGCTCCACGGGCGCGTAGCCGCGGTAGCCCCGCGGGCTCACCAGCTCCTGGGGCAGGCTCTTGGCCGGCTGGGGCAGGTACTCGGCGTTGAGCTGGAAGGGCGGCAGGAGCCGCTTGTCGGCCGGGAGCTCCACGGCGCCCTGCGGGTTGAAGCTTTGGTCGAACTGATAAACCTTCTTGGTGACCGACGCCTTGTGCTGCGGCTGCACCTTGACGCTGCCGTAGGTCAGCAGCTCGTCGTCCAGCATGGGCACGGACTGGCTGCGGGACATGCTCAGCACGCCGTGCTCCGGGCCCAGCAGCTTGTCCACCCTCTCGTGGGGGCCCACGGTGTCGTTCCCGGATGCATAGTTTTCCAGGGGGATGTTGTACACCTTGTACGCACCGATGTCGATCTCGTCGATGCTCTGCGACTTCTTAAACTTGTTCGTTTTTAAATCCCTCATCATCGGGGAGAGCCGCTCCGTGCTCTTGCTGATGGAGATGACGTTTTTGGAAGGGTCCGGGCGACAGTGCATGTGGGAAAAGACGTTCGTGAGGCTTCTGTTAGCGTTGGAGTCGTGATATTCCCACGGAATTCCCGGAGTGAAAGTGCCCGTCATTTCGGGAGACTCCTTGACGTGATCTTTCCGCTCGGGCAAAGGGCTGGTGTTGGGGGTGCTTTCCAGTTTGGAAGGAAAAGCTGTCCTGTCTTCAAAAGGACTGGGGGTTCTGGTCCAATTTTGCCAAGGGTTGGGAGGAGGCACTTCAGAGTCGTGTGTGTTTCTGAGCGCGGGCTGCTCCAGCTCCAGGGGGATCCCCACGATCCTGTCCTGCCGGATCAGCGGCCGGCGCCCGTGCGCGGAGGAGCTCCTGGATTTGGTGCTCAGCAGGGGGTTGGTGCTGGGGTTCTCTGCCGCGCTCTCCTCGGCCACGAATCCCGTGTTGTCGTAGTGGGAGCCGTCGTTCCAGCTGTCGGCGAAGGCGTCGCTCAGCGGGCGCCGCTCCGGGCGCGCCGGAACGTTCCCGGCCGGAGCCGCTTCCCGCTGGCTCAGCAATGGCTTGGTCTCCAGGGGCTGAGGGAACGACTGGGCCAGCCTGCAGAGACAAGAGAAGGGAACAAGATAAAATGTCCTCTATCCCGGCACGTCAGCGCTCGTCACCCTTGGAAAGCGATCCGGCCTTCTCCCATCTGCGCTCTGGCTTCGGGATCGCGCTGGGAGACTTCGGGGACTCTTATCACGGAATATTCCCTGCTGGAAGGGCCCCACAAGGCTCACTGAGCCCAGGGATCAAACCTGCCCCCTTGGTGTTTTCAGCACCAACTGAGCTACTCAAGCTGTTGGAAACTCCGTGGATGTCGTGCCGCTGGCACGGGAATGGTGGCAGCAGGTTTTTGCCCTGGAGCACAGACTCTGTCAGGACACACACGGAGAAGCTAAGAAGTCACTCAAAGGCCTGGCTGGCTCCATGCTGTGTTCCCAGAAATCCCGCTGAACAGACTTTCCTGCTGTAAAAATAATGGATGAGTGCGACAGAAGGTTTCCCCCACTTTCTAACCAGAGCTACCAGAGGCAGCTTGTGCCTGTTCTCATCCAGCTCTTTTAACGGGGCAGGGCTGTGGATGGAACAGTGTGAGGGGATTTATGGCAGGCACAGACAGGACAGGCTGGTCCTGGAATGTTTCCAGTGCGAGTTATGGCTTCCCAAGAACCTTTGTGGAGGTCCAGGGCAGGGGGAGCTGGGACAGCAACAACGGGACACCAACTGCACCAGCTGCAGCTCCACCTCCAGGAGCTTTAATGCCTGGAGATGGCACAGAGCTGAAGCACCAGCTGCGGGATTACTGCTGTCTACGGACTTTGGAGGGCGGCCAGCTCTGCGCAGCCAGCACGGCACAAAAACGTGGGGTTTTTAACCCAAACGCCCTAACAGGGTCACTGGGAGGGCCCAGACAGGACGAAACGCAAGCAGAAGCCGTGTCAGGAAAGATGTCACACCTGTTCCCCCACAAAGAGTTATTCACTGCTTCTTTAGCCGTGGTCTGCAGGGAGCCCATTTTTACGTGCGCGTTGGAGGACCCTGAGGAAGCCTGGGAAGGGGAATAGTCTGAGTAAGTGCCTGAGGAAACGCTGTTATTCAGACAATGGATCTTATCTGCTTCAGACTCATCTGTCGACTCTGAAACAAAACACAGCAAACGCTTTCAGGGGCTGGCACTTGGCAACGAAGCTCCAGAAAAACACATTTTAAAGTCAGAACCACGGGTTACATCGATATGTGCACAAACATCCGCGGGCTACGGTTCACAGGCAGAGGTGGAACATCCCCATCACAAGATTTCATCCCAGAGGCCGTAAATCCATCAGTACCTTTCTTGTCTTTACCCAGCAGGACGAGTTTGGGCGGGTACAGCGGCGTCTCGGGCATGGAAGGACGGAGCTCCCCTATCCTCATCTCGCTGCCAGGATGTCCGAAGGCATCCTGAGGGACACAACAGCGCAGAGTGAACACGGGGAGCAGAAACACTTCAAACTGCAGCACACAAACAGCTCGCAGCCTTCTCCTCGCGCTCATTAACACACCCCAAACCCACCATACTGTGGTGCCAGTTCGTCAGCAGAAAGTTCTAATTAGTCCTGCACAAATCCTCCTCGAAATGAGGGTGATGTGCTCGTTCTGGAAATGTGGACAAACCAGATGGAACTTGCAAGATACATCAAGGCCGTGTAAACATTTTTGATGAAGTCAAGGTCACCAAAACGCTGCCAGCAGAAAGAAATAAACACAAATGGAGAGTAAACAATTGGTATTTCAGGAGGGAGGACTCCTCGCTCAGTTATTTCTGGTGAGTCCTTCCAGAGATTCAGCCGTCCCTGGAGCTGTGCTTAATTAAAACGGCTCTGTCTCTAAGGAGTTTGTGGCTGAATTAAAATGACTTGGATTTAATAAACTTCTGCCAGAGAGCTCAGCACATCTGACCTTCACACAGGCCCTGCAACAGGACGCGTGCTGAAAATAACCCCACTTAAACTGGGGGAGGAAAGTGGGACTCATTCTTAGAAAGAGATATTTTAAATTAGGACATTTAGGCTCCTAGGGTGGCTAGAAGGGAATGAGGGCACCAACAGGAATTTTGGGGCCCTTCTGGTCCCTGCAGAAAGCTCAGAGATGAGGAGGGTGAGCGTCCTGGGGAGACAGGGATGGGTGACCCCGGAGGATCTCTGCGCCCTGACAGGCTGTAAAGGTTCTCCAGCCAGTTTGGAGAGGGAAGGCCGTGGGGAGAGATGTAATAATTAGAGAAACAATTTAAACTGGAGGACCCAAACCAAATCCACATTGCCAGAATGTAAAACGCTCCAGTGTTTTAAAAACGTTCTTGTTTTTACTTACAAGGAGGAAACTTTCAGAGGTTTACTGCCATTAGCTACTTTTTGTAGCGACAGAGATTTGTAGAAGTATTTGCCATGTGATTTGTCCTTGGAGAATTTAATTCTGTTTACACCAGAGCTGTTTCAATCCCTCTGTATTCGATGTTCTACTGGAGGCAGGGCCTTCCCAGAAGAGGCATCCTCAGTTTAATCAGCCCCCTCAGTACAGTTCCACGGTGATTCCCGCGTGGAGTGACCCAGCCAAGCCTCCCCTTCCCCATGCGCAGGATTTCCCCGGTGTTCCACGCGTGCCCAGTGACTCCCCCACAGCCAAACCCCGGTGCAGCACGGCCCTTCCCCAGTGCAGTGGGACAAACTGGTGGGACCCCGTTGCTGGGGGCAGTCAGAGTGCAGAGCAGTGCAGAGGGCGAAGTTCTCCACCTGAGCAGCCCAGGTCTGGCTGTACCTCTGAGCTTTGGGCTTTGTCCTCCCTGCCCGGGGCTTCCAGAGGTGATTTCGGGGTGTTCCCAGGGTCAGGCAGGGGGCTCTTGGGGGATTCTTTGGTTTCTTTATCTTGAACCTGCAATCCCAATATTGTGCCGTGAAACCTCCAGGAGCTTTAAGCTCAAAGTGCCCCCCTGGCTGTACGAGAGGAAGACCCAGCAGCTCCGTTTTTGCCAAGATGGTGAACACAGGGCTTTGTTTCAGTTCCCTGTTTTATCCTATTTCCCTTTTCTTTTTATCCCCCAGCCCAGCTATTCCAACAAAAACCGATGCACTTTTGAAAGAACCACTCTGGCACTTGTGAATCTGCCATGAATGTGTGAATTATGCAGTAAAACCCCCAAATCACATTGCATTTAATTCCACTCTCTTTAAGAGGACTTTTTTCGTACAAGCTCAAGAACAAAAAGGTCACTAGCAGGAAGAAAATCACAAGGAGAAAGGGAAGAGAGAAATGCAATTGTGTTGAGTCAGGATTTATTCCTCAGGATTAACTGGGGGAGGATACAGGAAGAGGGCAGAGAACTGTAGTGAGGAGAAAACACCTGCTACAAACCATTAAAACAACTGGCAAGAGAAACATCCCCAAATATTCAGGCTGAGAACACAAGAATATTAAATTATGATCTGGAGGGACAGAATGTTTGGAATGACCAGATTCCTGGAATCTCCTTGGAGCAGTCCAGGGCTCTGGGAAGGGATGAGGCAGAGGAAATGTGGGATATTCTCAATCCAAACACATCCAGGACATAAATTACAAAGACCCAACTTGCTGATTTTGCCATTCCTCATTGTTTCTCATGGAAAGGCAGCACAACTCCCTGAATAATCCCAGACTCCTCTTTGGCCAAAACTCACATCTTTCAAAAAGAATTAGAATGATGAAGAGGTTTGTTTTAATTGATGATTAATCAAGACATTGTTTGCTTGTTGTGAATGAAGGTGAAGGATGGTACAGAGGATTTGAAATGCAGCTCCTCATTCAGTTCCTCGTTCCAGATGCTCCCTTTTATTATTTAGAAACAGTTTCTGAAGAGACATGTGCAAATTAATTGCAGGGAAAGCCAAAAGAGATCAGAAACCAGCTGATCTGAGGATGAGAAGTGAGCCTTGCACCTGAAATTCAATTACCTGGGATCAGAAACTGCCTTCAGCCTTTAGCTACATCACAGCACTCCTGCAATTTCGGAGTGCGCTTTAACTGGAGGCTTGAGTTTGTCTGCTAATTATCTGCAAAGCAAATGGGGCCTAATTACGTTTTATTTACTGGGTTACGACTGAAATCAGGCCAATATTGTTCGCAAAACCATTCACACTTTGCCTACACTTTCCATGTGTTTTATCCCCGTGCAGGAAGCCAAGGAGAGGGAAGAAATGTATCTGCACCACCCCGATTAGAGCCAAAACCCCTGCCGGTGTCTGGGAAGGACAAGGACATCCCTTTTCTTGGGATGGAATAGCTGGGGTCCCAGTCCTGACTGCGTCCCAGGGAAATTCAAACCTGAAAAAGTTCCCCCATCTCCACCTTTGCAGCACAGAAGGTGAAACCTCATCTTGGCTGGCACGTGGGAACAGGGGGAGCTCCTGGAGCTGCAATCCCACTGTTTCACGGCACTTTGGGAATCACCCTGCCCTGCCCTGGCTGCAGCAGCTCAGCTCTCCCTGCAGAGTGCTTTTTGGGAGGTTCCTGGGTCTTTTTGGGAGGTTCCTGGGTTTTTTTGGGATGTTCCTGGGTCTCCGCAGGAAGCCAGGGGTGTCTCCACAGTCACTGGTGCTCGCGGTGTCGCTGCCATTCCCTCCTTCCTTCCACTCCCTGGGGGAGCATTCCCTGGCTCTGCCAGCTCCCAGGACACTGCTGGGGCTCAGCTCACCGGGATGTTTCTATTTTCATTGGAAAATTCAACATTATTTTAAGCAATATTAACAAACCACTGATTTCTGGAGGCCGTGTCAGCAGCCACAGCCCACTGGACCGACACCCAAAACCTCTGCCAGGCTACGTGGATCAAATTCCAGATGGAAACACGCAGGGATAATTAAAACCCACAGAAAGCTGTTGGGAATATTCAAGTTCAAACGATGGATAATGCAAAATAAATTCTACGTGTTCAGCAGCAAGAGCAGCATGTCAAGGCTCGTGGCCCAAGTCACCAGCCGGTTCAAGGACCAGATTTACACAGTGAGAATTTAATGAGTCAAAAGGAATAACGGTGGGATTGAAGATTTCAGATTCAGATGAAAACATGAGTGATTTAACTGAACTATTTCAGCTGAAATTAAATGTTTGACTTCAATATTTTAATTCTAATTGAAATCGTGCCTGGAGTTGAAGCCTTCTGAAGCCAGCTTGAAGAGAAAACTTTGGGGGGTTATTCTTTTTTCGGAATGAAAATGTTTAACTGCAAATAAAACACAGCACTGAGAGAGCAGCTACAGCTGAATGTGTAATATTTGTGCCAAAGACATGGAAAACCGAGGGAGAACAATTCCTGCACACAGGACTGGCCACAGACAAGGGCATTTCAAGGACAAGGAGTTCATCACAATGTTCAGATGACAAAGGCGTGAGAAAGAAGGAGAAACTTTTTCCTCGTTTATTTCTTTTCAGCATTAAAGCTTTGCAAAGATTTTCTCAGGAATGCTGGCATTCCTGCAGACCTCCCCAAGCTTTTAAACTCCCATGGGAAGGGGTTTCCCTTGTTTCTGAACGGTGCCTGCACACAGGTTTGGTGGTGTGGATGAGACCAAGCTCCAGCAGGACTGCAGGATTTAGGAATTTACCTTTCGGTGATTAATCCCGGGATAGAATTTGTCCCTGTGCTTGGCAAACACTCCAGGAAGAGCTGGATCCTGCAGCTCACTGGGAGTCACCATCCAGGGCTGCTCCCTGCAGGGGAAGGAGCTCTCCTGCTGCCCTCATTAACTCTGGGCGGGGTTAATTGGATTCCTGCTCCTAACAGGAATCCCAGGAGCAGAGAACAGCAGGGCCAGACAGAACCGAGTGGTCTTTAACAGATAAATGGGATGGGATGGAAATGGTGCCCGGGCCCATCCTCCTGCCACATGCCAGTCTCACTCTGTGAAACTGAACAGAGTGCTGGGATAAATCCACAGCAGAATTCCCATCCAGGCTGATTTCAACCCAAAAAATTCAGCAGCATTGGGAAAAAACAGCAACTCAATCTAAAACTTTACGGGGGAAACAAGAATCTGTCGGGTCTGAGGTTCCCGGCGGATCAAAACATCATTCGGTGGTTCAAAACCCTCACAAAAGAGCCTGGAATTCTGGAGAGGAACAAGGATCCTTTACAGTACCTCCACGGAGATCTCCTTGGGGGTCAGGGGCCACTTGTGCTCGTACTTGTCCTTGCCCGTGGGGTCAGTGTTGGCAGCCGGGGCCGAGTTCTCGGGCCGCACTCCCAGGCTGGGTTTGCTCACCAGGTTTTGCACAGATTTGACCATATTCTTTAAATCCTCGGGGTACGGAGTGGGGTAACGCTTGAGGTTTATCTCCACCTGAACGGTCACAAAAGGACGAATGAAAATGGGGAATGAAAGCAGAAACACAGAATGAAAACAGAGTGCAAAGCAAAGCCTGGGCACAGCCCTGGGGCTGAGGGCACTTTGCTCACGGTTTGGTTGATCTGTTGGGGCAGTTGGAGGAGTTCAGGACTGAAATTTGCTCACTGCCTCTTTGTCAGCCTAGAATGGGCTGACAAAAAACAAGGGATGGGGATGGGATCCCTACAAGCCCATCTCTCACCCTGGCAGGGCACCGTTCACTCTGCACTCCTGCTGACACGTTCCACCACGCTTTCCCAAACAATCCTGCTGGAAAATGCAGAATTAATTTAGCCACGCTCCGTGTGCTCAATTAATGTGAATTATGGATGGCAGCCGAGAGCGGGATCCGATCCCCTGGGAGCCATTTGCTCCCGGAGATGGATAATGTTCACACACGCAGCCGGGTGTCGCCGGCACAGGAAACCAGACCCAAAGCACTCCGGGGAGTCCCCAGGGCCTGACTGAGCTTTAACTGACTGACAGACCCACAGATTTCCTGGAAAACCCCACTCTGAAGTTCCCAAGTTTCCCACAGGGTGTCAGGACAACGAGGCTGGGAAACTTCAAATCCCTCCCGGTGAAAAAGGATCTGGAATCATTTACCACACGGCAGCTTTTACCTCATGGTGTAGGTGAGCTGACAAAGGAGCTGATTTTAACAGCTGCCTGCCAGAGCTGCTGGGTTTAAATTCCCAACCAGGAGGAAAAAAAGCAGTTTTGGATTCAGCTGAAAATGGCCTGTCCACGGGAATATTTCAGAGGCAAAAGCATGATTGATTTGGCAAATAAAACTGTATCAAGTGCTGGCATCCAGATCTGAACCAGGAGAGAATAAACGTCACGGAGCAGAACAGAAAATGTTAAAATCTGTGAGTGGGATGTCACTTCCAATAAAGAATTCCAACAGAAAAAGATACATAAAGTCTGGAAAGCAGCACTAAAGCCCTGCTTCAGTTATGGTTGAATGAAATCGTGTTTAGGGGTGGCCTCACGAGGCACTTGGTGTCTCCCAGGACTCAGGCCATGGTTTAAGGGCAAGGGCTGAGAGCCAAGGCACAGAGCAAATCCTCGGGAACACCAGCCAGGGAGAAGGAACTGGAGGGCTGGGATGAGACAGACAATCCCAGACTGGGATTTCAGCAGGAGTTCCACGTCCCTGGGAGTGTTAATATTGAACAGCCAAACTCCTGGCAGCTGCACTGGGGTGCAGATCTTCCCCTCACTGATCCATGCTTCCCATCCCAGAGGAAATCTGTATTCCCTGTCAATCCCATTCCAATGCTACACCAAAAGCAGCCTGACCCCGAAGAGAGAATTTTCAAAGTTCAAAATCCTCGATGGAAAAAAGTTACGGAACAATCCCAACTACCAAATCTGCTTTAACAGGCGTCTGGCTGAAGGTTCAGTTCGGTGGGAGATAAAAAGTGAAAACTTCTGCTGCTGTTACGAAATGCTGCAGCGTTGGTGGTTACTGCCCGCTGAGAATTCCAATTTATTTCAATTTATCCCTTAAAGGTCTGGTGAAACTGCTAAAAATGTTCAATGTTGAAGCCTTCAGCCATGTCACCCCCAGGTAAAATTCCCACAGCAAGTGGTGGAACAACAGAAAACTTTCCCAGATGCTGTTTTCCATGCATGACCCATAAGCCTGTGATTCATCCAGGGTAAAATTCCACTTTAATCTATTTATTGTGAGGTGAAGGCTGCTTTTGGCTTCATTTTCTGTTTCACTAAAGCAACAGAGCCCATTAGCTCTGGGCACAGGAGCTGGAGGAAAATTCCCAACTGGGAAAAGTATTGGAAAGAAAAATCAAGAATTTCCACCAAGTTTTCAATGGAATGTTAAATTGCTATTGACAAGAGAACTGTTAGTTTTAGAAGTAAAATCTGATTTAAATCTCCTCAGGTGATTTTATCTCTGACCCTACATTTTACCTTGGCTGTTCTACCACAGTTAGAAACTTGCAGGGTTGAAGTGTGGGATAATTCCTTTCTATTATTCAAGGAATAGACATTTTCATGCCAGGTAAAGGCTGACAGGTTTGAAAATACCCTCCTGACAATGCAGCTGATTGAGGGATTGATGGAGGACTCTGGAATGACACTAATTTCACAAAACTGGGGGAGGAAATTCGTGTTTTGAGCTTCGTTTTCTACAAGTGATGCCCCCTCCACTGCACATTCCATGAAGCTGCAAAGCCCTCGCTGACTTCTACTTTACGGGATCCCCTATGGGATTCAAATATTCCTGAAACAGCAGTGGTTGGACAGTCATTCTCCCAACAGGGAGTTAATTCCCTTTGGGACAGAGCAGGAACGTGACATTAAAACACAAACCCAGCTCAGTTCAAGACCCGCACACTGAACCCTGCCCATAACAGGTGAATCCCCGGATGAATCCAGCAGAACTCACCTTAACTTTCCCTGGGTTTTCCTCCTCTTCCTTCTTGTCCTCGAATTCGAAGGCCACAGTCATGCGCTGCTGCCTCTGCTCCTCCCACAGAGTGGGGTTGAAACTGTCGCTGTCCGACTGGAAATCTGCAGGGAGTTGGGAAGGGAGATGGGAACGATCCGAGCGGACTTTTCCCGGCTGGTCACCCGGGGGATCGTGCGGAAGCGTGAGCTGCTGCCGATGGAACTGAGAAACCATCGCAGATTTACGGAGAAATCCGGGATGAGAGCGGTGGGAAGCACCACCGGGGTTTGGGGCAGCGTGAAAATTGGGATTTAAGGGAGCTGCGGGATGAGCAAAGCCTCAATCCAGCGAAGTTCGGGAGCCCAGAGCCCCCCGGCCACGGCGCTGGGCGCTCCCAGCTCCCGGGCGGAGCCGGCGGCTCCCGGTGCGTCCGCACCCAGAGCCAGGGAAAGGCCGCTCCTGCAAAGCCTCTCTGGGAGTACAAGGGGCTCGGAAAGCGTCAGCCTGGAAATGTAAACGGGAAATCGGCCAGTCTGGAAATGTAAACGGGAGAATTTCCATCTGACAGCCCGGGGGTGACAGGATCCCTCCGTGTGGGCCAGGCCGGGGATGCGCAGATTGGCCCGGCGTGTCAGCAGAGCCTCGGCTGAACCCTCCCTTACCCTCCCTCTGGAACTCCTTCCCCTCTCCAAGCAAGGAGCTGCTGGGATTTTTACCTTCGTCGCTGCGGGGCTGCTGCGGGAACATGTAGTTGGTGAGCACTCGCTGCTTGGTCTCGGGATGCGCCTCCGTCTGCAGCGGGATCAGAGCCTTGGACTGCGGGCAGCGGGGAAACAGCCGTGAGGCGCGGGGAGCGCACGGAGCCGGCTCCCCGGCCCGGGGGGACTCTGTGCTGCACCCCCTGTCACCGCTCTGTGCCCGCACGTGGCTCCTGAGCCTGTCTGTGCCTCTAAAACTGGGTGCGACAGACAGGGGGGAAAACCGAGCCAGCTTTTCAAGGACACGGAGATCAGCTGCGGCTGCTGGGGAGCAGGGGAAGCACTCTATCCCGGCTTTTCAGCCAGCTTTTGGTTCTGTTTCTTCGGAGAGAGAGACGGAGAGGTTTTTTTTTTTTCCTCTGGGACTTGGGCTTTTCCCTTCTTCTCTTCTGGACTTGTTCAGAACACCAGAACATCAGAACACACTGGGAAAATTTCCACCTTGGGCCCGGAGGGGGCCCAGGCCGACCCAGCTCCGAGGAGGAGGAGACAGACCATACTCAACACTAAAATCTTTCAGGTTTTTCTCTCACAGCGAGAGCTTTTGTTATTCAGCGTTATCATTATCCTTTCCCTGAGTGTTTGTTAAATAAATAGTTTTTATTTCCTCCTTCACTTTCCTCCGAGGAAAGTTGTTTTTTTTTTTTTTTTTCCTCCCGAACCTGGTGGGAACTTGCATGGAGCATTCCCTGAGAGCTCCTGCTGCGTTTGGCTTCAGCTGGGGGATGTTTTATCACTGCTTTGCTCTAAGCCTGATCCAGGAGTGACTGTCACGACCCGGAAAATGGGAATCAATCCCTGCTATGCCACAGGAAAGTCAAAATGCTGGAAAATGTATATTTAAAGGGCTGGGGGTGTTCTGTGCCTGGGCTGCAGAGCCAGGCAATGCTAATTTTTTTAATGGAAATCAGAGGGAAAAAAACCTCCAAGAATCCTCATTTGACACATTAAAATTTAATCCTAATTTTCTATTACCCCCCCTCCAAACCCCCCCTTTCAGCTTTCACATTTTTGGCTTGGCTCTAAAACTAAATGTACATTTCAGACTTATTTTAGGGCTCAGCTGCTGCTGGAACCGTTGCATTTCTCAGGGTTCCTGTTGCATAATTTGGTTTAAAATAGAATCCCGAGGAGTATCTGCTGTAAACCAAACCCTGGAACAAAGCAGGGCCCCCTCGGATTTCAGAGGCTCAGAGATGAGTTTTCTCCCAAGCAAGACCCAGAGTCCTCGTGCGTCTCGGACTTGTTTGAACTCTCCTTGGCTGCAGCGGAGTTTAAAATATGCAGGGATGGGGGAATGGATGGGAAAGGGGAAGAGGAAGCCAAGGAGAGAGGAGCAGATGGAGCAGTGGGTTGGAACAGGCTATTAACGAGTTTGGGAACGAACACCTTGGATTTCTACTTCCAAAATAGTCCCGTGCTACTTTTGCCCTTTATTTACTACTTTGGTAAGGAGACAGAAGCGGATCCCGGTAAAATAAATCCCGCAAAGGTGATTTTTCCTTGTTAAAAAATGATACCCAGCAGGATTTATAGCTGGATATGAAAATCCACAGCTGGGCTGGGAGCAAACCCTTCCAGAATCCCTCTGAATCTTGTGTTGCGTGACAGGGTTCACTGACAGCCCTTGCTCCAGCCCCTTTCCTAAGGAACACGGGAATTCTGAAAGGCATTACCTGGTTGTCAGAAAGCCACAAGGCCGCCAGTTCCTTGAGTTTGGTAAAAGTGAAGGGCAAATTCTTCAGTCTGTAAAGGAGAATATTGGGACAAGGTGAATTCTTAATTTCCAAAACCATTTAAATAAAGGTTTGTGTGCAGCATGTTCATCTTGGTCACCCTGGAATGGCCAAAATTCCACTGCTTTTTTAAAATCAATTTTACTAAAACGCAATATTCCATCAATATTCCACCTGTTATTATCATTATTATAGAATATTTGATTAATATTGCACATTAAGAGTTATATTTGGAAAGTAGAACTGCTGACATCATATCCTTTGGCGATGAGGAGAGACTGATACTTTCCTTTGGCATTAATGTAATAAAATGACATTTATGAGACAGAAAAAGGAAAAAAAATCTTGGTCCTGGGGAGGTTTAGAGGAACCTCAGTGTCCCTCGCAGGGCTCGCTCTGTGGGACACTGGAAGTTTGGAACAGAAACACTCCAAGATGATGGAAAACTCATTTTTGTCGGAACGTCAGACCAAAGATTAAAATAATATAAATATTCATGGTGAACCTAAATGGCAAAATTAAATGGAGCAGGGGAAAAAATTAGCATTTTAATGAGACATTTAAACACCATTTCCTAAAAGGGATCTGAGAGTGGGAATGGGAAAGGATGGCGAGATATTTGTGGAACCTTCATTGATGTTTTTCCCATAACTCCTTCCGAACAGGGTGTTTTTATAGAGTCACGGAATCCGGGATGGGAGAGACCTTAAATCCCACCCCATTCCACCGTTCCACGGGCAGGGACACCTTCCACTGTCCCAAGGCAACCCGTGCTGTCCCAAAATGCCTCCTTCTTCCCAGGGCTGGGATTTTCCTGCACCAACAGCTCGCCCCGAGGGCCGTGCTCTGCTGGGAGGGGCTGCGGGGCTGTTCCTGGAAGCAGGGCTGGGAATGGGAATGGGACTGGGAGCAGCACATCCCCAGAGCCCGCACCCCGCCGTGGGTAAGTGCCAAACTTGAGAGCTTAATAACAACAATATTTCCTTGAATGCAGAGCCCGACTGATTGTTCAGGAAAGCCGCAGTCCCCGGGAAGAGCGTGGAAAAGCAGAACTGCCCGCGTGGTTTTTCCAGGGTTGGGTTTCCACATGGAAAATGTTTTCTCGTGGGAAATGAAACAAAAAAGGAGGCATTTTCCCTGGGGCTCCTCAGGTGAATAAACCCAAACTCATCCCGGTTTTGGGGTGACATTCCAAGGACTTCACAGCCGTGGAGAAGTTACTGCCAGTGTCTGGAATGAGGGGTTTAGAGTAATTCCTGCCATCATTAATCCCAGATCCCATCTTTCACACCATTTGTGATGTTCTTAAGGGCTAAACACTTCCAGAGTAAGATATTACCATGTAAAAATAGGAATATTATCCATGGAACTAAAGAAAAGCCAGGAAAATGTCACTGACACTGTTCATGATATCTGAAAATTACCAAATGAGGGAATTTGAGGGGTCTTTGTGGTCTTTGCTTTTACTGGGAGCCTCCTGACACACGGAATTTTCACTTTTTTTTTCTTGATAATGATCGTTTTTCTCCTGTTTCTGTAAAATAACCCACTGGGGGTTTTCACAGGTACCGAACTTTGGGGTTGTTGTGCCCTAAGCTTCAGGCTCGGGGCGTGGGAAGAGTTTCCCCTGATTATTAACTGGAGCACCAAGAGCTTCCCAAACACCTGGGGAGCATCCCTGGATCCATCAATCCACACATCACACGTGGGGGAGATTCAGAGAGAATTCTCCAACAGTGACCCGAGCAGGACAAATCCATGTTGGAAGCGAACGGCCCCAAGCAGGGCCACCAGGCAAAGCCCCGAGAGTTGTCCTTCGTGCCAGCTCTCCGAGGGGAAATCCATAAAAACGGGGCTTGGGAGGGTTTAGAAGATCAGGATCCGTGGGAAGCAGCACCACACCGAGCTCCAAACCACAGCGGGGATCCAGGAGCAATCCCCTCCTTGGGAAGCGGCAGTGGGGGGATGAAATCCTAATTCCTGACCAGGACAAGGAGGGGACACAAGGAACAGAATTTGTGGGGATGGATGGCAAGGTCTGGGGAGCTTTTTCGGGCTTCTGTGGGAGTGACAAGTGGTGACCCCAGAAGCACAGACAGAAAGGGGGATTCTCTCAGCCCTTTAAGAACAGGAAAGGGGGATTCTCTCAGCCCTTTAAGAACAGGAAAGGGGGATTCTCTCAGCCCTTTCAG
>VXAZ01002111.1:88018-133222 GCA_013399875.1 Gymnorhina tibicen | reverse complement strand
AAAAAAAGAAAAGTGATACTTTGAATTATTTCCTTTTTATTTCCTTTTTCCACTGCCAGAGCTTCCCCTCGTTCCCCGCATCGCTCTCAGGCTGCTTTTTACATTTAAACCAAACCAATTCTGTCCTTCTCGGCTTCTTTTCCTTAAAACAGCAAAGCAGGAGCATCCGTTCCTTCCAACCATGGAATTCTGCTCCTGACTTTACAAAATGGGCGTGCCCAGAACCCATTTTCTGCCTCCTTTGGGATTTCACGGCAGGCCTTGCCCCACGATTACAAAATCCCGTAATTCCAAAAAAATAACACTAATAATTAAAAATAAATAAATAAAAACCACGTATAAAATGGAGAGGAATCCCTGAGCTTTCCTCACCTATGGAATCTGGCAGCTGCTGCAACATGTTGGAGGAGAGGAGGAGATCCTCCAGCCCCTCGCAGCCCGAGATGTCCAGGTCGACCGTCTCTATCCTGTTTTTTGACACATCCAGGTACACGAGCTGTTTTAACTTCCCTATAGACTTAATAGCACGTGAGACAGAGTTACTTGAGCAGATAGAGCTGTTAATTAGAGCGTTAATTAGAGATAAACACACAGATCCAGGTGATACGAGGTTATCTCGGCACCCTCTGGATCGCTGCTGTCCCCGCGGCGGGGCCGGGGTGGGCTCGGCCTCAGAGGAGCAAAATAACCCCCCCCCGGTTAATTAACATGCTCCAAATTAATTCAGTCTGCTGGAATCCAGCATTCCTGGGCCTGCAGCTGAGTTATTTCTCCAGCTGGACACAGATCCAAGGGATATTCCCAACTCCCACCAGGCAGGCGGAGCTTTTCTGTGTTGAACCATCCCATAGCTTTTATAATAATAAATAAATTAATTCATTAATTAACCACTCTGTGCACCCACCTAAGAAAATGCACGTGCAGGAGTTCCCTGCCTGCCAGGCAACCCCCAAACCACCCAGTAATTCCACCAAATAAATGTCCATACCCCAGGTAGCACTTGCAAGGAATTGTTGTCCATCCACAACTCCTTCAGATTCTGGATTTGTTCGAGGACCTCAGGCTGAGGGGAAGAACAAAGAATTACGGGCAGCCAAACAAAGCAGTATTTCCTCACTCCCCTTTGATGTTTTACAACCCCCCTCAGCCTTTCCGGTGTTTGAGGACGAGGGGAGAACATTCCCTTCGAGTAATTTAATGTAATTTAACCACCTCTGCCCTTTATCAGAACCTGGAAAACTGAAGAAGCTTTTGCAAAAGAAACGAGCCCAAGGGATGCATCCTCGGGAGATTTCACATCTGCAGCTGGCACACCCGGGAGTCAGGAGGCACAGGGGATAATGGGCACTGGGAAAACCTGGAACTGCAAAATTCAACTTTCATCTGCTCCGTTCTTTTCAGCACTTCGGGGTACCTGAGAGAGAACCCGGAAAAGGCAGTTCCCCAAACCACTTCCCACTCCTTACAGCTGTGAGAATCCAGAACTACAAATCAAATATATTCCCGGGTTTCCTCAGCAGTGTTTTCCTTTCCCACGAAAACACTTTCCCCAGCAAACCAAGACTTGGAATTTGCCTTTGCCCTCTCAAGCTGTAGAGATTTTTTTTTTTCCAAAGCCTGTCAGAACCTGGTATGAAATATTCCATGAAATATTCCACTCCAAATCAGGTTCCAGCATTTGGAAGCAGTACGATTGCCCTGGAATTATCCCAGCACAGGCAGAAACAAATGGACCTTCAGACCCTAAGAGAAAGCTCGAGTTATCCCGTGTGGCCTGGTTTGGAATGTTGCCATTCCCAGGAGAAATCTGATTTTCCACTTGCCCAGGGAACTGTGGGAGAAGCTCCTGATGCCTCATCAGATAAGAACAAAGCTGATAAGTGGGAGAACTCATTCCTTGTTTTCCACATCTCCACACAACAAGTTCCTATTAAAAACTAGTGGGGAACATTTTAAAGGTGATTTATTTTGCCTCTGTTAATTCTGCTGAAATTCTGCTGTCCTTCAATGATTAAAACCACTCCTAATTGCCTGGCTAAATTGATTAACGGTCATTTGCTGCTATTTGTTCCCGTGCTGATTAATGTTTCTTTATCCCTCTGGAGGGTTCACGGGCTGAGGTCATTATGGATAACCATAATTCCCCCTCTCCACTTCAATTTGCTCTTCAATCCCTCTCATTGACAGACACCTTTCTCCAAGGCCCCAGCCTGTTCTCGGGCTGCGCAGAGCACGCTCTGGTGGGGAATCTCTTGGGTTATAATTTCCCATCACAATGGGATTTCCCGCTCTCATGGAGCACCATGGAATATTCCACGTGGTGGCACAGCAGGACCCAGATGGGATCTCATGGATGGGCTGGTATTAAAGTGGCATTAAAACCTTGTTTGGCTCTGTTTGAAATGCTCTGGTTCGGGTCTGCTTGGGGAATATTTTCATTTTCCACACAGGGTGCTACAGTTGGAACAGAGTAGAATGGGAACAGGAATAGGACAGAAAAGGGACAGGAACAGGAATAGGAATAGGAACGGGAATAGGAATAGGAACGGTAATAGGAATAGGAATAGGAATAGGAATAGGAATAGGAATAGGACTAGGACTAGGACTAGGAATAGGAATAGGAATAGGAATAGGAATAGGAATAGGAATAGGAACAGGAATAAGAATGGGAATGGGAATGGGAAGAGGAACAGGAATAAGAATAGGAATGGGAATGGGAACAGGAACAGGAACAGGAATAGGAATAGGAATAGGACTAGGACTAGGACTAGGACTAGGACTAGGACTAGGACTAGGACTAGGACTAGGACTAGGACTAGGACTAGGACTAGGACTAGGACTAGGACTAGGACTAGGACTAGGACTAGGACTAGGACTAGGACTAGGACTAGGACTAGGACTAGGACTAGGACTAGGACTAGGACTAGGACTAGGAATAGGAATAGGAACAGGAACAGGAACAGGAACAGAATAGAAGAGAACCAGCTGGAAGGGTTTTACGTTGACCACCCAGTCCAACTCCCTGTCCAACTCAGTCTGACCAAACCTTAAAGGATATTATTCAGGGAATTGTCCAAATGTCCCTTAATCCCCCTCTCTGGGAGCCTGTTCCAGGGTCTGATCACCCTTTCCATACAGAAGAGCTTCCTGGGATCGAGTCTGAATGGAAGACTCACAGGAACTTTTGATAAAATCACATTATACTTTATCCTCTTTCCTTTTCCTTCTCTCCCCACCTTTACCTCTTCCCTTCCTGGATTCCTCCCAAAGCCTTGCTGCTGGCTGCAGGCTCCTGAACCTCTGGAACTGGGTGGAGAGAAGCCAAACTTGGCAAAGCTGCTGCCTCCTCCCCTTCCCAGGGCCAGGTTTGGCTCCCCAAAACCCGGGAGGTGCCAACCCTTGGGATTCGCTGCTCCTGGAGACCCGTGACGGGAGCTGCCTGTTCCCCCCCGTGATGACACCCTGGACACAGCTGCTGTTCAGGGAGCCAACACCGGCATCCCAGGAACGCACACGGGATTTGGGAATCTTGTTCCCAGCAGAGTGGGTGAAGGGAATTCTTTCTGTGGCTCTGTCTGGCTGCAGGAAGGGCACGGACTTTTCCAGGCCCGAGGGAAGGGCCACGACGGCCCTAGGACACCAAAGGAATGAAGCCCTCCCCCACCACCAACTCATCCTGCTCCAATAGAAAGGAGATTTCTGTGGAAACCCGGATCGCATTTTCAGGATCCATGAAAACAGGACCTTTCAGTCCTTTTTTTTCCCAGGTGTGAGTTGAACTAGTGCCACTTTTCCTAAGGCATTCCTGCACATTCCCGCTGTTCCTCGGCCTCTTGGCCCATCTGGCTCCTGCCATTTGATTCCAGTTCCTACATTTTCGGAGCAGCTGCCTGAAAAATGAGTCAGCTTGGGAGTTCTGGCCCTACCAGCAGGATGGGGCCACCCCTCTCCTGATCCGTCACTCGTGGGATCACTCTGCTGCCATGGAAAAATATGGAATATTGTCCAGTTCTTCTCAAACACCACAAGCCCAAGCCACCCCCGGGACAGACGCTCTGAACTCGGGAAGGATTCAATTCCTACAATTAAAATTCCGAGCGTTTTGTTCTGTTTATCCACGCTGAAGATTTTAATTAAAAACCTGAGTTCAATCCTCTCTTTTCTCCTGCATGGAATAAATGAGCAGCCTGGAACAGGGTGGGAGTTGCTCCATGAAACAGACGTAGAGGCTTCGCTCCAGCTTTTTACCACCAGGTGACATCTCAGGGTTTGTCTGAAGTGGAATTATCTCAGTTTTAACTAAAGCTACAGGAACGATTCCCGTGTAGGGCTGTAATCCCTGACCCCGCTCTTCCAGGGCTCCCCAGGAACAGCATCTCTTACTTTCTGTGCTGACAACAGAGGAAATTCCCAGAAGATTGAAATCTCAGGGAAATTAATTCTGATTCTGGGGATGAGTTAGGGACAGAAACTCCTCTGGGAGTCAAAAATTAACCTCTGCTGGAATCCCAGAATCCCAGACTGGTTTGAGTTGGGAGGGACAGGAAATCCCATCCCATTCCACCCCTTTCCACTATCCCAGGCTGCTCCAAGCCCTGTCCAGCCTGGCCTTGGGCACTCCCAGGGATCCAGGGGCAGCCCCAGCTTGCTAATAAAGATCAATTTCTAATATTTGGTGACAGCAATCCCTGTTATTTCCGAGATACAATGAATGATATTGAGAAATCAGTCCGTGACTGACGCAATAATTCACCCTGAGATCCCCAATCCCTCCCCCAGGGGGAACAACCTGCTCAGAGGGGGAATCCCGAGGAGCAAATCCTGGTGGGGATGAAGCCCATTTGGTCACCAGCACTGCCCTCAGGAAAGTGGAACACCTCGCACGGGCCAGGGAAATGCGTCCCCTGCCCGAGGCCACGCTCCAACAAAGCCTTTCCAGAAGAAGCCCCACGGACAGAGCACCCAAATCCCCCAGGTTTCCCACCGAAAACCGGAGCACTCCTTACCAGCTCAGAGAACTCATTATTGCCCAGATCGAGCCTCTCCAGCTGAGTCAGTTTGTGCATTGACCTGGAACAGATTAGGAAAGACTCAAAATGAGATTTCAACTTGCAAAACGCCGGTCAGATTTTGCTGGGATAAAAAAATAAAGCTGCACTGATACCGTTATGGCAAGAAAGAATTGCACCAGTTTGCTGCTGGTGCAAAGTTCAACAATCCCTGAGACATTGCCTGAGGCTCTGGAACTCACAAGCCAGCAACAGTTACTTTTACATAAAGCAAACAAAATCTTGGCAGAATTTTGCATATTAGCTCAGGGAAAACGCCCCGTGTTATATTAACAAGTGATTGAAATGAAATATAACAGAAATCGTGGCTTTTTGATAGAGATTTGTACATTTGTTGTGGTTTTTTATAAACCACTAGGAAGCATTTGGGCTCTTGGGCCAGGTCCCCAGCATGGCTGCCCCTGCTCTGAGGTTCAGATTTAATCGCGTTCAAAGTTAATAAATCAATTTTTGCCTTTGTTTCCGTGAGCAAAACCGGAGCCGGGCTGTATCCCAAGTGCAGAATTTCCTTCCCCTTAAGCCCTGACAGATCCCAACACCACGCTGGGCTTGGGGAGGGGCGTGGTGAAAAAAAAAAAGAGGATAGAAATAATTAAGTCATTTAACGTGAACTGCGGCAGGCAGCTCAGAGGCCTCCTGAGGCAATCGGATCCCAATCAAAAAATTAGCCCGGCCTTAATTGCCGTGAGCTCAAATATCAGCTGTTTTATCTCGGCGGTCTGTGCCAGAGGGAAATGATGATCATGATGGAAATGCTGGGGCTGAACCCAGAGCCCGGGTTCAGCCAGGCTGTGCCCGGCGCTGCCGCAGCTCTGCTGCCAGCTAATGCCACCTTTCCCTCGCTGGAACGGGGAGAGAAACCCCACGGAACCGGGAGAGAAACCCCACGGAACCGGGAGAGAAACCCCACAGAACCAGGAGAGAAACCCCATGGAAATGGGAGAGAAACCCCACAGAACCAGGAAAAAAACCCCACAGAAATAGGGAAAGAAACCCCACAGAACCAGGAGAGAAACCCCACGGAACCGGGAGAGAAACCCCACAGAAACAGGAAATAAACTCCACAGAAACAGGGAAATAAACTCCAGAGAAAAAGGGAAATAAACTCCATGGAAATAGGGAAATAAATCCCACAGGAACAGGGAAAGAAACCCCACAAAACCAGGGAAATAAACCCTACAGAAATAGGAAATAAACCCATCAGAAATAGGAAATAAATTCCAGAAAAACAGGGAAATGAACCCCACAGAAACAGGGAAATAACCCCCACAGAAATAGGAAATAAACCCCACAAAAACAGGGAAATAAACCTCAAGGAAACAGGAAAATAAACCCCACAGAAAGAGGGAAATGAACCACACAGAAATAGGAAATAAATCCCACAGGAACAGGGAAAGAAACCCCACAGAAATACGGAAAGAAACCCCAGGAAAACAGGGAAACAAACTCCATGGAAACAGTAAATAAACTCCACAGGAACAGGGAAATAAACCTCAAAGAAATAGGAAAATAAATCCCACAGAAAGGGGGAAATAAACCCCCCAGAAACAGGAAAATAAACTCCACAGGAATAGGGAAATAAACTCCATGGGAACAGGAAATAAACCCCCCAGAAACAGGAAAATAAACTCCACAGGAATAGGGAAATAAACTCCATGGGAACAGGAAATAAGCCCCACAGAAAGAGGGAAATAAACCCCACAGAAATATATCACAATATATTGTTATAACGGATATTTGAATTATTATACACATTATACGTTATCTATATGACATATATTTTTCTGTTTTAGATATTTCTATTCTATCTTTTCAGTGATTAAATCCTGGAACTCTTCAGAGATTAAATATACTCAAATTGGTAAAACCTTTTCATCCCAAATCCTTTTGAACACAACTTTAACAGCTTTGGGCTGTTCCACTGTAAATTCAGCTTAAAATGCAACTTTTAACCATCATTTCTACAGTCAAATAAACAATTCCAGAAACTCAAATTGATGTGGGGGCAGATTAACTTCATGAAAAAATGAAGTTCCTCCAATATCCCCAGTGGAATTTCCTCTGAGATTTTCCATTAGCTGCCGATATTTTTCCATCTCTTTCGTGCCATTACTTGTATTTTTCTCCTGGAAAGCTTCGTTCTCGTTTTTACATTTTATAGAGGTGGATCAGGAAAGGAGCAATTCTGAGTAAGTTAAATATTCACTGCTTGAGTGGTGTTACGGGGAGAATTAACGCGCTCATGGAAGAGGCACGTGAAGATCTCCCCCAAATCTCTCCTGGGATCCCGTTTGGAGCTGTCCTTCCCTTCCTGAGCGCCTCCATCCCGGAGGTTTTTGGGGCTGTGAGGGTGGAATTCCCACGAGGTTCAGGTTAATAAGGAGATTTTATTTTTTAGTGATTTTTAAACACGAAACGTGATTTCTTAAAAGACCACAAAGGCGGGGAAAGCAGCGGAGAAACTACGGAGTCCTTGGTGGAAAAGGAACATTTTAAACCATTCCCACTCCATAAATGATAGCCCACATGATACAGTCCAGGGGTATTAATTACAATTCCTGCTAATCACATTAACGGCCTAATTTAACTCTCTCACGTTCTTGCGGGTTTGGCTTTGCTGCCTTATTTAGAAGCCATTTATCTGGAAATTGTAAATAATTCACAGCACCGGGACAATCCTCTGGTTCAGGCCACAGAGAAAAATACCCCCAATAATAAAATCATGGAATGGTTACGGTTGGAAAAACCCCTTGAGCTCATCGAGTCCAGCCACGGTCACCACTGATCCGTGTCCCCAAAAATGCCACATCCAAAGGTTTTCTGATCGCTTCCAGGGAGGGAGACTCCACCAAGTCATTAAATTAGTATCAAATTATGATCTCCAATTAACTGGGTTATTTAACAGTACTTGGGATCTCTGTCTCCACCGCCTCGAGGAGAAGCAGCCCAAGTTTCCCATCATAAAAACTGACTAAAAATAACCAAAGTTTCATCAGGATGTGCAAGACATTATTCTTGCTATAAACCTCTGTATTCCTGTATTATTCAAATCCCTGAAGAATTTCATCACCCTTCCTGCTCTTCTGTGCTAATTCTGCACGGGATGAACAAGCAGAGAGCAAAGAGAGACTGAAAATGCACTTTTAGCCCTGTTTTCCCTCCTGTTTTGCCAGAGGGCAGGGGAAGATCTGATTTAAGGCACTGAGTAACTCCCAGGGATGAACCAGGGAACCGAGGGAATTTGACGGGAATTAAGGAATAGCTGATGACTCAAAGCTGACTCCATCAGCTAAACCCAAAACCGGGAGAAGAGGAATTTTAGTTCCTTCTTTCAGAGTCCTCCTGATTCCTCCTCCTCCCGCTGCAGCGCTGCCAAAGGAACACCAGGGAAACAAATCGGGGCTGGGATGGAGCTGAGGGAGAAGTGAGGGCTCGGCGCCGATCCTGTCCTTCAGGAATGGCTGGGAATGGGCAGGAACACCTGGAAAATTTGGGGTCGCTCCCGAAATATCCCCCTGGAATCACGGGCACGAGGATCCAGGAGGATCCAGGAGCAGCCACCAGCCCGGTTTTCCACGTGCAGGAACAAAAGCCGTGGAGGGCCCTAAAATTCTGCAGGATTATATCTTCGTTTTCCAAGGAAGTTTCAGAGCGCAGGGAACTTTGCCGGGCTCACGGAAAAGGCAGCGCCAGGTCCCGCAGGGGCTCGGGGCTCTCTGCTTCCCGAATTTGGGGAATCCTGGTGGATGCGCCGCGGGAACACGGCTCCCGGGATGGCCCGGGAAGGGACCGAGCTGGAATTCCCAGCCCGGAGCAGCTTGGACACCCTGGTGTGGCTGGGGGCAGTGACAGGGCAGGGTCATCCCAGGGGTTTGGGGGAAGCCACCCACAGTCCAACACCCTGCTCAGGGAGAGGAAAAACCTCCTAAACGAGAGAAAAATCCTACTAAATGAGAGAAAAGAAACCCCATTAAATGGGAGGTAAATGAAAGAAAAATCCTATTAAATGAGAGAAAAAAACCCCATTAAATGAGAGGTAAATGAAAGAAAAATCCTACTAAATGAGAGAAAAAAAACCCATTAAATGAGAGGTAAATGAAAGAAAAATCCTATTAAATGAGAGAAAAGAAACCCCATTAAATGAGAGGTAAATGAAAGAAAAATCCTACTAAATGGGAGAAGAAAAACCTACTGAATGAGAAGAAAAACCTACTAAATGAGAGAAAAATCCTATTGAGAGAAAACCCTACTAAATGAGAGTAAAAACCTAGTAAATGAGAGCAAAATCCTAGTAAATGAGAGAAAAATCCCATTAAATGAGAACCTACTAAGGAAGAGAAAAAGACTATTGAGAACTACTACTACATGAGAACCTACTGAGAGAAACAACCTACTAAGTGAGAACCTACTAAATGAGAAAAAAACCTACTAAGTGAGAGAAATTACCTACTGAGAACCCATTAAATGAGCGAAAACGTAATAAATCAGAACCTGCTAAATGGGAACCTACTGAGAGAAAGAACCTACTGAGAACCTACTGAATGAGAGAAACAACCTAATAAATAAGAGAAAAAACCCTCTAAGTGAGAACCTACTAAATGAGAGAAAGAACCTATTAAATGGGGACCTACAAAGTGAGGACCTCCTAAGTAAGAACCTACTGAGAACCTACTAAATGAGAACCTACTTAAATGAAAGAATCTATTAAATGGGGACCTACAAAGTGAGGACCTCCTAAGTAAGAACCTACTGAGAACCTACTAAATGAGAACCTACTTAAATGAAAGAATCTATTAAATGGGGACCTACAAAGTGAGGACCTCCTAAGTAAGAACCTACTGAGAACCTACTAAATGAGAACCTACTTAAATGAAAGAATCTATTAAATGGGGACCTACAAAGTGAGGACCTCCTAAGTAAGAACCTACTGAGAACCTACTAAATGAGAACCTACTTAAATGAAAGAATCTATTAAATGGGGACCTACAAAGTGAGGACCTCCTAAGTAAGAACCTACTGAGAACCTACTAAATGAGAACCTACTTAAATGAAAGAATCTATTAAATGGGGACCTACAAAGTGAGGACCTCCTAAGTAAGAACCTACTGAGAACCTACTAAATGAGAACCTACTTAAATGAAAGAATCTATTAAATGGGGACCTACAAAGTGAGGACCTCCTAAGTAAGAACCTACTGAGAACCTACTAAATGAGAACCTACTTAAATGAAAGAATCTATTAAATGGGGACCTACAAAGTGAGGACCTCCTAAGTAAGAACCTACTGAGAACCTACTAAATGAGAACCTACTTAAATGAAAGAATCTATTAAATGGGGACCTACAAAGTGAGAACCTCCTAAGTAAGAACCTACTAAATGAAAACCTACTAAATTAGAGAAACAACCTAATAAATAAGAGAAAAAACCCTCTAAGTGAGAACCTACTAAATGAGAGAAAGAACCTATTAAATGGGGACCTCCTAAGTAAGAACCTACTGAGAACCTGCTAAATGAGAGCAAAAACCCCACCAAGTGAGAACCTACTCAGTGAGAACCCCCAGAATTCCAGAGAGCCCATCCCAGGGCGCCGGGCCGAGCCAGTCCCGCTCTCCCACCGGACAGGGACGCGGAGCACGCGGATGCGGGAGGGAAAGCGGAAGGTCCCACGGGTGAAACCCCATCCCCGCTCCCACAGCGTTCCAGCTGCTCCCCGCCGGGATTGCGCCAGGATTCCGCGGGGCTGGGATCGCCCCGGGATAACGGGGGCGGCACCGGGAACCTCGGGGCGCCGGGAGCCACTTCCCTGTGCCACAAACTGGGACGGCAGAGCAGGGCTGGAGCGTGACCAAACCCAATCCCCGCGGCGCAGGGAACCCCGAGCGCGCTCAGCCCCGGGTCCTGGGAGGAGCCCGGGATTTTGGGACGGTTGAGAACAGAAGGAGCGCGAGGTTGGGCGATTCTCCACGGTTGTAAATGTTCTCCCCTCCCAGCACTCGGGGCCGGGAAGCTTCTCCCTGAAATTCAGCGTTCCTAATGACACAGCAGCTCCTCTGGAAAAAGAGGCCGTGGAATCCCAGAACTCCGTGGAAAAGGCCTTAATGCTCATCTGGTCTATGGGAGGTGTCCCTGCCCGTGGAACTGGATGGGATTTTAGGTCCCTCCCAACCCAAACCGGTCTGGAATTCTGGGATTCTACGAAGAGCAATTTTCCACACAACTTTACCCCCTTTAAAAACGGGAAAAACCTTTTTTTCCCTAAAGCAAAACAATGGAATACATTTTCCAGCCTCTTCCCTGAGCAGCGAACGGGTTGAGCTTAAAAAAACCCCAAAGGCAAACCTCGTAGTAGCAGTTGCTGATTCAAATATTGCCAATATTTTAATAACGTGGTGCCAGAGTAGTAAAGCTGGGGGGGGTGTGAGTTCCCAAAGTCAGGCAGAGCTGCTATTTGAGGAAAACAGGTCACCAGGAACGCTGGAGATGTTTGTAAAGCCCAAAGTGTGGCAAACACTTCCCGTCTTTATCAGAAACTCGGGAGAAAGTGGAGCAGCATCTCAAAAAATAGCAGGAGAAAGTGAAGCTTTCCCCTAAATTTAGCCCCCCCCCGGACAGATTCTCGGCTGATTTAAATTGTCTCTTCCACTGACTTCCAACAGGCTTCCAAAAAAACCCCGTGATTTCTGCCAGGCAGCTCCCCAAAGCGGGGTTTGGGAAGCGCCAAGGACGTGAGGAACGCGGAGTTCGCGGCAGCGACGTTTGCAAGCCACGGGGAAGCTCGGGGCCGCCCAGTTATTCAAATTATTCAGGTTCCTGGAAGTAAAAATCACTTTTATCCGGCAAATTCCCGCCAGAAGGGAGGTAAAGGGTTGGGACATTTGGAGCCTCGGAACATTTTCCCGGAATTTCTGGGTCGTTCACTTCTTCCCTCTCCCTTTGGAGCAGAGTCTTGGCTACAGAAGGGCACAAAAATCGTGACCCCGCGGGGTTAGAAACTGCAAATTTGCAGATTTGACCTCTGCAAAGCAGCCCCTGGTCTTGGTAACGGGAAGAATCCGGTCTAATTCACTCGATTTTGTTCTAAAACCAAAAAAAAAAATCGGCGATTTTCACACCGTTTTTATGACGCTGCTTAAAAACCTCAGAGGTTTAATCTCCTAATGCACAGCCCCACCCCTTTAATAAAACCCCAGCATAAACAGGAGTTACAAATCAGCCCAAAAAATCCAAACTTTAGCAAGAACAGGAAAACTTCCCCACTTTGCCTTGTTCCCAGAGGATTTTTCCCTCGATTTTGGGTACTCATGGATACCTGGCACGTTCATTGGTGCGCGTCCACAGGGGAGCCTGGCAGTGGGATTAATTCAAATTAAAACTTTGGGTCTGAGTTTTGGGGGGAAGAGACAGAAATGGGAAGAAGTGGGAAGGCCTGGGGGGGAAAAAAAATTGAATTAATGTCAGAGAAAAACGTCATTTTTTCACACTGTATTTACAGAAAAAAACCCACAGTGCCCTTGGAATTCAAAGGACACAGGAAGTTCCATTTTATGGAAATTCCTAAGAGGAAATTCTTGTGGGTGAAAAATGTGTTTTCTCCCCCAAGCTTTTTTCCCCCAATATGTAACTGGGAAGCCCAACCAGATATTTTCAGTTCTATTTGCACCAAAATCTTGGTTTCACCCCTTCATTCATTACCCAGAAGGAAAAATCTTAATTGAGGAACATCCTTCTTGTGTCCGTTCCTCCTTCCAACATTTTTACTGGAAAATTTTAACCAGGCTGACCTTGTGAGGCCATCAAGGAAAATACTGGAGCACTGATGGGAAAACATTCTGCAAAACAGGAAAATTTATTTTGTACGGACCTGCAGGCACAGAAATCCTTTTGTAACTTCAATTGTGGCAATGAAAGCCCAGAAATTCAGCCCAGCTCGAGGGATTTGGAGAAAAAGGCAAAGCAGGAAATTCCTAAATTCGACCGCCCGCGACAGGCAAAGCCAAACAACGATTTTCCGAGGGAAAATCTGAATTTTGACAGCAAAGGGAACGAGCAGGAATTCCCGGGAATGAAATCAACCCTCTCCTTTCCCGTGGCTGTGTTCTGGCGCAGCCGGAGCCTAAAAGGTGCCACCGGGAATTCAGAGCACCGGTCTGGACTTGAGGGCTGAAAACAGAAACGTTTTAAGGCTGAGAAGGGTTGAGACAAAACGGGGGCTTTAACAGAATAAAACCCCACCCCGCCATCATCACCCTCACCATCAATTACCACCACCCCGGCCACAAAGTCCTTTTGTTCCTGCCTCCAGCCAGCATTCATCCAGGGGATGAAATATTTTGGGAGGCTGCGCCAAACCGGCTGCAAAGAGAGAGCTGGGAAACGCGATTATTTCGGGAATCTCGGCGTGAGAGCAACCCAAACAAACGTCTGCAGGGGAGCCCGGAGTGCTGAGCCCCCCGGCGTTAGGAGATTTGGGGTAGAATTATCCATTTCTGGGGCTAAAACCCCCAATTCCCCAGTTTTCCCAGTTCCCCCGGTGAACGCGTTCCCCGGGCGCGCACGCAGACTCTGGAATATCTCCCCTCAATCCTGCTTTTTCCTGATAAATATCTGTATTTTCCCATACCCTTCACTCTGCAATCACTGGTTTTCCTGTCAGGACCTGCTCCGGCCTTCCCTGTTTCCCTTGGAGCTTTCCCAGGCGAGCTCTCCCTGTTTTTTCACCCCGTGTCACAAACGCTCCTCTGGCTCCGGTGATCCCGACGGATCCATGGGGATCCGTGACTCCCAGCCACTTTCCACCCCTCTAAAACACTCCCATCCTTCATTCCCAGCCTGATTCCCGACTGGAGAGCTCCTGATTTCTCCCCAGATCCCTGCTGGTCCCTCGGGATGTGGCCTTGCACGTGAAATCCCAAGTTTTAATTGCTGTTGCCCCCGGAATGCCGCAACCCCTCCCGTTTTTGAGGACCGCAGCTTTTCCTCCTCACGAAGCAAACGAATCCTGAAGTCCAGGAGAAATCCTGGGGCTTTTTCCCCTACATCAGGACTCTCTCCTCTGGAAACGATCCACTGGGCATCACTTTTCCCAGCAGGAGAGCGAGGGCTGCGGTTCCTGCTGCCAAAAATCCCCGGGATCTGGTGAGGAGCCACGGCTTTGTTGGGAGCCAGAGGATGAGAGCAGCAAATCCAGGGATCTCCTCATCCCTCCCGGCCCCTCTGGGCTCCGGCGACTCAGCAGGTCCAAAGGAGCTCCCAAAAATCCCCCGGTCCTACGGAGGACTTCGGGAAGAAACCCCCCAGAACCTCGGGAAGGCGTTTTTCCTCCGCCCAGGGATCAACCCGGGGCTTGGGAGTTTGCTCCAAGGATCTTTGGAGATTCCAGGCTGCTTGGAACAACCAGCAGCACAGGGGAGATTCCAGATTTTTCCTGAGGTTAAAAAGAAATAATAAAAAATCTGGGAGATCCCTGAATATTCCTGATTGCTGTCAGGAGTCCCACAGGGTGTTCAAATCCCGAAAAATCAGTTCAGGAGCAGCAGGCCTGCTGACCATGAATACTTAGGATAGGGTATTCCAGATTCCCAGAAAATACAAAATTCCCCTTAGCGAGGGGACGTGCCGTGATTCAGGAACGTTTGGCCCGAAAAATCAGGAGAACTGGTGGACTGAAGTGGTTTTTAGGAGCAGGAAATCCCACTGCACTTTTCCCAGCACAGGCCACCAGCAGAGTAGAAGTCACCAAATTAAAACTTGGTTGGAATCTCCCATGTGCTCCGAAATTTTACAGAAATTCCAGGGCGGGGAAAAAAAAAAAAATCCAGATTTTTCTATTTTTCTTGGACAAATTTGAGCCCTAATAAAATATCTGAAATGATCTGCAACACCCAGCAGAGATTTCCAAGTGTTCCCAGCTGCTCGGAATGCCCTGGGAAGTGATGGGTGAGAATCTCTGACCAAACCACGCCGGGGGAAAAGAAATCCCTGGTTTTAGGGAAGATCTTTGGGCCAAACACGAGGATGTTTTCAGCAGGTTAAAAACTTTTCTGTGGGGAAAATGGGGATATCCTGCCATGTTTTCCTCACCCACGGTCAGAATTGCCTTAAATTGCTATTTCTGCAGCAATTTTAGACCGCTTTGCATCCAGTTCCTATGGATACGTCTTCCAACAACCTGGATTTAGCAGGAAATGGAGCAGATTTAGAGCTCTGCCTAACACAAAGCACATTCCAGTCCTGCTGATGCCCAAATGCTGATTTTTTCCTTAAAATACTCCTTTTTTTCCTAAATATTTTAGAATTCTTTTAGGATATTTTCTAAATATTCTAAAATCCAGCTTTTCTGAGGCATGGAAGAGATGGGAAATAAAAAAAAAAAAATCTGCTCTTCGATAACTCTTTGTCCACCTAACTGAAATAACCCTGAGCAGAAGGGACTTTAAAACCTTCCAGACCGTTTCACACCTATTTAAATTCAAACTGCAATATTAAAATCTAAATTCACGCTCAAACCACCATATTAATGTGATTTTCTTGCCCTTCCCTTGGTGCCTTGCCTTAGAACCTCCGCACAAAGCCCCGGGGCACTGAGGTTACTTTAACTCGTGATGAAGTTAATTAATTGCAGCATCAGGAAAGGAAGCCTCTAAACACAAACTCAGTGCTCTGTCCGTAATGGGTGACGCCTATTCCGTGCAGCATTCCTGGATTTTGGTTATCCCGCCTTGGTTTTCCCAGATGGTTCTGCTGGAAACGCGGGGGTTTTGCCACCATTTCCCTTCTCCTCCTGGCTGGGTGGAGGAAGCAATCTGGAATTTCGGGTGTTGCTGTGCCCTCTGCCACCTTCCTGCCCCTCCACCTTCCCTCCTGCCGCTCCCAGTCCTGCTCTTCCAGCCCCATTCCAGCCCGGAGCCAGCAGCCTTTTGTATCAGAGCTGAAATCCCCCTCCACAAGGAGGAAAATCCTCCAAGTTTCCATCTCCAGTCAGGGGTGCCTCTCTCTGTCCATTGCCCTGAGCGCCTTTTCTGCCCACAAAGGGCAAAATGATCCCAGAAAAGCCCCAAATTCCCATTTTCCCCACCCTGTTTAATGCCAAAGTTGTGCCCTGGCCTTTTCCCCGGCGCTCTGAGGGTGGAATTTGCACAAAGCAAATCCTGTTCCTTCCGCCCCAGCTCGGTGGTTCCAGCAGAGCTGCCACGGCCAGGCCCTGCTTCCCTGGGAGCCTTCCCAAGGAACATCCTGGGAATCACGGGAAAAGCCCCACTCAGCAAACTGGGTGCTACCGAACCCCATTTCCCTGGAATCTTCCATCCAAGCCCCCGCCAAACTGGACCAACATTCCCTTTTTAAACACCTCTTATCCCAGAGAAAATTCCCCAGCCACTCCTTCATTGGCGCCAGTGCCACGCAGTCCCAGCCCTGCTGCCTCTGGAGTCAGGAATCAGCCTTTATCTTTAGTGGGATTAGAATTAGGAGATACAAAAATGCCCCGTTTCACCCAAACTCTGCTGCTGTGGAGCTGCAGTCCCTCGATCCCAGCAAATCCCATCCGGTCATTCCACCCAGCTCCTCCTGCATCCAAGGACGAGGCAATTCCCTCCCTGTTAGGCTGAGCTCCAGGAGCAGCCCAGGTGCCACAGCACTTTAAATCAGCACCTCAGAGGCTGCCAGTCCCCTGTCCTGGACAGCTCCCGGCTTCAAATGGAGACAGAAACGGATCCAAGTGTTTCATCTGTTTGGTTTTGAGTCGGAGAAAAGCGACTCAGAACACGAGAAGTGGAAAATTCCTACATAAATCCCGTTGTGCTGAACCCAAAAACCAGCTTCCCTTTAGAGCAGGGCGGTACTGTGGGTAAGAACCCACGGGCAGCACTGAAATGTCAGTCCCGGGGCAGGAGATGCTGAGAAATTCCTTTCCAAATGAGCTGGGATAACGGGAACAATCGGGATTTCATCAATCCAGCTGAGTGCCACCGCTGTGGGTCTCCCCACAGGGACACACAGCCCTCCTTCCTAAAAACCCCAAATCCAGGGATTCTCTTCCGTTTCGGGGTGATGCCTGCTCCAGGCAACAATTCCATCATTCCTGTCTGGATACCACAGCACGTTCCCTGTTTTCCCAGTGCAGCTCCTACAGCGAGCACGGGATGGGGAGAAGTTTATTCTTTATTTATTTAGCATTTCCTTTTCAAAACACCCCTTAAATGTTGCTCAAATTACAGCAGCAAATCATAAAAACTTCCCTTTTTTTTTGGTAAAAGCACCTCCAAAATGGACATTTCCTCAATATCCTGCTGACACAGTAAAGCCAAAACCTTTTAATTCTGGACAGACCACGAGGGGAGAACACTTCCCTGAGGATGTTTTCAACACTTCAGATGATTCCTGGGTGAGGAAAACGCTGTCACCTCCTCCTTGACCAGGGTTAGCTCATCTGGTGCTTCCCAATTTTCTTTATTTATCTTAAAACGTCAGATATTTATCTCAAAATGTCAGATACTTATCTTAAAACGTCAGATTTTGGCTCTTGAGTTACACTCAGCTGATCAACCATTGTCCATCTTCCATTACATCACGGAATCATAAATTGGGGGTTTTTTTGCTAAAAACCTTCAGCAGAATTTCTTCAATAAATGCAAAAACAGCCCCTGATCACAGAAACATCACCACTGCATTTCTACCAACCCAAATATTCGGCACTTTTGGAAATCCCAGGTGAGTGAATACAAATATCCCATCACTTACTTTGGTAGAGTTTTCAAGTGGTTTTCTCTTAACTCCAAAATTCGCAATTTGACAAGTCTGGAAATGGGAGAGAAAATCATCAGGGCATTCAAAGAATCCATCAGAATGGTCTGAAATGATTTATTTTCATTCTGAAAAGTCTGTTTCATGCACAATAATCCAATGCCCAGTTCTTGTGGGGCTGGATCAAAGTTCAGAGCCAAATAATTTCATGTCGTGTCTGCCCTTATCTGAACTCTCCCGAAAAGCTCTGACATTTACCAGGTTTTCACAGCAATTTTAAATTCATTTCATTCATGGCTCCAGCAAGGCAAACACAGGAAAAGCTGGAAAGTTTGGAAGAAATGAAAAAAAAAACCCACCAGGAAAACAAGAGCAAGGTTTGTAAAGGCGAGGTCCCACATAGATCAGAGAGGAGGGACATAACAATAATAAAGGGAACAAAGTCATTTTGTTCATATAAAAGCAACGTTTGTAAGAGAAAGTGTTTTCTGCCAGAAGATTTCGGCTCCTAAACCTGTCCTTAATCCCAGGATTATCAGCCCGAGCCCCGGCAGGGCTTTGCCGGAGCAGGATGGGTACGGACACCGCACTGAGGGTGTCCCAGCCATCCCTTTTCCCTTGGTATCTGGATTTCTGTCTGACACCCCGAGAGCAGGAATTGGGGCTTATCCCGACGTTCCACACACCCCTCGCGTGCCAGCAATCCCTTCCTCCTGCTGCTGTTCCGTGTTTGCCAGAGGCACCCAGGGCAGAGCCCGGCCCAGGGGCTGTGACGGGGCAGTTTTCATCTCCCCAGCAGCCCAGCGTCACTGCCAACGGGACCTTGGCACCTTCGGAGAGCTGAGCTGATGCTCCCACACGAAATAACAAACCCTTCATCCAGGTGGCTGCAGGGAGCAGCCCGAAACCGGGGTTGGGTGAGTTCTGGAACAGCCCCACAGATTTGCTCTGCTGCTCTCCCGAGCTCCTCGCCCAGGGGGATGACCCAAGGGCCGAAATTTGGCAATTCCGGGTGTAGCAGAGGTGGAATAAACTCCCCACTTCTGCCAGGGCTGGGCAGGGTAAGGCCCCCCCAAGCCCCTGCTGCCCCCTCCTATGGAAATGGGGTGAACTCGGATTCCCACCACCTCTGCTTTGTCCTTACCTAACATCCTCTGGCTCTGCTCCTGCTGCGTTTATTTTTACCCTCGTTCCCCATCCCTCCTGCTTTCACATTTTCATCTTTGCTTCTTCCACCACGCTCAGCCACTCCTTCCTGCCCTTCTGACCCGCGGCTCCTCGCCCTCCTGCCCCTCTGTCACGGGCAGGGACCTCTCCCTGCCCCTGTCCCAGTCCCAGCTGGGTCACAGCGGGTGAAGGACGAGCCCCTCCGAGCTCTGCTCCTCCCCACCTTCCCCCAAAGCGCCAAACGGCGTCACCTCGCTGCCAAATTCCTGCTGACACAACGCTCCCCCTCCCAGTCGCTCACGAAAATGGGGCTGGAAAGCCAAAATCTCTGGGTTTCTGGTTGGGTTTCTCAAGAGGAGCCAGCTTGAAGCCGGGCCCTGGGAGCCTGAGCCGGGTTCAAACGAAAGGAATGTGCTGTGGTGACTCATTCTTACCTTCCAAAGTTAGCTGGAAGAAACTCCAAAAAGGCATCATTTAGATAGAGCTGGGTCAAATTTAGAAGTTGTGTGAAGCCATCTGGCAGCCTAAAAAAACAGTGCAAACCTTAATGCTCACCCCAGGGTTGCCATGGAGATAATAACAATGTATATTTAGAAGCAGAAAGGTGACTTTCTCTCTCACCTTCTTTCTCTACCCAAATTCTCCTGAAGCACTTACTTCTTACAGACCTTTCTGCCCACTCCCATCTTCTCTGCATTGCTACAAACACAGGAAATGGAAAGGCCTGGCACATTCAGGGTAGAGCAGCTTGCCTTTGCCCTTTCCTTTCCTTTCCTTCTTTCCTTTCCTTTCCTTTCCTTTNCTTTCCTCTCCTTTCCTTTCCTCTCCTTTCCTTTCCTCTCCTTTCCTTTCCTTTGCCCTTTCCTTTCCTTTCCTTTCCTTTCCTTTCCTTTCTCTCTTTTCTTTCCTCTCCTCTCCTTTCTCTCTTTTCTCTTCATCTTTTTCTTTCCCCCTCTTTCTTCCTCTCTCTCATTTCTTTTCTTCTCCTTTCCTTCTCCCTCTCCTTCTCCCTCTCCTTCTCCCCTTCTCTTTTCCTCCCATTCTTTCTCCCTCTCCCTCTTCCTTTCTCTCTATTTCTTTTAATCTGAAACAGCAACATTTCGCCCTTTCTCCCCTTCGCTCCATTCTGTAAAGCCTGGATTTCCAACACTTTTTTCGTTACCAATCCAAGATTTTGGGAGGAATAAGGAGTAAGGGCTGTGTTTAAGAGAGTGCCCAGCCTGAGCGGCACTGACAGAGTTCTCAGATCTCAGATAAACCCACCCTGGGTTTAGAACAATTAGAAAAAAATTCAGATTAACCCAGCCAAAGGACTGGACACAAAGCCCTGAGCTCACGTTCAGCACTTTTTGTGCCCTTGGAATGAGCAAAACGAGCTCCTGGTACTCACTTGGACACGGGATTCACGCTGGCTTCGATTATCGTTAAACACTTACAACACTTAATGTTCTCTGGGAAATCTTGGATTCCTAAAGAAACATGGAAAGAGTGTTAGATGCACAAAAATATTTATTAGACACATCAAAATGTTATCTGCAAAGTATTATCTACACAAGAATTGGGTTCAGCTGGGTTTGTTCACTGGGATTTTCAGCTCAGACTTCCGCTCGAGCAGGAAGGAAACGCAGTTTGGAATTATCACCTAAAGAGTGATTCTTAAATTACTTAAGTGATTCTTAAATCCAAAAGCCCTAAATAAATACACATAAACACAAATTCGTAACTCCTCTGCTAATGCTTCATGTATACAGTCTTCTAGAATTAACAGGGACATCGTTTGTGCTGATATCTGTGCCTCCATCCCTTCCCAAACTGCTTTTCTCCGTCTGGTCGCACACAGAATCCTCAGAGTCTCCAGGCCTCCACTGACAGGAAATTTCCCAACATTCCCAGGAGTTCCTAAGCCTCGTTTTTTAAAAACAAAGACCCTTGAGCTCAGACACACAAAGGCTTTTAGGCCCATCGATATGAAAATGCAGCACTGGGAAGGCACAGCAGCAAATCAGTCCAGATAAATCCTGGGAATTGTTCAAATCCTGCCCCCCCACACGAACCTAGTGAGCTCTAAACCCCTTTGGAAGTGGAACGTTCCTAAGTGCATGGAAAACCTCACACTCCTATTCCCAACTGGGCACAGAAGGGGCTTAGGATGCTAAAAACCCTCTTCATTTTTAAGGAAAACAAAACAAACCCCAGAGTTGGATTTCCAGGGATCCCTCCCCGAAGCGCCAGGCGGGAAACCCGAGAGGGAGCAGGGATTTCTGCATCCCGAGGGGCTAAAGCCCTCACGGCAGCTGCCGGTCCCTCGGGAGCCTCGGGCCCGGGGGTCCCTCACCGTTTTTGCTGATGTCGAGCTCGCGGAGGTTGACCAGGCTGGCGATGGAGGTCGGGAGGCTGGACAGGTCGTTGTCGGGGATGCTCAGCTTCCGCAGCGCCTGGCAGTTGAACAGTTGCTGTTCCGTGGGGGTTTCGTGGGGGGGAAAATAAAAAGAACCCATTTAGGATCGTTACCGAACACCAGGAACCCCCCCCCGCCCGCCGCAGCAGAATTCCATCCCCTGGAATGTGTTCCCGCAGCCGGCAGGGACAAGGCAGACGGGCCGTTGGTAGCAGGAATGTTCAAAGAGAGTCCAAGCCCGCAAATTCGCTGCATCAAGGTCTTGTGATTCTGGTAGCATCACATCGTATAAATTGTAATTATTGATGTGTTTCGTGCGGGCCGTAAAAATTCCCGGATTTTTGTGCCTCCTGGTAAATGGTTTGATTTCGCAATTAAATTTCACGGCGGATTTGAAAACATTGTGACGGCATGCAGATTCAATGAATTCTCCTCAAGACCCACAAACGCTTTGGCATTATCCAAAGGATGCTTTCCTGAAACCCCTGCCCAAAATTCAGGACTCAGTTCTAATTTTTCCCTCCAATCCCAGTTTTATAGAAGTGGATTCCCAGTTTTCACCAGGAAATCCAGGGAGTTCCGGGCCACACCTGCCCTTTGCAGGCACCTCCCAAGAGTTCTTCAGGTGCCAGAGCTGTTCCCACCACGCTCAGTCTTTTTTCCAGACTCCTCTGTCAGGATAAAGTCCATAAACTATCTGGGAATGCAGAATAATTTGATTGCCTGGATGGAAAACTCAGCCAAGTATCCATGGAAAAGCAAATGAACACGAGAATGGCGTGAAAATTCCAACCTGTTACTTCACTTTGAGTACATTTTAGATGGTTTTGAAACATTCCTGTGGTAATCCCTTGGGAAAATCCTGCTTTTCCTTCGACAGAACCGACTCTCAGGAAAAGGAGGGGGAATTCTGTGAGTAACAAATGCTCAGGATGAGAAAAAAACCTCATCCCGTGCTGGGACTGCGCTTCCCACCCCATCCACAGGGAATCTGCCTCTGGAAAACGAGGAATTCCTTTCCAGTGAACCCGGGAGCTTTTCCTCTTTCAAGGAAACGCATCCTTTGGGACCAGGCTGGGAAGTGACACAACCAAGAGGCTCCGGGGTTGGCTTTGGGTCCCGGCAATGTCCAGCACAGGGAATCTGCCGAGTTTTGGGACAGGGACGCTCCGTGCCACGCCGTGGGCAGGAATTGGGATGAACGAAGCGACATGAATTAAATATCGCATGGAAAAGGAAATACCCAGAGCACATTCCCAGCCTGCGGAATTCCTCTGGGAGCAGAGGAGGGCTCGGAACTCGGAGTTCTGACCCCACCTGGACACAGCCAAGGCTCTGGAAGCGCTGAAGGAAGAAGCCCAGTTAAAAATCTCCCCTCCAGAACGATTTTCTGATGTGCTGCTGTAGCAGAAGGAATAGGAGACATGGAATGTGGGAATGTGGCCCCAAAATCGCTCGGTTTTCACCCACTGGATGTTCCACAGATATTCTTCCCAGTTCCCAGGGCTCCCTGGCCATCAGGATTTTGTTGGGATCATCATTCCCCCTGTCCATGTACGACTCTGGTTCCTCTCAGACCGAGCCCAAGTGCTGCTGCCAGAGCTGTGAGTTATAAAACCAGGGTTTTATTCTGCACCTCTGGGGAGAATTCCATCCCACTCATGTTTTTCTGGATGCTGATTCCAGTGACTCCACTTCCATCCAGATCAATTTGCTCTTTATTAGTCATCAATTCATTTGACTCATACAAATAAGGGCCCTTTTTGCAGCAGGAGAATGAAGTCAAAGGCAAGAAGAATAAAAAAGACTTGGCTGGGTTTAGCCAAAAGAGAGTAAGAAATGTAAAATCATCGTGTAAATCCTTAAAAAAACCCCTAGAAATGAAGAACTAAAAATCAGCAGGAAAAGAAATCCTCCTTACGGTACATGAAATGTAGGCTAAAAATAAAAATAGAACCAGGCAGGATGAGTTAAAGGCATCAGTTCAGTGTAACACGATTTACTGGGCCCTAGAGCACCACGTGAAACTGAAGTAGAGCTAGATTTAATGGAGTTGTTTCCTCATTAAATAATAAAACATGATCAAGAGCTTTGATTCAAAAGAATTTTGAAACATCAGAGGCAGCGAATATTTGGCAAAAACCAGAAAAAGGCCAAACATTTCCCCTGGAAGAAATTCTCTGAAATCCCATTTACAGAGGGAGGAGAGAAGGGCAGAATGTAACCTGCGACACAAAAGTTGGCGGTAAGGAATGCAGTGCCAGTTTCATGGGGAAAAAAAGGCCTTTTCTCTCCTGGAATATTAATTCAGGGATGAAAACAAAGCTCTGAGCTCTGCAGCGAAAACACCTCGAGCAGAAAATTTGATAAAGGAATTATTTCGACTGCTGAGTTCCCGGTAACAATTAATAAAGGCTTAAGACAAAAACTGATGAGTGCTGTTAACACTGCCATTAATCTTCTCTTCCACATGGCCAAGATTACGTTAAACTCGATTTACTCTACATTAAAATTATCACCTTCATCCCAGTTTCGGCGTTTTGGACCCCTTCCCTGTTTTCCATACAGGATTACGGCATCCTGCCCTGAGGTATTTGTTTTCCATCGAGCCCAAGTCTGAAACGCTTCGATAATTCCAAGAGGCCCAACCCAAATATCCCAAAAATCCCTCCCTAAACGAGACATTCCCAATATTCCTCAGTAGCAGAAGGAAAAGAAGACATTATTATCATTATTATTATTATTATTATTATTATTATTATTATTATTATTATTATTATTATTATGGACCTCAGGGCTTCCTGAGCAGGTTTTCCCCAGGATCCATGTGGGATTTCTGGGGACAGAACCCAGCTGGTTCTGTGCTGTGTCTCCAGGAGAGCTCAGGCAGCTCTCCACGGCATTTTTCCATGAAAATAAAGGGATTTTGGCTGCCCTGCCCCACCATCTGTGCACAGTTCCTCCACGGAGTGAGACCTCTCAAGCAATGAACCATCGCATCCCAGCAAAGCAACTCCAAGGCGTGGAAAAAGTCCATTTTCTACCTTTGTAAATGGAATTTTTACAAAGCCTCCGTGCTTTGTAAAAGTGGGAAATCTGCTGTGAGATGATGGAGAATGGAGCAATGTTTAATTAAAGATCTGCAAGCACCTTTCATTAATGTGGAGAAAAATTCAATTAAGGCCTGGATCCCATCCCTTCATGCTTCCTTACGGAGCCAGCAGCTGCCATCAATTGGGTTTTCCACCTTTCCCTCTTTCGTTTCCAGAACATTTTGGTCACAGTAACTTTTAATTCCTTATAGCAACCAGTGACCAGCAGGAGAACGGACTGCAAGATTCCAGAGGAGGAGTTTTCCACCGGAAGGATGGCTTGGGTGATCTCAGGGCAGTTATAAAACCCCTGCCCGGACAGCTGGCACTTCCCAACACTATCCCACAGGGATAAAGGGCTCATCCCGACAGGGAGAACTGCACTGGCATTCCCAAAATATCCCACAGGGATAAGGGGCTCATCCCGACAGGGAGAACTGCACTGGCATTCCCAAAATATCCCACAGGGATAAGGGGCTCATCCCGACAGGGAGAACTGCACTGGCATTCCCAAAATAACCCACAGGGATAAGGGGCTCATCCTGACAGGGAGAACTGCACTGGCATTCCCAGCAATATCCCACAGGGATAAGGGGCTCATCCTGACACAGAGGACAGCACTGGCATTCCCAGCAATATCCCACAGGGATAAGGGGCTCATCCCGACAGGAAGAACTGCACTGGCATTCCCAAAATATCGCACAGGGATAAGGGGCTCGTCCTGAAGGAGAGCCTGCTTTGGAAAGCGAGGACAGAGAGGATCCAAAGGCCGTGGCGGCTCCCGATCAAGGTTTGGGCACCACAGGAATTCCCGGTGCCGGAACCGTCTCTTTTGGAGAGCTGTTTTTCCCAGTGTCCGGCTCCAGCAGCTGCCCCACTCCTGCGCTGTGAAGAAGGAGCAGGAGTCCCCGCTCCTCCCAGTCCAGCACCAATTCCAAGGAACACCCCTGGAGCCCCCATCTCCGCAATCCCTGTCCCGGAGCCGGGCGCCCATCCCAGGCCGCGGCCGTGGATTACCTTGGGAAGCTCCTCGATCTGGTTGGCGTCGAGGTAAAGCTCCTCCAGGGTCCGCTCGAAGTTGAAGACCTCCTTGGGCACCTGCTGCAGGCCGCAGTGGGAATAATCCAGCACGGAGACGATCTCCTCCTCGCCGCGGAAACACCGGCACGGCACCAGGCGGCCGATGAGCTTCCTTTTGGTGGTCATCTCCAAGCAGCATACTGAGGGGAAAAGGGAGGAAAAGCGGGGCTGGGACACCGGCGGCGCCTTGGGGGCATGTTGCGGGGAGTCACCGTCCGGATTGCGGCTCGTCGGGAGCGCTTTTCCCGAGGGATACCCGGGGCAGGCCTGGCGGTGCCTGTGTGGAATGGGAAGGAGGGGATCTGCCCGCGGAATGACAAAACCTCCGTCCCGCTCCCAGGGACACGAGGGGACGCGCCAAGCCCAGCCACGAGCACGGTTTTTGTGGGAAAAGGAGCCGCAAACCCCAAACCCATCCATGGAAGCCCCCGGTGCCCGGCCCGGCGGGAAGCGGGTCCCGGCCGGGCCTCAGGGGGAGCCGCCCGGGTCGGATTCCCCTGGGAAAGGGGCGTTATCCCTGGATCCCCCACAGGAGCACAGCTCCCAGCGGCTCCCCGCAGGCTCCCGCAGCAGCTGAGGGGAGCAGGGATGGGATCCTTGGCCGCAGAGCGATCCCAGACCGTCCCTGCTCCTCCCGTGCCCAGCGCTCTGGGATATCCCCCTCTCGGGGTCTCCAGCAAAATCCACTCCTTTTCCTGCGCTAAAGCCCACAGCCGGCAGGTTTTCCCAAACCTCTCCCACCCTGATCCCGGCGCTGCAGCCCTAACCCGGTGAGTAACTTTACACCGAGCCCTGCTCCTCCACAAATCCTCTTCGGGACGGGGAGAACGCTCCAAGGGCAGGCTCTGACCGCGTCAAGGAGTCCCTAAATCCATCCCGGACATCTCCGGGAGTTATTTCAACACTGTGGCCGAACCAGGCTGCCCTGAAGTGCATTTGCCACGGAGGCAAGGAGGGCTCAACCCTCAGCTCCCCTTTTCCAAACCACTTCCAAGGGCTTGAGTTGTATTTAGGAAAAACAGCCGCGCTAAATCAGTCCAAACAAAGCAAAATAAGGTTTTTCTATATAAATATATATATAACAGAAAATATAAATTTTTATATAAATATAATATAATTTTATTATATATATATAATATAATTATATAATAAATTATATATAAATTATATAATAAAATTACATATAATTATATTTAATAAATAACTATATCTAATATATAATTATATCTAAGATATAATTATATAATTATTATTACTCATATAATGATATATATAAATATAATGTATTACTTATATAATTATATATAAAAATTTTATGTCAATATATACAAAATAAAGCAGGAAGTATGGAATGGAAGGACCTGGGTCAGAATTAAAAGGAGTAGAATTTCATGCCCTGTGGGCTTGTGGTAATTAAACCTTTTATTAATTTCAGCGTTATTAATTCCTACCCTGGCCTAATTCCAGCTTTGGTAATTACACTTTCCTTCCCTACATTTTGTTCTCTCCTGATGTTCAGAGATCCTTTCCTTGCTGCTGGTGGCCGCTCACGGAGCAGGATCAGTCCAGGAGCCACCCCCCGGCTGAGCCGAGTCAGGGGCACGGCTCGAGCCATTCCTCAACCCTGGGAGGTTCCTCATCCCTCTCCCAATCCTCCTGGAAACACCAGAGCCTGCTGCTTTTCCCCATTTAAGAACTAAAACTCCCCACAGCTGACTCCTGGAGGTCACTGCCCCGCGGCATGCAGACGCAGGAGGATCAGAGACTCTGGAAGAGCCCAAAAATCAGATTATTTCCTGAACAAAGACAGCGAAATGAGGAGAGCAGCAGGAGCAGAACCCGCTCCTTTGCAGCTCCAGCGAGCAGCTCACCAGCAGCACCTGCAGCTCATTGTCTTGGAGAGAAAATCCTTCACCTGAGGAAAGCAGGAGCTCTGTGGGAATCAACGCCAATAAAATGCAATCCCTTCCCAATTAAGGGATCTCTTGTGCAGGAAAATCCCTGTGTTCAGCAGGAGTCACGGGACAAGACATTTCCCTTACCTGCTGGAAAGACGGAGAAAACCGCTGCCTGCTCACCCAGCTGATTCAAAGATGGGATAAACAGCCCCAGAAATTCCAACATTACAAGGATCTTGGAACAACAGGGCAAAAAGACAGAACAATTCCTTTTTTTTTCACCTCAAAAGCTTTGTCCTCTGCAATGGGCCTGCACACGGGGAGATGCATCCAGAGGGCAGGATTAGATGGGATATTGGGAAGGAATTCCTGGCTGGGAGGGTGGGGAGAGGCCGGAATAGAATTCCCAGAGCAGCTGTGGCTGCCCCTGGATCCCTGGCAGTGCCCAAGGCCAGGCTGGACACTGGGGCTGGGAACACCCTGGGACAGGGGAAGGTGTCCCTGCCATGGCAGGGGTGGGATGGGATGAGCTTTAAGATCCCTTCCAACCCCAACCATTCGGAATTCCGGGATCCCCTGAAGCGGGGGCTGTAGAAGAGAGGGGCTGAAAATGCTGCTGCAAAAAGCTCCAGAATTTGCCTCTGTGTAATTGGCGGCGTAAATCAGTTTTTAACTTGCTGTTTTGCAGGACACACTCGTGATGGGTTTGATTTCTCTCCCAGGCAAGTTTTCCACGGAACGCTTCACGGGAGCGCCGGTGTCTCGGTCCAAAATAACCAGGGTCCAAACCCAACCCAGCAGGGCCTGGGCTCTCGGGGCCCAGCCTGAGCTGCCCGACCGGGCAGCGAGCACCAAACCCCTCCTGCTCTTCCAGTTCCATGCAGAGAGCTCCAGGAAATCCCAGCTGCAGGGAGCTGGCAGAGCTAGGAAGTTACTGAGAAATCCTGAGAATCAAGAGCTTGGAAGTGCGAACGGGAGCGTGGCAGGGCTGGAATGAGCAGTAAAACACTTGCCAGAGGGTTCAGAAAATGGGGATTATCTCCAGAGCAGCAGGGAATTCTCTCCAGTGCCTCACTGTCACACATCTCACACAAGGGGTGGTTTTACTGCTCCTGTTTTCTTTCTCTTATTAGCAGCACAATCAACACCATTCACATGGAATTCCTTCCCAGTGTCCTGCCTATAAAAAATCCAGTCTGAACCTCCCCTTCCTTAAAGCACATCCCCCGTTTCTCCAAATCCCATGGAACACGTGTCTGGAAAGCAGGAGCCCTCTCTGGAGCATTTACCAGGATTCCCGGGAGGCGTTCCGGGGTAGCTGCTGCCCCCTCTGACCTAAGCAAGGCATTGGGAATTCCCCAGTTTGTTCCCAGGATTTAGATTTTCGCTGCCAAAAGAGATTTGGTAACGGGGACTACACGTAAGGAATGGAACAGAGCTGAGCTTAAGGCTGGAATTAAAAAAGAAAACAATCCTCGAGTTTCCTTCAGCCCAAAGCCTTCTCCCCATGGATTTTCTCCTGGCACTGGCCAGACATCCACTTTTATTGCCTCTCTTCCCTTTAATTAATTCTGTGGGCTGCCTGGCTGCTTTCCACAGTGTCCAGTTTCAGTCTGGGTCACCGCAATACTTAGGGAACTTCAAAGCTCTCGGAGCCATCTTCATTTCCAGCACCACACTTCAATCAGAAACACAGCCCTGTTAATAATTCAGAGCTCTGGAGGAGCGGAGGACGGTTCTCTCTGCGTTCACAACCACGTGGAACCCTTCCCCAGCTTCGCCACCTCCTCACCCAGCTTCTGGTTTTTACATTCGCTGCTCACCTTCCCGCGAGCTGCGGCTTTGTGGGCACCGGCTCCGCACGAACCTGGGGCTTTTTAGCGCTTTGTTCCTTTGCTCCGTCAGCTGTGCAACCCTCGCCACCTCTGCCTTGCACTCTTTATCCCAAACTTTTGTCTCCAGCCACAATCCCGTACTTGTGACACGGGAGTTGTGCTGATGTAAGCTCTTACAGAGCATCAGTCCTTGCTGCTGCTTTGCATTTCCTGCCCGTTTTCCCACTCAGAAAAGGCCTCTGATGAGGGGTAATCTGCTTATTCTCTGCCTGAAAAGCTCTTCCAGAGACATTTGTTTCATTACCCCTGAAGGTATCCGGATGGGAACGAGCATCCCGAGCTCGGATCCTGCCCCTCTGCCCTGCCCGGGTGAGACCCCACCTGCAGAGCTGCCCCAGCCCTGGGGCACGGGAAGGAGCTGGAGCTGCTGGAGAGAGCCCAGAGGAGGCACCAGGATGAGCAGAGGGATGGAGCAAGGGGGGACAGGACACAGGGAATGGCTTCCCACTGCCAGAGGGCAGGGATGGATGGGATATTGGGAAGGAATTGTTCCCTGGGAGGGTGGGGGGGGCCGGAATAGAATTCCCAGAGCAGCTGTGGCTGCCCCTGGATCCCTGGCAGTGCCCAAGGCCAGGCTGGACACTGGGGCTGGGAGCAGCCTGGGACAGTGGGAGGTGTCCCTGCCATGGCAGGGGGGGCACTGGACGGGCTTTGATGTCCCAAAAAATCATTGGAGGGGATCGGTCACAGGTTGGGCTCAGTGACCTGGGCAGGCTTTTCCAGCCTCACCAACCCTGGGATTCTCCACTGGAAGTCACTCCATGTTATTCAAGTTACACTTTCTCACACCCTGTTCAGAAGCAAGCAGCACTTTCTCCCAAACTTCCCCCCGAGCCAGATGAGGGAGGCGGGAATGTCCTAATTGGAAATGCAAAATTAGGGATTTATCCAGGTTGTATAATTGGCAATAGCCTTCATTAATCTTCCTGAAAGATTAAGAAACTCTGGCTCTAAAGTCACAATAACAGAATTATTAGGGAGCTTCCAAGGGGGAATTGGTCTTATCAAAGAGAGGGGTGTGAAACATGATCGGAATTGTTTTCCTGCTCAGAAATTCCCAGATAAGCAGCGTATCTCTCCCAGAAATGCCGTTTAATGGTGCTAATTGAATTCTCTTCATTATGTCCCCATTACAACGCTCTGCGTTCAGGTTCACACTCAGATTTGGCTAATCCTAAAATAAAATAACCAAGCATGAAGAATCAGATTTCAGCCTCTGTCTCCCGGGAATATTAATGAGGGGAAGTTTCCCTGGCTTTGCTGCAAGTCCCGGGAGCTCCCTTGGGACCTGAACACCTTGAGACCTGGGAAAGGTGCAGAGAAGGGTAAAGTAAGACTGAAGAATTATTTCCACAAAGCGTCAGTTTTGAATGCCCAGACCTCACACCTTTGGGATATAAAGGCAAATCTTCACCTTTTCTGGTAGGATATTCATGGATTCCAAGGGTTACTCTTGGCCCTGCCTTGAAATTCCTAAAGGAGAGTTTCTGAGTAAGTGTTTTTTGGATAATCCGAGATGATGATGACTCCAATTGCAAAGACATTTTAGTGCCAGCAAAAGCAGTGGTTGGGGTTGGTTTGATGATTAAAAATCCGTGTCCTGTTCTCCCTACAGACAATTTCTGCACAACCCCAAGGAAAACCCCCGATTCCTTTTACAGAAGTGACAGAATTCCAGTAATTTGTTGCACATTAGTGGCACATGCTGAAAATTAATCATTATGCTCTTAATTGCTAGAAATTCCAATCACTCTGACAGCTCACCCTGCAGACATTTCAGCACGAGAGGATCCCAATAAACAAGAGACATTTCCCTGGGAAGTGTGCTGTCTGGAAATCAGGGAATTTACATTTCTGCTTGGATCTTCGGCGTGTCGCGGCTTTTATTTGAAGTAATCCTTTCGTTTAGGAGATTATCTGCTGTGAAATTTGGGATGAAATGGGCTTTATTTGCTGCTTTATGGAGCAGTGGCTGGAAGTGCTCTCCGAAGGAACAGCGAGGAAAACATCGTTTACCTGCCGAAGGCACCACGGGAACAAACCGGGAGTTAAAGTGGGAACGACAAAACTTCCGTTAGGTCTGGGTTTCTGCCTCGCGGGATCCTGCAGAATCCCCAGCTGCCTTCCAGCGGTTTCCATCCCAATCCGGCCGCATTATTCCCGGGTTTAGCGGGATTGGGGCCGGAGAGGCGGGGGCATTCCGCTGAGCTGGCAGGGCGGCGGTGCCAGGGAGGGGGACGGGAGCCACCGACTGCAGCCAGGACAGGAAGTTTTAATTAAAAGCGCCAGCCGTGACTCACAATGAGAGCTGATCCCCTGGCACAGATGTGGAGTCGCGGAATCCTGGAATTGTTACGGCTGGAAAAGATCCTTTAGATCAGCGAGTTCAGCTGTCGCCTGGCGGCCCTGGCCATGTCCCCCAGTGCCACATCCACATATTCCTCGAGCACTTGGGAATGTGACTCCAAACCTCCCTGGGCAGCCCCTGCCAAGGCCTGAGCACCCTTTCCATGGGGAAATTCCTGCTGGTGTCCACCCTGAGCCTCCCCTGGCCCAGCCCGAGGCCATTCCCTCTCCTCCTGTCCCTGTTCCCTGGGAGCAGAGCCCGCCCCCCCCGGCTGCCCCCTCCTGTCAGGGACTTGTGCAGAGCCACAAGGGCCCCCCTGAGCCTCCTTTTCTCCAGACTGAGCCCCTTTCCCAGCTCCCTCAGCCGCTCCTGGGGCTCCAGCCCCTTCCCAGCTCCGTTCCCTGCCCTGGACATGCTCCAGCCCCTCAGGGTCTCTCTTCTCCTGAGGGATCAGGGACCTCTCCCTTCCTCCCTGTCCCTGCTGCCTCTCTCCCATGGGATGGGACACCCACACTGGAGCAGGTATTACTGAAGTTCCAAACAGGAGATCAAGTTCATGTCTGTATTTCCCAAATCTCTGGAATACATGGAACAAGCTGCCTGGGAAACCCCAAATCCCACCCAGTGCCACCCCTGCCATGGCAGGGACACCTCCCACTGTCCCAGGCTGCTCCCAGCCCCGGTGTCCAGCCTGGCCTTGGGCACTGCCAGGGATCCAGGGGCAGCCTCAGGTTGCCCAGACAATGTTCCCTCAGAAAATGCAGTACAGGCAAGTGGTTCCAAAACTGGATTTCACTTCCCTAAGGAAATCTGTGGCTGGCACATCCTCACTTCCTTCCTGTATCCCGGTTTTTAATGTTCCGATGCCTCCCGCCCTTGTGTGGTTTAAACAAGTTTTGCCAGGGTCAGTTCCCCCATCAAAGGGAGATGAATTCAGAGCTCAGAACTCGGAATTCCGAACTCAGAACTCTCTGGCTGAGATGAAATCCTCTCCTTGCTCTGAGGAGGGATCTGGAGACGGGAGGCTCCCAGCCCATCCCACGGTGCCGTCGGAGACACCCCCAGAGCAGCTGCCCTTGCACAAGGAAATGGGAGATCCCAGGGCAGCTCCTCCCTTTTCCAAGGAAACGATTGTGCCAGAAAGCCTTGGCTGTATAAATCTGGGAAAACAAGGCCTGGCCAGAGCTCTCCCTGCTGCAGAGAGCAATAAACGAGGCCTGTGCGGGGCCAGGAGCTGGACTTGGAGGATCCTTGTGGGTCCCTTCTGACCAAGGAGGGAGATTCCATGATTTTACTGTGTGACACAAACCCAGCTTCCATTCCTAGCAGCGAAGTGGAAATAAAGAACGAATACTGAGCACTTTGTGGCCGCAAACTCCTTATCCGAGGCCAGCTATCCGCTCGGGCCGCCCGCTCTCCAAATGCTGCACACAGAGCTCACTCCCGCATTCCAGCTGCAACACCTCCAGAGGCAGGGGTTTAAGGAGCAGGGATAACGGCAAGGATGCTCAAGGACATCGTGGGAAAGCAGGATGTGTGCTTGGATGGCTGGAGAATCCAGGATCGGTGAGGTTGGGAAAGCCCTCCAGCATCATCGAGTCCAAGCCGTGCCTGATCCCCACCTCGGACACCCCCAGGGATGGGCACCCCAGCCCCTTCCAAAGCCTGGCCACCCTTTCCACGAGGAAATCCATCAGCAGAGGGCTCTAGAACTACACTCTCCTGAGTATCCTGCTCCATGATTAATCTGTCCCAGTTTTTTTTTAGGCAATTAACATGCTGTTCTTCTGGTACAAATGTTCTGTAAAAAAACTCTCACAGCTGAGCTGTCAAACACTGAAATTCAGTGCTTTGGAATGTCAGGTTTTTAACAAAGTCCCGGAGTTTGGAAAGTATAATCAGAACTTTAATGCCCAATTATGCAATCTTAGCAGTGACTTTCTCAGGAGAATTCTATCGCTCGTGCTGTAAACCGGGATCAGCCACCAGAACTGCACCAAAATTGTTCCACTCCGGGAACAAAAGGGCTGGGTTCCTAAGGGAAGGGAACAGCGGAGCTTTGGGAATTGCAGGTGCGGACAGAACAGCTCTGGAATGCTTCGGCGCATCCTTTTCAATCAGCCACAACCATTTGCTTTGGGATTTTCTTTAGCATTTCCCTTGTTTATCCTAAGCATTCCGACAAAACACACGGCTTTTCCTTGTCTCAGCTGGTTTAGTCTGGGCTGAGACTCATCGCCGGAGCAACCACAACAAGTGCTGGGTGTCCAGAGCCACAGCCTGGAGCCAGACTAAAAAAACATGGACGAAACCCTGGGATGAATTTTCCATCCACCCACCTGCTGGATTCAGCCTTAGTGGGGTACAGGCACCGAGAGCCTCGGGGCTTTTGCTTTTTGGCAGCAACTTATCAATAACCACCAAATTTCCATTTCCAGCCTGCTCTGGTGACTCCAGAAAAGGAGTTCAAGCCTGGCCCAAAGGCATGGAGCTGTAATCCAGAGGGAAGGGAAACAGGGAGTTTCCCATCCTGGGCTGAGCGAGGATTTCATGGACATTTTCTGTTGCGGTTATCAAACACTGAATTGTTTGGACAGCTACAAACCAGAGCACAGCCACCAATCACCCAAATAAAGCTGGAAGGGCCTGCCCAGGTGTGCCTGGAATTACAGCCGTCGTATTCCCAGCAACACTTGGAATGCTGTTACAATCTCCTCCAAATCCCAGCTTACAAAGCTCAAGCTGACTCTGACAGGAATTGCCAATTTTATAATTTCCAGAGTAAAACCCTCAAGCGGGTGTGTTTTGTAAAGATTTAACTCGCTTTTCTGAACTGCCCCAAGCTCCCATTTCCCAGATCCTTTCCCAGAACCAGTCCCTGTTTGCCACTCCCACAGGGCAAGCGAAGGAATGGAGGCTTTTCCTGAAGCTTTCCTAAATTCACCGGACAGTCGCTGATCCCATCGGTTTATTCCCATGGAAATCATCCCAGCCACCTTCCTACTGACAACCATGGGGAAAATAAGTGTGGATCAGTGTCCCCACAGCAGCACGAGGTCCCCAGTTCCTCCTCCCATGCTCCTTGGAGTTTGGCAATTGTCTCTGGCTGTTGCCAAAATGCTTTCTTTATTCTTAGATGATGTTATTTCTATTTATTATTCTATCTTACGCTCGTTTCTGTTGGAATATTTCTGACAGAGTGGTAACTGAGCAGCTGTGAGACACTTTGTCCCTTTTCAGTCCACGGGGATTCTCCCTGGGAGACCTGGAGGAGGCAGTGGGAAGGGCTCCCGTAGGGAATGTGGATGTCACCTCCAACAAGCAATAAAACCAACCCAAAATACACTGAATTATGTCCATCAAAGTCCGTAGAGCTGGGTGACTCCAAGGCAACCCCGAATTTACTGATTCACTACAGGCAGTGGCTCTTACAGCTCGGAGACGATTCTGCCAATATTTTAATTAAACACATCCCTTCTTTGAGTTCTCGAACGGCAAAATAAAAATTCAACCCCTCTGCGGCCTAAACCAGACCAGCTCATCCCATCAGGGCTTAACTGAAAAGAAAGAAAAGGATTTTCCTGGAACTGGAATTATTTCACAGCCGTGCATTGGCTGGGACATCGGGATCCACGAGAGGAGAGCGGCTGCTCCAGCCCTGGCAGTGCCCGAGGCCAGGCTGGACGGGGCTTGGAGCAGCCTGGCATGGTGGGAGCTGTCCCTGCCCGTGGCATGGGATGGGATCTGAGGTCCCTCCAGCCCAAAGCATTCCAGGATTCTGGGATTGAGCTGTAAGTGCTGCAGGGATTTCAATCCCCAGAATTCCCACCTCCCAGCCTCCAACAGCTTTCCAGTGTTGTCACGCACGGGAGGCACTTGCAGAAAACTCTTCTGCAGGAGCCACTGCAAAAACCAGGAAAAAGTATCCAGAAGCTCTTCTCAGTTTCCCAGGCTCAGCTTTGGGGTGAGATTCACTGATTTGGAGGCAGAAAACTGCAAACTGAGAAAGAAAATAAAAAAAGAATCTCACTGTGCTCAGTGTCAGCTGCCTGTGGGGAAGAAAAAATCCAGGGATCAGAAAATGAGGATAGGGATCAGAAGAAGAGGGAGAAGAAGATCAGGGCTCCGGCCGTTGTTTGAGGGGAGGGAAAATAAAGAGAATTTGGGGTGGGACACGAAAGAATCCAGAAAGGAATGACAAATCAGCAGCAGTCATGATCACGGAGAAGATGCGGGAACAGAGAGAGGTGGGATGGGGCTGGGAAAAAAGCTGGACAAAAGCTTCGGGGGGAGCATGCAGTCCCTACGGACAGAAGATGCTGGGAAGCAGCAGAGGAACTTGGGGGCAGCTCCGCTGCCTCTGGACACAGCAGCGACCCCAGACCTTCCCACCCCGTGTGGGTCGGGACGGCCCCGAGCGCAGCCCTGAGCGGCTCGGGAGCTGCACACGAACATCTGAGCCTCAGCCCCGGCCGGGGAGAAACATTTGGAACAGCTTGGAGTGAATCCCATTCCTCCCTCCCACCCAGGAAAACAGATGGCATCGGGAGGATGAACAACATCCTAACGCTCCGTGCGGCTGTTCCCGGGGAATGAAACCAGGGAGCGCCGGAGCAGGGCACGGGAAGGGACTTTTCTGGGGGCTTCCGAGGCCCCCACCACGACTCCCAACCACCTCACCCCTCACCTGAGCCCTCCCAGCCCCAGCTCCGGGGTTCCCGCTCCTCCTGGAATGTTCTTGGAGGCCTTCACTTCTCTGGAGTCCCATGCTATTAATAACTGGCCTGGATTCATCCAGAGGCTATTTATTCCTCCTGCTCCTCTGCCAGCGGGCTCATCTACAGGGATGGACTGCATGGAGCAGAGAGGGGTCCAGCAGAACGTGGGAATTCAGGGGGAACCCTAAAAACTCTCAGAAAGACCCCAACAGCAGGGGCACCCTTGTAGGACCTTCCCTCTCTGGCTGTGTAAGGTGTGAGCAAAGCAAATGTTCCAAAACCCCGAAATTTCAATGAGAATTTGGGGGGTTTAACCCTGAGGAAAAGGGGGAAACAGCAATGAAGCGAGGCAGGAAATGGTTTCTCTGTTGTCACCCCGTTTGAGAGGGCGGCAGAGAGGACAGACCTCGACCCTCCCCAGCAGGGCACAGGAAAAAGGGAACAGGCACAAGGAGCAGCACTGGGAATTCTGACTCCAAATCAGGAAAAAAAAAATCTCATTTTCCAGTGGCTGATCCCCGAGACTGAGGAAGCTGAGACCCTCTGCAGGATGAACATCAAAGGCCAGGTTTTAAAAAGAGCTGGACCACGGCCTTTGCTCCTCCTCACCTTCCCCAAGGATCTGGGTTATCCACAGGTTTCCTTCCCCAAGGATCTGGGCTATCCACAGGTTTCCTTCCCCAAGGATCTGGGTTATCCACAGGTTTCCTTCCCCAAGGACCTGGGTTATCCACAGGTTTCCTTCCCCAAGGATCTGGGTTATCCACAGGTTTCCTTCCCCAAGGATCTGGGTTATCCACAGGTTTCCTTCCCCAAGGACCTGGGTTATCCACAGGTTTCCTTCCCCAAGGATCTGGGATCCACAGGCTTCCTTCCCCAAGCTCAGCCCACTGGAAATAGATTTAAGGCAGGGCAGAGTTCACTCTGAGCTCTCCTTTCCATCCTTTCATCACAGCGAGTTTCCTTGGAGTAAAAACATTCCGCTTCTCCCGAAAGGTGCAAAAAATATCCCCATTCTTCTGCTCAGCACAAATGGAACAGAAAGACAGCAGCAACCATAGTTACAGAGCCTTTTGGAATATTAAATCTATAAAAATAGAGAGAAACTGCATTTTAACCAGCTCGTTCCCCGCTCAGAAACCTGACAACTCCCACCCTTGAACGCTGCTTGGTTTAAACCCCATTTTTAATATTTATTTACAGCACATTCTGGAGTTCTCACCCTCCAAATTCAAGTTTGAAACAAAGAAAGGGAAAAATAAATTCCAGCCCCGTGCATATTTTACATTTATTTCCTTCCCAGCTGCGAAATCCAGTGCTGCTGTTATGAAATTTAATCCCATTTGTCACCAAACTGGCGGTTCAGAGGCTCACAGGTTTCATCCTGCTCAAGCAGCAGGTGAATTATTTTAAGGAAGTACTTTGGGATTCCAGCTGTTGGTTATTGGCAGCTGCCAAAACCAGGCTGGAAGTGCTTTTGCTTGAAAACTTTTTAAACTGGAGAAATCTTCTGGGGCGGCGGGGAAGGAGTTTGGTGCAATGCTGATCTCACACAGCCAGAAACAAATTAATTCAGAAAAATTCAAATAAAATTCAAAACGAGACAGAATGTTTTGCTGAAATGATTTTTGATCCAAGCCGTTCCCGGCACATTTCTCCTGGTTTAATCCCCTCCAGTCACGGATTAGTCCCACATTCAGGCAGAGCTCAACAATAAAATTCCACGGGTCCTTTCCCTCGATCGTCTCCCGGCTCTACTGACCCCATCCAGGTCTGAATGTCCTGTGTGCCCCAGGAATGATCCCAAGGAAGCTCCTCAGAGCTGGCTTTGGCACTCAGAGGAACTATAAGGACGTTAATTCAAATATTCCAAAATCTTCGGCCTTTTTCTACAAACCAGACGTTTCTGCTCATCCACTTTCCTTAATCCTTCATTTATCCCACACAAAACAACGGGAAAGTTCGCAGCTGTGCCAGCAGATGAACTGGAGACAGGTTCCTCGCTTCCCTGGCCCCATCCTGATGTTCAGAACCTCAGGAACCAGGCAGGTGTTCCCTGCTGGGCCTGCCCTGTGCTCCTGGAGCCCTCCGGGGTCTCCAGCGAATCCTGCAGCCCCATTCCCAAGGCTCCGTGAGCCCATTCCAGCACGGGCACAGCACTGCCCCTATCCCAGGAACACCCTGCTGGGTTTATTCCCACGTGGGATATGCCAGGATTTATTCCCCAGGGATATGCCTATCCCAGGAACACCCTGCTGGGTTTATTCCCACGTGGGATATGCCAGGATTTATTCCCCAGGGATATGCCTATCCCAGGAACACCCTGCCGGGTTTATTCCCAGGAACACCCTGCTGGGTTTATTCCCAGTTGGGATGCCCCAGGAACACCCTGCCGGGTTTATTCCCAGGAACACCCTGCCGGGTTTATTCCCGGTTGGGATGCCCCAGGAACACCCTGCCGGGTTTATTCCCGGTTGGGATGCCCCAGGAACACCCTGCTGGGTTTATTCCCAGGAACACCCTGCTGGGTTTATCCCAGTCGGGAGAAGGTCGGGCAGTTCCCCCTCTGAGCCCTTCGGCTCCTTGGGAGGCGCGGACAGAGCTTCCCGAATGATTTAAAGCGGAGAAGCTGGAAATGTAGTGGGGATGCAGGGGAGCGGGAAGGATTTGGGAAGGGCCAAGAGGAGAACAATCCCACAGCCACGTGCAGGAATTACTCTGTGAGTATGGAGGGAAACACTCCAGGGGAAGGTGGGAACAGGCCTGGGGAATGGAATGCCAGCCGAGTTCCCTGCCCACAGCGTTCCAGGCCGTGTTTGTCCCCACGGGAGGAAACCTCGTGCCTGGGAGGCAAAGGAACCCGAGAGCTCTCCTGGAATCATGGAATGGTTTGGGATGGGAGGGGTCTGAAACTCATCTTCCACTATCCCAGGGTGCTCCAAGCCCCGTCCAGCCCGGCCTTCAGCACCCCCCCAGCTCTGCAGAGCAGAGCTGGGATGGGATTTGATCCGTGGAAGCTCTCGGTGTTGGAATTCGAGCTGCCCGTGCTGGCCCAGGACTATTAAATTTTAATTTCTGACGAGTTGCACTGAGTCAAAGACACAAATAAACACTGCCTGGAAGAGAGAGAAGCCGAGTCTGGCAGTGCCTGGGCCGAGCTGGGAGCTGCTGAGCCAGGGCTGCGAGGTGTGCGAGCATCCAGCGAGAACAGACGGAATTCTGACGGAAGGATTCCACTTTGGCACTTCCCGGGAGAGCAAAGAAGCAATTATATAGATGACAAAGAACCTGTCTTCTGGATTTAGAAGATGATTACAGGAGATGTCAGTCTGCCACAGAAAGAAGTTCCTCCTGCTTTAGAACAAGTTTTTTTTTTTCCTTGACATGTTCCTGAGTTAATTTTTTGCTTTTAGGGAATTTTTCTTCAGAGGAGCCATCAGTTTACAGACACAGCCAGAACCTGGGAGCTCTGCTCTGACACCCCACCAGCGAAACCTGCTGCACTTCCCATCAAACAGCGCTGTGGATGTGTCTGTGCTCCCCAAACACAAAATCAAGCCCAAATTAAGCACTAATTAGTCCCTCGGATGCCATTAAGTGTCACGAAAGCCACCACACAGAACGTTCGAGCCGTCCCTGCTCAAAACCTTTTTGTTTCAACGCTCCCAAGGCTTTGTTCGAGGCCACGAAACCCAGAGCTGCTGCTTCAAACCGGAATTTCAGCGTTTCGAGGGCAGCATCGGAACAGAGCCTTTGTCTGGGCCTGGGTTTGGTTGTTCTCCTGTTGTTTCTGTTGCGAGGGAGCCCGGCACGACGTGTCTGAGCCTCCCGAGCCGTGCAGAGAAACGAAATACTCGGTGAACTAATTAGAGGAGCAGATGTTTTTAACACCCATGTGTGAGGCTGCGATAACATTCCTACACTAATGGAAACGGCTCTTCCTCCCTTTTACTCCCAAGGTATTCCCTGTTTTCTGATTCAGGCTGTCAAGATGCTTCGCTGGAGCAAAGCAGGGGGAATCCTGACCAGAAAAAGATGTAGCAGTTCGTGCTGTTTAGGGATGGAAGGAAATAAAGATGGTATTTTGGTTTTGAGATCAGTGCCATCCATATGTCCTGTCAAATAATCTCAGATGTTACTGGGACCTTCTAGTGGCAAGTAATGGGCTAATTAGAGCAAAAATCAATCTATTTCACAGAAAAAGAGACGACATTCAATTCTGGCACTCCCCAGTGAGAGATTTCATTTCGGAATTTGCTGTCCAACCTCAAATTTTGACAAGTTCAGGAGTTTTTAAAGTGCTGTGCTTGCATTTCCTTTAAAACAGGCTGGGAGATGCCGCTCAGGGAGCCCCAGGTCCTGCACGTTCCGAGACAGTAAAGGTGGGGCTTGTTGGGCCACTTCCCCACGCTGGGAATGCTTTCATTCCCGGGTTTTGTGCCTGTTGATCCAAAGGCAAAGAGCTGAAATCATGGAACACTTTCCAGACACAGGGACGAGCATTTCCAAGCAGCCCTGGCTGCTCTGGTAGCCTTTAGCACCTGCACAGGAATCTCCGGGATGACAAATCCTCCTAGTTCCAGGAGGATTTTCTTCTGTGTCCCCACAGTATCAGGAATGAAGGAGCTGGAAGCCAAAGTGGGATCTTCCTTGAGAGGCGGAGCCACAGAATGGAGCCCAGCGGAGCAGGAGGTGAGGTCCCCTGCTTTTCCCAGTGCCAGAGGGCAGGGATGGATGGGATTTTGGGCAGGAATTGTTCCGTGTGAGGGTGGGCAGGCCCTGGCACAGAGTGCCCAGAGCAGCTGTGGCTGCCCCTGGATCCCTGGCAGTGCCCAAGGCCAGGCTGGATGGGTTTGGAGCAGCCTGGGACAGTGGGAGGTGTCCCTTCCAGTGGAATGGGATGGGATTTAGGGTCCCTCCGAACCCGAACCATTCCGTGATTAGGAAAACAGAAAACCTTGCAAAACGAATTTCAAAAAAGCCCAAACCCCCCTCAGGTTCTGACTGCTAGAACCCCCCCAGCGCACTGGTTTCATTTCCAAGGAACAAAGCTCCTTCCCAGCACCTGGGGCTCTGGAAAGGTTCTTCCCACACTGGTACCTGCTGCTGACTGATCGTTTTGTCCCTTCCTAATTGGCTCTGGAACAAACAAACTCATCTGCTCCCTTTCCAAACGCCACAATAACAACCCCGGAACAAACCCCGCGACAGATGCAGATCCTGCTCATTGTTTGCTTGCATTTTAATTAACTGCAATCCAACCTTTTCCAGCAGATTTACAGCCCAATAAACAGGAGAAAAGCTTCCTTTCGGACATGGGAACCCTCCCACGAACGGCAAGGTTCCATTAACGATTCCGAGCCCATCCCGGCCACGTGCGGCCTCGGAGACCCTGGGATTCCCCTCCCATCGCCAGAGCTGCCTCGGGATAAACGAGCTCTTAAATGACAGTTGTTGGGGGGTCAGACCCTGCAAGCCCGCAGTCATGTGCTCCAGCAGATCTGCTCTGGCACAAGGCGCAGTGACATTTGTTTCCACGTGGACGGGGAGGTCTGGAAAGCGCCCGGAATTCGGCGCTCTCCGGGAGCCCGTTCCGGAGGTTTCCTCCTTTTTGCTGGGAATGAAAACCCAGCGAGTGCTGCTGAGCACCCTCCAGGATCACAGAGGCACCCACGTGCCTCGACTGAGCAGCTCTGAGTGCCAGGACAGAGCAGTTTCTGAGGGAAAGGGCGGGATGTCTCCCGGGACACCCTTCCCAGAGCTCCCATTCCTAGGCGGTGGCCGTTGGGATGCACAAAGGGCTCTCACGGAGCCCGTTAAAAAAGGAATACATTTTAATTAAGTACAGTTGAAAAGGGCCCAATTTAAAGCAAGTAGGTCAGCACCTGCTTTGAAAAGGCTGCTCTGAATGAAGGCACTGCAGCAGCGCCGGAGCTGGGAGCTTTTCATTTGCACTCTCTACCCTGAGCACAGGCCCAGCCTGAGCAGTTCCCTTGAAAATGCAGGAAGCAAAGGAAAAGAACCTAAAATGGACAAGAAAGAAGGGCTACACTGTGGCTTCAAAAATGGGAGCTTTGTGCTGCCCCTGAGCCAACCCAGTCATGCCCTTTAGGAAAGGCTGATCAGAAATAAGAATTTATCTGACAGCAGGTGAGTCCTGCTGTCTCAACACCACGGACACAGCAGGGAGTTCTTACAGCACATACTTCATAGAATCACATCCCAGAATCCCAGACTGGTTTGGGTTGGGAGGGACATCAAAGGGACACCTCCCACTGTCCCAGGCTGCTCCCAGCCCCAGTGTCCAGCCTGGCCTTGGGCACTGCCAGGGATCCAGGGGCAGCCACAGCTGCTCTGGGCACCCTGTGCCAGGGCCTGCCCACCCTCCCAGGGAACAATTCCTTCCCACTCTCCCATCCATCCCTGCCCTCTGGCACTGGGAAGCCATTCCCTGTGTCCATCTGAGACCAAAGATGAATTTCATTGACTTCCTTTTAGTGCTGATATAGAAACACAGCAATGAAAACCCTGCCACCCCTAAATTTGTCAGTGCCACAAAATTAGGGTGGAACAAAGTGCCAGAGGGAGAGGGGGAAGGAGTCAGTGTGGACCTTATGAGAAGTTCTCCAGTAATTAATTTTAGGAACTCTCTCTCTCCTCTCCATCACAAACTAATATCAGCACCAGCACAATGTCAAAGAAAAGCCCAGCACCAGCCCCCATCCCTTCCCTCCGACTGGGAGCAGGTAGGAAAAGCAGATCAGGGAGCTCAGGACAGAAAACCCGATTTGCTTTGCCTCAGGTCCATCGTGCTGGGAGCAGAGCTGACTCCTGGTGCTCTGACCCAGTTCCTGTCCAATGTGCCCATCCCTGCCCCGCTCCCGGGGCCAGCCGGGAAATCTGGTCCGTGCCACAGCACATCACAGTGTCCCTGCGAGGGTGATGGCCCCGGGACCTCCTGCCACAGCCCAGCACCTCCACGTGTCCCTGGATCCGCGCCGAGATCCCCCGGAGTACCCACGGGAAGGGAGGGGAGAGGAGGAGCCCTCCCGGCCACTGCAGCTCCAACACTTCCCCTCCTGTTCTCTCCAGCAGCTGACAGGGAACGTCCCAAGCTTTACACGTTAAAGCCAAGGGAAGAAGCAGGCAGTGCCCCTCAGCTGGAAATAAAACAGGCCAGGATTTAACAAAATCACTGGGCTGGCTTCAGCATGAGCAGAAATCCCAAAGCTGGGCTCGGAGAAACAACTGGAAGCCCCTAAATTCTCCCAGCCGTGGAGCTTTTAAGTGAGAACAGTATTTCGCCAAAATTACAACTTGCCATACAAACACTTCCCTGCAGGAGTTTTGGTTCCCAAGTGGGAGGTGTCAAAGTTTGCAATCAGCTCCCGAAAATCCATCTGAACCTTTCTGGGACAGAACACCAAAACCCCTCCTGCTGCAAATGTTCTGCATCCTCCACCGGCCTCTGAATTCAGCATCTGCCTCAGATGGCACTGAAACGTCTCCACTGAGCACTCCTGGGTCAGCTTGGAAGGAATTCTGCAGCCTTTGTTCCAACCCCAGAAGAAAGGAGGAAAGAAAGAACCCCCAGAATCTCCCTTGGCGCTGAAATTCCGGTTGGCTCAGCCGTAGTTTCCAGGCAACCAAACCTCTCCTCCAAGGAGGACGTTCGGGCTGCGCCTTCCCACCTTCCCCGGAGGAAGGCAGAGGATTCTGCCAGGAGCAGCCACGGCCACGAGAGGAAAAGCGGGGAGACAGGGGAAGGAGACGGGGCCACAGCCGGCGGGGACAGCCGTGCCCCCGCAGACGCAGCCGGATCGGGGAGAAAAAGGGAGAAACCTCCCCAAAGCCGGATCGGGGAGAAAAAGGGAGAAACCTCCCCAAAGCGGGCTCGGGGAGAAAAAGGGAGAAACCTCCCCAAAGCCGGATCGGGGAGAAAAAGGGAGAAACCTCCCCAAAGGCGCTGAAGAGCGGCTCCTGTTCGCTCTCGTCCCCGCGTGATGCAAGCCCGGCCCTGGCAGCTGCAGGAGCCAGGCAGCACCAGTCACGCCGAGCCCAGCGAGCCCCGGCCCAGGACAAGGGCAGGGCTCAGAAGGAGCCCCCGGCAGCAATGGTTTCATTCAGGGCTGGAGAAGAAAGGCAGCGAGGAAAGCGGCGCTATCTAAAAGCCCCGTCCGCACCATCCCCCCGAACACTGGTGCTTTGTGCGGCACCCCCGGGGCAAAAGCGCTCTCAGAAAGGCTTTTAAATAATATTTGCGGGGCCAGGGACGGGAAGGTTTGAAAGCGTTTTGAGAATGAGCCCGGGAGCTCGGCGCTGGGCGCTGTGAGGGTGAGCACACACCCCGTGCTCCCCGGTGTCCCAAAAAACGCCTTCCAGAGGAGGACACAGCTGGGAAGCCGAGCACCCCGGAGGGAAGAAGGGGTGCCCGGAATGAGCTGCCCTCCCAGCCTTGGCTGTGCCCGTTTTTAGAGCACGGTGTGACCCGGGCTTTAATGATCGGTTTGATGGGAGCCGAGGGCGCTCTGAAAATCAAGGAATAAATTCCACCAAGGATACAAAAGCGCGTTACACAGTCCAGAGCTCTCCCTCATAAACGTGGGAAGAGGAACAATTTTAAGTCGGGATTATTCACTGCCACGTCTCCCCTGTTCTGCACCAGGTCCCAGAACGTTCAAAGCTCCTCTAACAACACCTAACAACAAGAAGGGATTTTTTTCCCTCGGTCCTCAGCTGTAAAAACTCCAAACTTCAAAAAAAAAAAAAAAAAAAAACCAACCCCCACAACAAACAAAC
>VXAZ01002111.1:77382-87916 GCA_013399875.1 Gymnorhina tibicen | reverse complement strand
CCCCACAAAAAAAAAACCCAAAAAAAAAAAAAAAAAAAAAAAAAAAAAAACAAACTAACCCCAACACAAATCAACAACAAACCAAATTATCCAGAACCAAGCCTGGGGGGGAAAAAAGAAAAAAAACCACTCAAAAGCTTCACGCAGCCAATTTATAAACAACTAAAAGCGTGTGGATATCCTGGAAATTATTCAGCCTGCTTAATTATGGATATTGCTGCTGTTGTGGCTGTAGAGCAGAGAGGAACAGATGCAGCAGCAGGAATTCAGCCTCACACGAGTAACCCCCAGTTCTGGGGGAACAGCAGAGCAGTTCCAGCTTTTCCTGAAGTTTTTATGAGGAAAGGGAAAAAACGCAGCCAACAGCACAATCAATTTGTCCATTAGAGGTGGGATAAATGAGGAGCTCTTGCTGCAGGTAGCAGCTGGATTTAACCATAAAATCCTGAGTTCTGGCTATTTGTGGCTATAAATATGCCTGAACATGGTCTAAGGAATATTTATTCCCTTTTTTTAATCCCTCTTCCCCAGCACCTTCAGCCAGCACCTCGTTGACCCATAAGGACTTCACTGATTTCCACTTAAAAACTTGCTAAGGTCACAATTACTGCGGTGAAATCCATCCTCTGGATATCCCCAGTGCCTCTTTGGAGCACATAATTCCAATGGTATCCTGAGGAAAGCTTTCCTCCTGCACAGAACACCAAACACCTGCAGGCACATCCAGCCTGAAAAACGTGGAACATCATCCTCAAATTCCTACATGGAACATGGATTTTGTTGGAGAAGATATTCCAAAGGGCCAAAGGCAAAACATTTCCTTTCCAGAATGAACCGTTTAATTCCTAACCCTGACTGGCAGCTTTTTGGGATGAGCACAGGGCAGGGACTGAGCAGGGCAGGGATCACTTCCCAGCGATGCCAAGGCTGGGGTTGCACATTCCCGGTGATTCCCAGAGCACTCAGGGAATGTTTCCCGCTGCAGGAGCATGGATGGAGTGAGAAGCACAGATGGGATTCACTGGAGAGCACCAGGAATTGCAGCACATCTCTAAATGTGGCAGGGTCCCGTTCTTTCGTAACCAAGGATTCCTTACATAACTCATTACTAATAATAGGGAATCGCTTTTTTCCCTCTTTTTGGGTGCCTCGCTCACGCTCTGCAATTCTCCCCCAGAGCTGTAGTGCAGGGAGAAATCCAAGGGCAGCCTGGTGCTGCTGGATGGATCCAGCACGGAGCGGCCTGGCCCAAAAACCTCGGGATAAAGTCTCCTGCTGGGATGAACCTGCGTGGGACAAACAGCAGCAAGGAAAGGGATAGCCCTGACTCAGTTCCCGTCCTGAGCCCCGAGGACCTGCCAGGAGCTCACACCTACTCCACATCATCCTCAGCATCCATAAACCTGCCCAAACATTCCCTGCGTTTGCATTTCAGGCCCAGGAGCTGCAGCTGCCCAGTCCCAGGTGAGGATCTGAGTGCCCCACGTGCCCTTTGGAATGTTCCCACTCCTTCCTCCCTTCATCTCAGCAGTGCCCTTTTCCTTGTGCCCATCCTGCCTCCTGTTCTGCAGCTTTGGGACAGCTGCCCTCCGGAACCAAGGGCACTGGGCTCCCTGTAATACCATGGATTTCCCACAGAATCCAACATAAACTACTGGAAAAGCAAAATCCCCCTTCATTTCCAACAGCAACACTCAAAATTTGGGGGAAAAGCGCAGAATTTAGGGCACCTGGGGACGTGGGCAGTGCTGGAGGAACTTGCTGATCTTAGAGGGCTTTTCCAGCCTAAACAATTCCATGGTTTTAACCCCAGCGAGGCACTGGAATCCCAGTGATTGCTCCAACAACTGAAATAATTCTGAGTCTGAAGGTTTGAGACCAGCACTGGCTGAGCTGGGCCCATGAAATGCCAGGCAGATGTTTGTGTTTTGGGGTGAAACAAGGTCATTCCTGCATTTCCTGCCTTCCCTCCTGGGTACCTAAATGACTCCCAGTGGATTTCCCATCCAGTTATTTTTAAGGCAAACAGGTCCTTTCACTCTCTGCCAATCCTGCAAATTGCTCTCTGGGATAAAACCTTTCACCTTTGCTTTTTTCTGCGCAGAAAACGTTCTCTTCGCTGGAGGCAGGGTGACGGAATTCCTGATTACCCAACCTGCAGGTTAAAAACGCCTGCCAGGAGAACCAAACCTGGGGTTTGTGGGCAGAGGTTAAAGCCTGGTTTGGAAATCAGTCCCCGGGTGTCCACTCAGGAGCTACCGAGCTGCTAAAAGCTGGGAAAAGATCACGGCCACCCTTCAATGACACCAGGGCCTCCCTCTGGATACCCACCGAGGGGCATCAGGCCTCTGTTTGCAGAAAGGGAGGCAGAATTCCACTGCCTGCAGCCAGGGAAAACCAGGATCTCTGCTCCTGGGAGAGGCACTGGCTGGATCCCAATTAAAATCCCTTTAATGCCACGGTTTAAATGGGTAAATGCAATTACACTCTGAGCATTTTAAGTACATTGTGGTGTCTCTCCTAAAAGGAATTTCAAGAAAGGATTTTCCTGTTAGTTAGCAATTTACTGCCAGAGGATGCTGGAATTGTGGAATGGTTGGGTTGGGAGAGACCTTCAATCCCATCCAGTCCCATCCCATCCCATGGGCAGGGACATCTCCCACTGTCCCAGCTGCTCCCAGCCCCATCCAGCCTGGCCTGGGACACTGCCAGGGACGGGCCAGGAATTCTGCCTGCTGCTGGGCTGACTGCAGGAAAGAGGCACGAAGGAATTCTCAGGGAATTCTGCAGCAGTGACAAGACTGAAACCATGGTTTCACCTGCTGTGCTCAACTTAGAAACCCAGGAATGAACTCGGCTGTGCTCACTGCTTTGGGAAGGAATCCCAGATCACTGCATATCCCTGTTCCAGCTGTTTCTCGGGATGTTTCACACCGGTGGATCAGCACACGAGGTTTCTCTGTCTCTGCACCCCCAGATCCTCTCGGGGGTTTATTCAGTGTTCAGTGACCTCATTAAAAACCTGGAAGTTCAGTTGTCTGTAGGAAACCCCATCTCACTGAAGGAGAGGGGGAACACAGGCCTGGAGCCATTCCTGGAAATTCCTTTGGTCTTTTTTCTCCTCTCCTTTTCATTTTTGTTTTTAATTTCTTCCTTGAAAGCAAGAAAGAGCCCTCCCTGCTCCAGCTCCCTTCATCATCCCAGCGCTGTTCCCGTCCTGTTCTCCAGCAGGAATGAGGAATCCCTGCTCCCCCTCCTCCTTCCTGGACATTTCGCCCTGCAGACATGGATGTGGCTGCCCCTGGAATCGCTCCTTCTCCATCCTGCTCATTCCGTTCCATTCCATTCCATTCCATTCCATTCCATTCCATTCCATTCCATTCCATTCCATTCCACTCCATCCCATCCCATCCCATGAGCTCCCCTTTCCAGAGCACAGATGTTCCCCCCCTGCACAGATGTTCCCACTGACACAGGTGATCCATCATGGAATCACCACTCCAAGTCCAACAGTTCCTGCCACCAAACCCCTCCCGGGGCTCATGAAGCCATCCAGGAGAATGCCCGGAGATGGGAATCGGGCTTTGGATCTGCAGCGGGGGCTCCCGGGATGCTGAGTGCCACTCCTGGCACGCGCGGATCACAGAGTCATGGACTATCCTGGGCTGGAAGGGACTCACAAGGATCATGGAGTCCAGGCCCTGCCCTGCACGGGACAATCCCAAAATCCCAGCCTGGGCATCCCTGGCAGCGCTGCCCAAATGCTCCTGGAGCTCTGGCAGCCTCGGGGCTGTGCCCATTCCCTGGGGAGCCTGGGCAGTGCCCAGCACCCTCTGGGGGAAGAGCCTTTCCCAAAATCCACCCTAAACCCCTCCTGGCTCAGCTCCAAGGGAAGCTCTTTATCCAGCATCCAGCACATCCTGACACGGGGAGCGCAGTGCCCGGCTCCGCTCCTGCTGCTGGAATGGGAGCCCAAATTAATGCCATGCATATTCATTCCCTGGTTTGTGCGTGCATGTGGCATTTGGAACCAGGCTGCTTCAGTCCCTGATTTCCATGATTTCCGCAGGAAAGGACTTGTGCATTGCCCTCGGAGGGCTGGAGCCATTCCCAGCACCCACACCCACCCGGCACATGGAGCAGGACACAGGGATCTGGGAATGTGGGACCGTGGGGACCCTCAGGGACAGCTCCTCAGGGACTCTCCAGGAATAACAGGCTCCCCTCTCACGGAGTGAATGGATTCGCCCTCACACGGAGCTGCATTCCAAGGAAATGCCAGAGAATATAGATTTTAATTTGCCCAAATGACAGGACACAGGGAATGTCTTCCCAATGCCAGAGGGCAGGGATGGATGGATATCGGGAAGGAATTGTTCCCTGGGAGGGTGGGGAGGTCCGAGAAAGCTGTGGCTGCCCCTGGATCCCTGGCAGTGCCCAAGGCCAGGCTGGACACTGGGGCTTGGAGCAGCCTGGGACAGTGGGAGGTGTCCCTGCCGTGGCAGGGGGGGCACTGGGTGGGATTTAAGGTCCCTCCCAACCCAAACCATTCCCTGGTTCTGTGATGATTCCACATTCTTTCTGTCCAGGTTGAACGTTTTCCCTATGGATCCTCCCTCAGCCTGTCCCCCCCAGCACAGAGTCCCTCCCTGGGCTGGCACCAGATGATCCCACAGATGATCCCAACATTCCCCATTCCCTTCCCTGCGCCTCCCTCCCCACCCTTCCCACTCTAAACTCCCTACAAAAAGGGATCCCAGAATCCCCGCCTGGTTTGGGTTGGGAAGGCCCTGAAACATCCCCAGTTCCGCCCGTGCCGTGGGCTGGGGCGCTTCCAGCTGGAGCTGGAGGGTTTTCCACCCTCCTCACAGCCGGGCCCCACGGAGGAGATCCCTGCCCCACAGAACAAACCCTTCTGGAGGGGCACCCATGTCCCACCGACCAGCCAGGGCTGCCGCCGGGGTGCTCCTGCCCAGAAACCGGGAGGTGCTCAAAAAAGAAAGCGAACTCCAAAATCGAAGCCAAATACCTGCATTTACAGGGGCTGGTTTCCACATTTAAACCTCTCCGTTCATATTTTCTATATTTATTTGTGCTTGCGTGTTTGCATATGGAAATATCCCCGGGTTTGGTGTATTAAGCTATATTTGCTTGTTTACATATTTAAATTTCTGCGTGGTTTGGCTGTTTGTGTATTTATATGTCCATATTTGTATTTATAAATGTATGTACTTATCTGTTTGTACATGAGGTATTTATAAATGTCTGTTTATATTTATATACTTGCATATTACATAATTAGAATTATTTGTTTGGATATAAATATTTTTCTAAGTTCACCTTTTAACTAAAGAAACACTGGGAAAATCTTTCGTGTAACTGAGTCCCTTCAGAATTAAAAGGGGCATATATTTTTAAATAAATATGTTTTTAAATATATTTTAAAAGAAATACATTTTAAAATATAAATTTGATGATTTTATATTCATTTCCATAGTAAAAATGTTATTTTTAAGTTCTGGAATTCCTTTCCTGTGCATTCTCCATACTTAACTCGGAATGACAGTAATGGGAATTATGGGAGCCCATTTTTAGGAGCAGAATGAACCTTTTAACTGCTTTATTTGGTGAGTTTTAGCCCCTGGTGATAACAGCTCTCATGTCACAAAGGAGATTCATATCCTGCAAAATGCCAGGAAAGAAATCTGTCCCAAAAACCGCCGGATTTTTTGTTCCCCCATCTCCTTCCCTATTTACTGATTTGCACCCAGAAACGCTGGGAACTTCCCGGCCTATAAATTCCCCCCCCTCTGGTTGTTACAGCACTGGGGGATATTTCCACGTGCGAAACACGAGGCCAACTCCAGGTGCGCTTTCCCTGGCACCCGTTTAAATTCCATTAGAAACGGATGGCAGGGCCGTCATGGATGGCACCAGGGGAGGCGGAGCTGAGGGGGACCAGGAGAGGTTGGATTTGAGGGGTACCAGGAGAGGTTGGAGCTGAGGGTACCAGGAGAAGTTGGATTTGAGGGGTACCAGGAGAGGTTGGAGCTGAGGGGTACCAGGAGAAGTTGGATTTGAGGGGCACCAGGAGAGGTTGGAGCTGAGGGGTACCAGGGGAAGTTGGATTTGAGGGGTACCAGGAGAGGTTGGAGCTGAGGGGTACCAGGGGAAGTTGGATTTGAGGGGTACCAGGAGCGATTTGATTTTTCCCCAGCTCTCTGCTGGGCCTGGCCGCCTCTCATCCAGGCTGGATCCTCCCAGGGAGCTCTCCCAGGAGTGGGATTCCAGAGGGGTCGACTCCACTCGGGAACGAGTGAGGGAACCGCTGGATGATCCCGCAAGGATCAGGGAATCCAACTCCTGCCCTGCCCAGACCCCAACAACCCCACCCTGTCCCCGAGGGCGCTGTCCATCCCCAGCACGTCCAGTGGAGAATTCCGGCGAGGACTCCAGGTTTCTGGGGGAATGACTGGAATTATATCAACCCTGCCGAGCCCATTTTCACTCTGTGATGCAGAACTGAGCCCTCAGTGCCCAGGGCTACTCCTGCTTGCTGCTCCCAGCTGCTCCAAAGCTCCATTCAGCTCCTCCGACAGGGAATAATGGAATTACTTCCTCGCCTTCTCCCTTCTCCATCCCAAACAAAACCGAGCCACGGCAAATACTCATTTCTTTGTCATTGCCCAATCTTCTCCGGCGAAAAGAACCCAACCCGACTTTCCCTGTAAACAGCCAGGAAAGGAGGGACTGCGCTCCTGGTTAACCATTAAAATCCTGGTTTGTTCCCATTGCAGGACCGGCTCAGAGCCCTCCGGAACTGGAAACATCCCAAGGCTGGGACCTGCCCCTGCTCCTCTCACAGGGGATTCCACTCCGACTTCCCAACACCATCCTTCCGTGCAGCACAAGGCACCGCTGGAATTTCGGGGTCGGATCCAAGAGGGGAATTGCTCTGCTCTCCCAGCAAAGCTTGGAGTGTCCTTTAGCTCCACAGCCACACGAAAACTCGGCGGGTCTGCAGGGGATGCTCCTGGTGTGGAAAGGGAGGACGGAGAAAGAAACGGAGATGGAGGAAGGGCTGGGTGACCAGCTCGGGGCTGGCAGACCTCAGGCGCTCCAAGAACCAGGGTTTCACGGGAAGAGCTCATCCCAGCTTCCCACTGAAGCCACGGAGAGAGCGCTGCCTGCATCCCGCCCGGCACAGCTCCCACCGCGGAGTTTGGGAATGCCGGCGGCTGGGACGGCTGCCCCGGGAGCCATCCCGCAGCAGCCCGAGGCAGCTCCATCCCCCCTGCCTGCTGCCGCTGCCCCGGCTCTGCAGAGCGAGGATATCCATTCCCACACGGGTTTGCTCACGGTGAGCTCACCTGGGGAGATCCTGCCGGTCCCTTCCCAAGGGAACAGGGACAGGACGAGAGGGAATGGCCTCAGGCCGTGCCAGGGGAGGGTCAGGCTGGACAGCAGGAGGAATTTCCTCATGGAAAGGGCGGTCAGGCCTTGGCACAGCTGCCCAGGGCAGGGGTGAGTCCCCGTTCCCGCAGGGATGTGAAGCCCTGTGGATGTGGCACCTGGGGACAAGGGGCAGTGGCAGCCTTGGCAGCGCTGGGGGGCTCGATGCCCTCAGAAAGCTTTCCCAAGCTCGGTGATTCCATGATTCCCCGATGCCGGGGAGCACTCCCAAGGCAGGAGTTACAGGTGTAAGGAGCACCCGGCCCCCTGCTCCCGAGCCAGGAGCAGCTGGATGCAGAACAGCAGGAAAAGGAGGGTGTGGAACACCCGGCCGAGCTCCCCCATGGACACACAACTCCTGATCCTAAATAACTGCCCTGTTTCCCTGCTGCCCCTCAGTCCTGCGCAGTTCCCTTTCCTCCTGCTGTTAGCACAGATCCTTTCAAATCCCTGTCCCACAGATAACGCCCAGGACTTCGTTAACAAAATCCAGGATTGTGACTCCCTGCATATTCCAAAATCCAGCACGCAACAGCACAAACGACAGCAAACCAAGGTGAGTTCTGGAAGCGCTGGGAAGCTGGGAATTCGGTGGTTTAAATGAGAGATGCCCAAAGGTTTGCCTTTTGCAACCCTTCCCAGCTGGGCCTTCTGCCAGAGGCCATCCAGGAGGGATTTCCCAGTGCTCGGCTCCTCCTCACACCTCAGTGCCCAGCACAAACGCAGCACCTGAGGATCGCAGACCGAGCGGATACCCCAGGGCTCCACCTCTAACTCGGGTTACGCAGTCAGCTGCAATAATGTTTGCTGAAGCACAGCTGAACAGCAAAACTCGAACCAAAGTCTGAAAGGATTGAAATAAATCAAATTTGCGTTCTACGTTGACTTGAACCCCAATGTTTACCTTTAGTTACCCAGTGATCCCCACTGGGGATTCGGAAATACGGGGCCCAGCCCTTACTCCTGGGTTTGCTCCTCCTTGGGCAAAGGAATAAACAAATAAACAAATAAATAAATAAATAAACAATCCTTTCTTTTCTCTCTTGCTTTGCTTCCTCGAGGAATCTCTCCTCTCCTTTTTCCCAAGAAATGCCAGCAGCCACCCCCACGGCAGGAAGGGACTCGTGTCTCTGCTGTGCAGCCTGAGCTGGAGTCTCTCCCTCCCTCCCTGCCCTTGTTCTCAGCTGTGCACTTACAAAAGCGAAGGTAAAATGAACACATTTCCCTTTCCCTGGAGCTTCCCCGAGGCTCCATTCCGAGCACAGCCCTTAATTAGAGAACTGTTCCGGAGTTCTGGAAGCCGTGCCCTGCTTCCCTCGGCGCCACGAGGCTCCCGGAGCACCAAAGGACCACGAGAAGAACCCCTGGACACTGAGTTTAATAAACTCCTAATCCCTGTTCCTTCAAAGGCACCTTCCCGTGCCTTTCCTGATCCCAGGAGGATCGGGAAGGGAATTCAGAGGGGTTTCTGCCCTGCCCCTCCAACCACCTGGGAGGTTTCCCTGAGCGGGAGCGGCTGGTGGGAGAGAGAGTCTGGAATGAACTTAAATTAGCCCAGAGCAGCGGCTTTACACCGTTCTCCTCCAGATTTTCCCCAGGTGCCTGAGGAAAGGCAGCAAATCCCGTGCGGGTGTATTGGGACACCTCAGCGCAGTCCACGTTTGCCGGGAGACTTTTCCAGAGTCCCGGGCAGCCCTGGGGATTTCTCTGCCTTTCCTAAAATAGATTTCCTTATTCTGCAGATCCGGCAGTGGCTCGGGAGATGGGAGAGCCACCAGCAGCTGGGGAAGGGCGAGCTCGCCCCGGTGCGACGGGCACGGTCAGCGCCCAAAGCCACTTTCTCCCAGTTTTTTAATTCAGAAAAACTGTGTTTTCCAGACAACTAAATCGCCAAAAACTCCCAGCCTCAAGTGGCAGCTCCCCTTCCCTCACTGCTGAGTTTGGGTGAATTATTTCTCTCGGAAATGAGCAAACAGGGTGACACCGACTGTCTAAATTTGTAAATAATGGTACTTTTCCCTGTGGCACCCTGAGATATTGTCCCCTTTTACTGCTCGGGCGTGTATCCTGATTTATGGAGTGTTAAATCATCCCTGGAAAAGCAGGAGGTGGTCTGGGGTGGTTTCCAGCACCTGAAAGCCACTCTGGCAGTGATTACACACCAGATAAGAGCAGTTTTCCACATTTTCCAGAAATTTCCCTGCTTCCCAAACAGGATTTGGAAGAGCTCAGGCCAGAGGGGTGCCCTGCCGATCACTGCCGAGATTTTGGGAAGAAATCTAGAAATAAAATTAACTGGCCACTTATTGGAGCAGTGGATATACTGATGCCTCCATAGATGGTTCTAACACTGGATTAATGGGAATTTATAGGAATTTCTGGGGGTTTGTTCCAGCAAGAACCACCAGGACAGTCCAGACTAATGTTCTCTGCAGATCCCTGCTTTCTACGGTGCCTTCTTTTCCAAAAATCTTTGGGATTGTGTCTGCAGCTCTCTGGAGCCTTTGTGTTCTAAGACAAGAACGAAACTGTAACTAAAGCAACACCTTTGTGACAAACTGCACTTCCTCGGCGAAGGGAATTCGAGGGGAGCGGAGAAAATGGGATAACGGGAGCAGTTACAGCGTCAGATCAGCCTGACCCTGATCCCGCACAGCCCGCTGCCATCAGCATTATTTGGGGAGAATTACAGCGGCTTAATGAAATTAATGCCGCTCCACGTGTGCCTCCCGACCCGCCGCGCCCCGCGCGTTCCTGCGGCCGGGATCAGCGGGAGCCCAGAGCCGGGATCAGCGGGATCCCACAGCCGGGATCAGCGGGAGCCCAGAGCCGGGATCAGAGGGATCCCACAGCCGGGATCAGCGGGATCCCACAGCCGGGATCAGCGGGAGCCCAGAGACGGGATCAGCGGGATCCCACAGCCGGGATCAGCGGGAGCCCACAGCCGGGATCAGAGGGATCCCACAGCCGGGATCAGCGGGATCCCAGAGCTGGGATCAGAGGGAGCCCAGAGCCGGGATCAGAGGGATCCCAGAGCCGGGATCAGCAGGAGCCCAGAGGCGGGATCAGCGGGATCCCAAAG
>VXAZ01002111.1:0-64799 GCA_013399875.1 Gymnorhina tibicen | reverse complement strand
CGGAGCGGTGCGGAGCGGTGCGCGCAGGCGGTGCCGCCCGTCCCCGCCCGCCCGCGCCCCGACGGGGCGCCCCGCGAGCGGAGCATCCCCGGAGCATCCCCCGGACCCCAGCCCGGCCCCGGCCCTGCGCTCGGACAGCTCCCGCGCGCCGCATCGCTCGCTTCCCACGGCAGGAGCCATTTCCTCACTCTGGCCGAGGTGCGGGGCCGGGCAGCGGGAAGGGGCTCGCAGCCTCCCGGGAGCGGCGCGGGCAGTGCTGGTGACAGCTCAGTGTTCCCTGCGGGCTGGGGTGTCGCAGGCCACGGGCTAAAACCGCGGGGATGATGGGGAACACCTGGCAGGGGCATCGTGCCCGGGGGTGAGGCTGTCCGGGCTGTCCGGACTGCCCTCCATCCCCGGGAGCATCACCCCCTGCGGGACAGAGCAGGACACACGCGTGCATGTCCCACCGTGCTCCCACCCTGCCCTGTGTCTGTGTGTGACCCGGAGCGATCCTGGGGACCCTCCAGGGGTTCATGGAAACAGAGAATGGGTCGGGTTGGGAGGGACCTTAGAGCTCACCTCGTTCCACCCCTGCCGTGGGCAGGGACACCTCTCACCACATCACTGCCCACGAGGTTGCAGCTTCTCCTGGTGCTCCTCAGAGCAGCTATGGCAGCAGCAAGTCCCGGGGCTGCTCAGCTCCTTGGATCCCACTCTTCATCACCAAAGGCAGCAAACCCCAGCCCCGGTCCCACCGTGTCCCATTCCCGGCCACCCCGGTTCCCTGGGGCAGCCACTGCCACCCACGGCTCCGGGGCAGGCCTGACAATGACACGGTGGCTTCACAGCTCTGGCTGGATGAGGTCAGCACCTCGCTCTTCCAGCTCTGTGGAATCTGCCTGGCAGCAGAGAGGGAAAGCATTTATAGGAGCTGGAAGAGGATCACAGGAGGGTTTATGGCAGCAGCGAGCTCTCCAGGCTGTTCCATGGGGATAATCCCCTGGCACTGATGACCTCTCCTCTCCCTGTCACTGGTGGAGAAATTCCTGCTCTGGGGATGCTCCAGTCCCTTCCTCTCCAGTCTCTCCTGCTCTCTCCATCTCCGATGGGGAACTGAAATTAGGCCCAGAAAAGTTTTGCGCCACCAACATTTTTGCAGTGCTCAAAGCGGGCATCCCCTGGTTTGATGTTGCCCAGAGCAGCTGTGGCTGCCCCTGGATCCCTGGCAGTGCCCAAGGCCAGGCTGGACACTAGGGCTGGGAGCAGCCTGGGACAGTGGGAGGTGTCCCTGCCCATGACAGGGATGGGATGGGATGAGATTTAAGGTCCCTGCCCACCCAACCCAGTGATTCTGATCTCAGGGGTGACATGGGGGGTGCCCAGTGTCAGCTGGGACAGGGGCAGCTTCTGGGAGGCAGGGGATGGAAATTTGTCTCCCAGGAGATCCACAGTAGCACAAGATAGCATTTTTTTTGTCAGAGAACAGAGAGTTCTTTCCCTTCCCGATATTCCTGAAAAACACCAAGATTTTGAAAGGCACAAAGGAACTGGAAAAGCCCTGGAAGAGTCGAGCCCTTATGTACAAACTACAGACCTTTCTTCCTGAAAAGGCGGGTGTGCAGTGGGAGAAACACAGGGATGTGCTGGGGGGACCTGCAGGAGAACAGGGGGAGGTGGGAACCTTCCCAGGGGCCAAAACCCCCGAGCCAGGAGCTGGGAAGGGCAAGGCTGGAACTTAAATCCCCAACCCCCATCATCTCACACCAGTTCACAGTGACGCTGACTCCAGTGGAGGCAGGAGAAGCAAGGCCAGCAAAGAGCAGGCCAGAGCAGGGAAGAACATGGATGCCAGGCACATCCCTGAACTCTGCTGGTGCAGAACTCCAGCCGATCCGTGGAACAAGTCCCCAAGCTGGGCTTTACCACTGCTCTTCCATGCATTTCCCCTGCTAAGCTCCTATAAACAACCTCTTCCCTGCCGGGGGCCTGGCTAAGGCAAGGTTTAGAATCATGAATTCCTTCAGCAAATTTCCTAGGAAAGCTGGATGTGTTCCCTAAGAGGGTTCTGCAGGTTTGGGCTCAGAAGGGTCTGGTCGAGTCCAGCTGGGAAGATGGGGGGTAAATCAAAGCATCACATAGATAACCCCGAAATAAAGTTATTTTTATCCCCCACTTTTTCAAAAGCCTGGACTATGGCGAGAAGGAACAGCTTTAAGGACACAGCTCCTTCTATTCAGTAAATGGTAGAGCTACATAGCTTTTTTCCCTTTAGAATTCCCAATATATTTTTTTTCCCCTCTGGTTTTACCAAGCCCTCTCAAGTGCTGCTTGATGTACTCCCAGGCAAAGCTGATCTTTCACCATGGGACTGAGAGGAGGGGATGAGGCACGGCCCTGGTGCCACAGACACGGGGGGGTTTAGGTCACCTCTAAGTGCACCACGGTGGATGTGACACAGAGTCCGGCTGGGAGCTGGGAGAGGGTGACAGGGGTGGGGCAGGAGGGACCTGGCACGCTCTGCCCATGAAGTTTGGGAGTTTTGATTGAGGCAGAATTTAGGAGATGAAAAACGAGGGTGGAAAAGAAGGAAAACCATCATGGAAACCCAAAAAGCAGCCGGGCACTGCCCTCCCTCCTCATGCCCCGTGTGCAGTCAGTGGATAACTGTTGTTATCCGTGAGGAACTGCTGGAGCTGCTCCATCAGGATGACACTCGGTGAGCCTCCCTCCCTGGCAGAGAGCTCTGAGGGGCTGGAGAAGCTCGTGGGTCACCTGAGCCTTTGGACCTTGGCAAGGGCTGGGGTTAAAAATGGGATGCAGGAGGAGAGAAGGAGCGCGGGGCCATCGGCACTGAGGGGAAGCCACTGGAATAACTTGGGGTATTTGCATCCCTGCACTGAAGGTAAATTGGGAAAAAATTCATTCTTCTGGAGTGATGACATCATCAGGCTGGACCTGCAAAGAGGATAGCCCTTCTTCAAACTGGAGCAACTCATTTCTTCTTTTAACACTGAAGTGATTCCATTTCCATCATCTGGAAGCACTTTAAACACCTGTTATAAAGTGCAACAGCCAGGGACCTTAAACTGCTCCCTCTTCCCTCTCTCACTGAAAGGACAGAGGAATTTGGGAGAGGAGCTGGGACAATCCCGATCTCCTGCTCTGGGACGCAGCCTGGGATGGTGGGAGGTGTCCCTGCTGGAATGAGATGAGCTGTAAGGTCCTTCTGACCCAAACCAGTCTGGGATTCCGTGATTCCACGAGTATTCTGGGAGCCACTGGGATGGTCAGTGCTGGCCACGGGGGTCAGGAACGCTGTCAGGAGAATCCCTGACCCTCCCCTTTCCATTTTGTCTCCTCCAAACCGAGTTCCTGGCTCCCGGATCCGATGATCAGGCAGTGCCCAAAACCCTTCCCTCCCACTTAAACTCCCCCCTGGAGAAGCTGAGCTCTCCAGGTCTACAAAAAGTATTTAAATCTCTGCCTCTGAGCCTCAGCGCAGCTGCCTCTCAAGCACACAATTCCCTCTCGGCTCCCCACGATCCAGGCGTGACTCTCCCTGCCGGAGCTGCCCGTCTGAAGAGCAGCTGAAGGTCACTGCCAGCTGCTCTGCCAGCGTGGGGGAACGGGGATGGCTCTGGTGCAGAGGCTCCCCAGCAGCGCCTGCTGCCCGAGCTGGCAGAGCCGGTGGCCGCTCCGCTTGTGCAGAGCCTCTCCTCGGAGCACGCGGCCGAGGGAAGGGAATTCGCTTCCCTCCTTTGCTGCAGTGGGCTGCACTCTGCAGCAACGTGTGGCAAAAATACATTGCAGGCACTGCAGCAGGAGCAAAGCCTCCCCGTGTGCTCCGCCGTACCCGCGCTGCTGCGGGCTCTCCCTGTTCCCTCCTTCGCATCCTTCTGACCTTTAAGAGACGGGAATTTTCTCCGCCTCTAAAATTAAAACCCGGGCCGTGGGGGTGAGGTGGGAGGGAGGGGGAGCAGCCGCGGCCCTGCCACGGGCGGCTCCCGGCCCCTGAGCGCTGTCAGTCCCAATGGGAAAGGGAAAAGAGGGGTAAATAATCCCCCCGCGCCAGATGTGGGCTGCTGTGGCCGTGGGAGGGGACACGGCGCCTCGCCCTGCCGGGGCTTGTGCCGCTCACCGGCGAGTGCCCGGCGGTGCAATCAGACGAGTTTTTAAGGCTCTGGAGCATCCCGAGGTCCCTTCGCGCCCGAAGCGTGCCAGGATGCCGGGCCCGGCCGCGTGCGGGTGTGCGCGGAGCGCGCCGTGCCGGGAGGAGCCGGGAGAAGCCGTGGCAGCGCTGCCACCCGGGACAGCTCCTGGCGGCTCACACACAAACGGCCGGGAGCCAATTCCCTCCAGGAGCATCCTAAACCGGCTGATCCCGTTTTCCCCTCCATCAGGGTTCGCTGCCGGGGTCACTCTGGCTTTAAGTACCCTGGGAAACGCCGTTTCCACCCTCAGGACCGTGTCCGTGACACACCTTCCCTAATTTCCCTTCCAACCCCTGTTTTCCTGCCACGCTCTGATAATTAACTCTCGGGCAGCTCTGATAATTAGCTCTCGGGCAGCTCTGATAATTAACAGCTCTCGGGCAGCTCTGAAGCATTCCTGGCGCTCCGGGCGCTGGCACCACGGCGGATTTCCCCTCTGGGGGTGGCTGTGGAGGAGCTGCCGTGCCCAGGCTCCAGTGCCTCCGTGGGCAGGGCAGGGCAGGGGAGCCGAGCAGAGGCAGCTGCAGCCTGGCAGGGCTCCCACAGCAGCGTCACGGGGAGATGTCAGCAGCAAGCCGGCACCTCCTTCTGCCCTGTGCCTTCCTCCTGGCGAGCCCTCCGCAGCACGAGGGGATTGGTGGCACTGGGACGCGCACGCAGCGAAGGCTTTGCTGTCCCCAACCCCCCCGAGCCTTGGTTTGGCACCTCATCCCCACAGCCAGGGATTCGGGCACGGGTTTAATGCCATATCCCTCGCAGGAACGGATTAAACCCACAGGGGTAGGTGGGGGTGGCACAAGGCTTCAGGGGCTTGTCTTCGGCTCTTTATTAGCCCTGGGCTCTCCTTTTCTCCCTCCTGTGCTGCCGAGGGGTTTCCAGGAGTTGATCTGCTGTGTCCGTGAGAAAGGAAAGGAATAATCAATGCTAGGCCTGGATGGAGGGAATTCTGCTGCCCGCTGCAAAGCTCGGGGAAAGGAATAAAATTCCATCCACCTTCAGTGAATGGGGCACAGGCCGGGAGACAAAACGAGTGATCCCATTTATCCTGATGTTTTCCGTGAGGGAATATCCCATGGCAGGAGGTGGCCTCAGCCATCCCGGTGCAGCCGTGTGGGATCCAGGCAGTGGGGAAACGGGTGGTGCTCCCAGATCCATGGCGATGGCAAAAGCTGATTCCCAAATCAGATTTTAGGGAGTTTGGATACCCCTGGGAATACATTTTAGCAGAAACTGTTGGAGATTTGCTTTAAGCTGAAGGAGGGCAGGGATGGATGGGATATTGGGAAGGAATTCCTGGCTCTGAGGATAGGGAGGCCCTGGCACAGGGTGCCCAGAGCAGCTGTGGCTGCCCTTGGATCCCTGGCAGTGCCCAAGGCCAGGCTGGAGCAGCCTGGGACAGTGGGAGGTGTCCCTGCCATGGCAGGGGTGGCACTGGGTGGGCTTTGAGGTCCTTTCCAGCCTTAACCAGTCTGGGATTCCAGGATTTCTTTTCAGAATGGCACTGGGGTGGCAGCAGATCCTCTAAGGAAGGAGGTTCCCCCTGAAGATCCCCTGATCCTGCATCCACACTCTCCTTCCCCAGGAGCCGGCCCGTGGTTCCCCAGGAACGCCCCATCCCTCACCCGGGCAGGATGCCCTCTCCGGGAGGTCACCACCAGCCGAGGGCTGCACAGGTTTGACAGTTCTGGGCTTTTCCTCACCCAGCTGCAAGTGCTGAAGGTTGGCGTGGGCAGCTCCTGGCCCTGACCCCGCGATCCCCACGGCCCCATCCCGCTGGGTTTAGAGACTGTTGGATCAGAGACTGAGTAAACTCCGGGTTTTTTGGTCTATTACCCTCTTAGCATTTAAAAATAGAGCTGTTACTAAGCGATGGCAGCGATCAGAGCGCCGGGCCTATTGAGGATCCTTCCTGGGAACAGGTATTTTTCCCAGCCCAAGTGCTGTAAACACTGTGGGATGAGGAAATATGAATCAGAGCCTTCCCTCCCTCCCATCCCCACCACTGCTCCCCCGTTATCCCCCGAAAACAGCGGCGGCAGCAGCAGGAGCTGTTTGTTCTCGCTCTGCCTCGGCTTGCAGGGCAGATTTCCCGACATTTCCACACATCTTTCCAGAAGAAAAGGAAAAGAGGTGGGATGATACTGCCGTGGAGTGGGGGAACCGCGGGGCAGGAGCCGCACGAGTCCCAGCACTGCCAAGGCCACCCCTGCCCCGTGTCCCCAAGTGCCACATCCACAGGGCTGTAAAACCCTCCAGGGATGGGGACTCCACCCATCCACTGCTCCTCCAGCTCCTTTCCCTTCCCGGATATCCCTGTACAAAGCCAAGAGCAGCACTGGTGGGCAAGGAAAATGCACGGAATTAACGAAAAGATGGGGAGAAATTGGAAAAATAGCTGTAGTTTTCCTACACGGGGTTCAAATCCTTGTTGGCCCCAGTAGCTCTCCCGAATCCCTCGTGGATTTATGGCAGCAGGAACTTTTGCAGTGGGTTTTTAGGACCAGATTTGGGATAAAGTCTGTTCTGACAGGGTTAGAGTAGGGCAGAAATTCTCATTAAATGCGAGAAATGACATTTTCAATTAAGCAAGAGGAAGAAAGCAGCTGAGAATTGATAGGCCTGCTCCACAAAATGGGGAAAAACGTCATAAAAAATGGGAAGATGCAGCTGGAGAAGCCTGGGTATTAAAAATCACACTCATACATTCAAATTATCCAAAGGAATGATGGATTTGTCCCTACTCCAGGCTCTTTTGTGTCAAAATAATCAGGAATGCAGCAGTGGAGAGGCAGAGCTTGGCTGTCCCCATGTGCCGTGTGGGATGGGGAGGCTCAGCCCATCCCAACAGTTCTTTGGGAATCCAGGGCTCCTCTCATTTTTAGCAGCAGGATTTCTGGATTTCTGGCCCTCCGCTAAGTGGAGGATTTGGGATTTGAGGCCGGAATGAGGGGACTTGAGGAGGCACCTGTGCAGGGCTGGAGGGCAGAGAGGTGCGATGGCTCCGTGTGCTCCAGGAGCAGCACTCCCCTTGGACTGGCTGGTGGAATGGCTGAACAGGACCAGGTGAGGAAAACTGGGATGAGCAGATCATTCCCCAGTCCAGTTCCTGCATCTCCTTTTTTGCCAGCCACACAGGGATGGGGCTTTTTTCCTGGGAAGGCCCTGAGTTCAACTCAGAGGCTGCAGCTCAGAGGGGACCCGGTGTGAATGCTCTCAGCCCTTCTGTTTGCTCCAGAGGGCTCCATGGCTTGGGAACAGGGAACGGCAGGAATCCAGGTTCCATTTATCCCAGGGCTGGAATCCTCCTCTGTCCCGGGGACAGGAATGTCTCCGCACAGTCCCCTCCGATCCCAGCAGCCAGGAGCTCCCACTGCTCCGGGGTTCAGGGGCTGCTCGGAGTTACGGCTTCTGCCCAGCTCTGTTGTTTCCCTCTCTGGCCAAAGTAAAACCTTTTTAATTCCCCACAAAGTGACTGAAACACGTTTTCCTCTGTTAATGCTCCCAGCTCCTTTCACATCCCAAATCCAGCGGTGGAGCTGATGAGGGAGCTGGGAGGAGGAGGCTGCCTCCCCCTCGGCCTTGCCTCCCCGAGCAGAGCCCAGTTAAAGTCCCTGTGCTCAGCTGCTGCTCCAAGGCTTGAGCTCGGCGCTCCTGGAGGTCTTTTCCACCCTAAAGAATTCCGTGATCCCGCCTTTCTCTCCAACCGCCTTCGCTGAATTTTTCATCGCCCTCGCAAGGCTCCGGAGCCGCTGGCGGGGTTGGGGTTGGATTACAGAATGTGGCTGCTCCCTGCCCAGCCAGAGAGCCCCAGGAGCTCTTCCCAGGGTCGGGAGAAGGCTTTGGTGGGATCCCCACCTCCCTTGGCTCATCCCCATCCATCCAGGGAATGCTGTGTTCCCCTTCCTGAGGCTCCCTGGATTTTCCTTCCCCCTCCGCAGAGGACTCAGCCCTCCATAATTCATAACCAACCTTTCTTGTCCATGCTCTAGGACAGGCACTGCAAAAAACCCTAAAAAATTTATTTTCTTCAGGAGAAAACAGCAAGTGGCTGCGGAAGGAGCTGGTGCCCGGCAGTGGCTGCTCCCTGGTCCCAAGCTGGCACGGGGATGCTCCGTGCACGGAGCTGAGCCAAGGCAGGGGACGTGGCTGGGGAGCACGAGGAGTGGGAGCCTCAAATTCCACCTCCTTTTGTGTTTGTCCAGCCCTTTTAGGGAATTCCGTCCTGGGCACTGCAAGCTCTGTTAGGGAGGGAATCCCTCAGTCAGGGGGTGAACCCAGTGGGGCTCCAGCAGGGCTCCCCCATCCTGCTGGGAATGGGGAGGATCCAGCCTGGCAGTGCAGCCCTGGGCAGGGCACAGCCTTCCCAAGCTGAGGGTGGGCTCCCGAAGTTCCATCTCCGTGTGACAGGGGGAATCACGGAGTCCTAGATGGATCTGGGTTCGGAGGTGCCTTAAAGCTCATCCCAGTGCCTGGACAGGGACACCTTCCACCATCCCAGGCTGCTCCAGCCTGGCCTTGGGCACTGCCAGGGATCCAGGGGCAGCCACAGCTGCTCTGGGCACCCTGTGCCAGGGCCTGCCCACCCTCCCAGGGAACAATTCCTTCCCAATATCCCATCCATCCCTGCCCTCTGGCACTGGGAAGCCATTCCCTGTGTCCTGTCCCTCCGGGCCTTGCCCCCAGTCCCTCTCCAGCTCTCCTGGAGCCCCACAGGGGCTGGGTCTCAAAAACTCCGNGCTCTCCTGGAGCCCCTTTAGGGGAAACCACAGGGGCTGAATCTCAAAAACTCCAAAGCAAAGGGATCCCGGACACGTTTGGAGGAGGAGGATTTGTTTCCAAACACATGAAAGTGCATAAAATGCCTTTTATATCCCTTTTTTTTTTGCATGGAGAGAGCAGGAGTTGCCCAGTGCAGAGGATCTCTGTGGGCTGAGGACCAGGAGGCTCCCAGCAGGATCTCCACGGGACACGACCCCTGCAGCGGGATGCGATCCGTGCTCAGGATGTCTCCGAGCCTCCATTTGTTTTTCGCCTCTGGAGCTGAAGGAGCTGCAGGGAAGTGGGTTTGTTAAAATTCAGCTCAGCCCATCCTCCCTGACAACCGAGGGAGACAGGGAAGGCTGCGAGAGCTCCTCGCCGCTGAATCATCCGGCTCTCCTGCAGGAGAGACTCCTTCCCTCGGAACGGGCGGGGAAGGGACGGGAAAATCACGGCTCTTCCTCGTGATGGGTATCACAGCAGGGGAAGGTGTGAATTCCTGCCTTTGCCCTTCCTAGTCCCACCAGAGGCAGGTGGCTGCGTGGAATTCCTCCCATTCCCGTGCTTGGAGAGGCCAAGAGCAGGGGCTTGGCTCCAACCCCATGGAAGGGATTGCGAGAGCAGCTCCCTTCAGGGGACCATGGGTGGGCTGGACGGGATGGTCCGTGGGGGAAAGGATGGAATGCACAGGGATAAAGACGTGTCCTCGTGGGTCTGCTCCGACTCCACATCCCTGGAGGTGTCCAAGGCCAGCTCGGATGGATCTTGGAGCAACCTGGGATAGGGGAAGGTGTCCCTGCCCATGGCACGGGACAAGATGAGCTCTAAGATCCCTCCCAACCCAAGCCATTCTGGGATTCTGGGATCCAGCAGTGCCAACGGGGCTCCCCAAGATCATTATTTTGAAGGCTGGAATGTTTCACATGTTCCAAGTCGAATATTTGGACAATTCCTTCATTTCAGCGGGTTGGTTGTGTGCGAAGGTCCAAGGAAAATCCATGGCTTAGCAAACAAACATATGGAAAGAAGGCTTTGGAGAATTTTTTCCCGGTAAATTACATTTACTGGTTTCTTTCCAGCCTCTCTGGTTTCCTTATGGATTCAAGAGGTGCTGATGGGGCAGAAAGCACCGGGAAAGGCACAGTGGGATTTGCACCAGGTCCGGTTTGTTCCTGTAGGGAAGGAGGGTGGAGGGTGGCCCAGGGGGGATGTGCCCTGGGATACTTTGGAAGTATCCACAAAGCCATAAAGGCCAGGAATGGGATGGAGCACCCGGCCCTTGGCTCGGTGTACATCCATTATCTCATCCTGGCCTAAAAATAACCACTCCAAATTATTCCGAGCTCTGCACAGGCTTCTGCTTCCTCCTCACACTTAGTCATAAACCCTTTAATCAATATTAATGTTGTCAGCCCAGGCACGTTCCTGCCTTGTGCCGAGCAGCCCAGCACGGAGCTGTTCTCCAGGGAAGGTGGCTCCGGGCGGGATCCTGCCCTGGATGGAGGCTGTGGGGCTGTTCCCGGGGTTACTGCCGTGGGAAAAGCCCCTTTGTCCCCTCACTCGGTTCTACCCCACATCAGTTTCTGTCACACAGAAATTCTACCCCACAAGGCTCTCTTGGAAGAGAATCCAGAGGGTCCAACCTTAGACCACCCTGGGAAGAGTTTTAGTCGAATCCCTGGACAAGTTTGGGGCTCCTCAAAGCCCCAGAGGTGGCACCTGGGTGGCCATGTGGGCGTGAAGTCAGATTGGCGATGCATCCACCCACGGGGTGTGCAGCAGCCAGCTGGAACAGGGATCCGTCCCTTCCCAAATTCCGCGCTGTTTCCCGGCTATAAATCACAAACCGGTACCTGCTCCACGCTCCTGATCCAGCAGCAAGAGTTTAATACCACTATTAATCATCATTAATTATTCACAGAGTGCTTGTGCACTTAAGGAAACGAATGGCCTGGGACTGGCTGAGTGGCAGTGCTGGATTTCCAGTGGCTGTCTCCCAGTTAATTGGGAGATGCTTTCCGTGCACAAAAGCAAAGACTGCAGCGCATTAATTTTTGATGGGAAAAAATTCCAGAGATCAATTTAACATTAATATTAAACCGGCTGTGAATAAACATTTCATTAAAATGAAACCGGATTTTTCACGTCAGCACGTCTGTTTGCTTTCCTGCCAGCCCACTGGAATAAAAGCATGGGAATCCACTCAGCAGGGAGCAGTGCAGGGAGCTGGGCTCCCTCATCCTGGCATCCCTGCTCCAGTGGGGCTGCAGGAACACGGCCTGTTCCCACCAAACATTCTGGGATGGGTTGGCTAGAAAAGACCTTGAAGCCCTTGAAGTCGTTGCAGCCCCGTGCCGTGGGCAGGGACACTTCCACTGCACCAGGCTGAATTCACAGGGAACAATTCCTTCCCAGTATCCCATCCATCCCTGCCCTCTGGCACTGGGAAGCCATTCCCTGTGTCCTGTCCCTCCAGCCCTTGTCCCCAGTCCCTCTCCAGCTCTCCTGGAGCCCCTTTAGGCTCTGGAAGGGGCTCTGAGGTGTCCCTGGAAGTTTTCCCACCAGCAGGACCCGAGCAGCTGCAGTTCCAGCAATGTCAGTGACGGAGGGAGCAGCGGGAGGAATCTGTGACTTTTGGGACTCCAGGAGCCACGCTGGGACTGCAGCGAGGGGAAAAGCTGTGGACAGCGTTCCACGTGGGATGCTGATCAAGGAAAACTTTATCTTTTCCCAAAGATCCAACCTAAGCCTCCCCGAGGCTTTTCCCTCGTGTCCCGTCACTCATTCCCTGGGAGCAGAGCCCCATCCCCACCCGGCTGCGCCCTCCTGTCAGGGAGCTGTGGGAACATTCGTGTTTTGGGGCTTTTTGGGGGCGGGTACAGGGAATGAGTCCCTGGAAACCGGAGCGATCAGGAGCACAAAGAAGCAATCCGTGCCCAGCCCGTGCCCGTGGCATTTCTGGGATGAGCTGGCTCGGGAGTTCTGCATAATAATGGAAAACTAGAGAGAGAAGAGCTGCCACCGGGAGAGATCTCCAAAATAATTCAGGGACGAGGTGCAGCACAGGGCGGGCAGGAGCTGCTGATCCATCATCAGGAATTGTTGCAGGTGAAGCATCGCCAGAAATGATAAACTGGGGAATGGGAGGAGGAGGAGGAGTAGGAAAAACCACTGGAAAGATGAAATAATCAGGCAGCGAAGGTGCTGCTTGCCTTCCCCTGCCCCGGGGGGTGGAGGAGCCGTGGGATGGATGTCGGGATCATGGATCACGGAGAGGCTGGGATGTGTCTGAGCCACTGATGAGCGAGACACCGGAGTGCTGGGCTGGAGACACCCCACGAGGAGGGAGGAGCCGGGACAGGATGGATGAGGATTGGTAAAACTCGGAAAATGGGAAGAGCCCAAACTCCCGGCTGCTTCAGCAGGAGGATTGGATCGTGGAACAACCTCCCCATCCCAAAAACAACCCAAAGGGAGCTCCGGAGCCAGGGATCTGCAGCCAGGGGCTGGTGGCCAGAGCTGTCACAGCTGGGGGGGACTGGGGAGTCCCATCCCCAGCACCAGGGAATCCTGGAATGGTTTGGTTGGAAGGGATCTCCCAGCTCCCCTCTGTCCCATGGGCAGGGCGCAGCCTTCCCAAGCTGAGGGTGGGCTCCCGAAGTTCCATCTCCATGTGACAGGGGGAATCATGGAGTCCTAGATGGATCTGGGTTTGGAGGTGCCTTAAAGCTCATCCCAGTGCCTGGGCAGGGATACCTTCCACCATCCCAGGCTGCTCCAGCCTGGCCTTGGGCACTGCCCTGGGCTTGTCCAGCTGTCCCGGGCATCCTGCACCAGTGCCTCCCCCTGGAAACTGGGAAAGCACCGCCCGCCCTTCCCGCTGGGCTCCGGTCGAATTGCTCGCAATCCAAAATGGATTAATTCCAGGCATTCCAGCAAATCTGCATCTCTTCCCAATGGGCACGATGAGCTGGGGAATGAAATCCCTCCTCGGGAAGAGCAGCAGCGGTGGCAGAGGTCAGAAAAAAGTTATTAAAGAATCTGTGAATGGTGTAAAACGGGAACAGGGACCCGGATCAAACGCGAGGTTAAGGACAGAAAGAGGGGAAGGATTCAGAGGGGAAAAATAACTTCACAGAGCACGGGAAGTATAAAAACCGGGAGTGAGGCAAGGGAGCAAAGGCCACCGTGTCAGCAGCCCCCCTGGGGACGAGTCCGGGGTGTTCCAAGAGCAAAGGGATGCGGGGATGGAGGGATCACGGAACGTTCGGATGCTCTGGCGGAACTTCAGATGTGTGGAAGTTCTGGAAAGTAGGGCAAGACATCAAATAAAGCCGTGCCCAGGTGAGCCATGACCCGGCCCCACCCCAGGCTGCTGGAAATGGAGCAAGAAAGTCCAAATTTCCCTTAAGTAGTGAGAAACCAGCTAAAATGGATAAAGCCAGGTTTTATCAGGCACGAGGAAGACGTGACTGGAACTGCACAGCTTTGCAGGCTCTTCCTTCCCCCCAGAACCGAGTGTAAGAGCAAGATCTCCACATTTCCAGGGCAAAACGGGCTGGGAATGATGGGGATGCCACCGGCAAGGCAGGGAAGTAATTCCAGAGGATCATTCCCAAACATCAGCTGGGCAGGGCAGAGTCTGGGAGCTCAGGGAGAGCGGGGCAGCCCCGGGAGGCTGAGGTGATGCCGAAGGGAAGGATCCTGCTCCAGCAGCCCATCCTCTGCCCACGTTCTCCTGCTTTTTCCTGGAGTGTGGAACCAGCCAGGCTTCCCCAGCACCTTGGGTGCAGCCACTGAAAAAAAACCACGACATCTCACCCTTGAGTCCCTCCTCTCGGAGATCATTTTTACCAGCAGATTCTGACTTCCTCTTCCTTTTTTGTTTTTACACTAAATTATTTGCCAGGCTTTATTTTTAAACTCGTGGAACCCACATAACCTGAATTTTAAAATTTTATATATATATATATATATTTGTATATATATAAAATAAATAAATATANACACTAAATTATTTGCCAGGCTTTATTTTTAAACTCGTGGAACCCACATAACCTGAATTTTAAAATTTTATATATATATATATATATTTGTATATATATAAAATAAATAAAAATATATAATATATATAAAATATATTTTTATATGTGATCTATTTTATATATAATTATATACAAATATAATATATATGTTTATGTATACCTTTTTTCCCTCTTTCCATCTGGAAAGCCCCCTTGAACTCATTCCACGAACTACATTCCCTACCACAGGGAACGAACCTAGTTCCTTCCTCAATCCAAGGAAACTTAAATTAAGCGGGAAGGAATTTGGAGGAGAGCAGCTTCTCTATTTATACAGCAACGAGAGGTGCAAACACGAGGCTGAGGCTTCGCTGGTGTAAAACTGAGCAGATATTTCTAATTTTATGAACAGTCCAGAGAGTTTCTGCGGGAATATTTCCTTTACGGGCTCGTGCCTAAAAACATCCGTGTGATCCACGCAGGGATTGGGAATTTTGGGAGTTTGTCTGGGAATCTGCTACACACACACACACTCCGTGTCCTGGTTTCAGTCCGGCTCCAAGCTGCTCTCCTCTCAGTAATTGGTATTTCGGGTTCCTTTTGCACCCCTGGCTTGGGAGCGGCTGGTGCTGAGCCTGCCTTTCCAAATGGGCGCCTTTCCTTGGATCCTTGCTCCCATTAATGATCGCCAGCAGCCCGGGAGGGGCTGGAGGGAAGGGAGGCATCCCGGGGGAGCTGGACAGGCTGGACAGGGGGAATTCTGTCCCCCTGCCCCGCTCAGGTGAGGCCCCACCTGCAGGGCTGCCCAATCCCTGGGATTCCAGCATGGGAAGGACCTGGAGCTGCTGGAGAGAGTCCAGAGGAGGCCCCGGAGCTGCTCCAGGGCTGGAGCCCCTCTGCTCTGGAGCCAGGCTGGGAGAGCTGGGGGTGCTCACCTGGAGAGGAGAAGGCTCCAGGGAGAGCTCAGAGCCCCTTGCAGGGCCTAAAGGGGCTCCAGGAGAGCTGGAGAGGGACTTGGGACAAGGCCTGGAGGGACAGGACACAGGGAATGGCTTCCCACTGCCAGAGGGCAGGGATGGATGGGATAGTGGGAAGGAATTGTTCCCTGTGAGGGTGGGCAGGCCCTGGCACAGGGTGCCCAGAGCAGCTGTGACTGCCCCTGGATCCCTGGCAGTGCCCAAGGCCAGGCTGGACACTGGGGCTGGGAGCAGCCTGGGACAGTGGGAGGTGTCCCTGCCAGGGCAGGGGTGGCACTGGGTGATCTCTAAGGTCCCTCCCAGCTCCAGGTGCTCTGGGATTCCAGGATGGCTCCGTGGCTGCTCCATCCCACGTTCCTGCCCAGGGAGGACGCTCCGGGCTCTTTTCCCGGCCTCTTGGTGCCAGTTCTGCCCTCGCCAGGGCCGATCCTTCTCCTGCCCGGCTGCCACCGGAGATGCCCCGTGGTTCCCTCAGCTCCTCCGCTCCCGAATCTTCCAGCGGGACGTTCCCCGCTCCCCACCCCGCAGCCGCGGGAGCAGGGGAGGAGCCGACAAGCCGGAAAATCATCCCCGGGGAGAGCGAGCACATTTGCTTATCTGCGAGATAAGGAGGCGCTTTGCCGCTGGAATTCCTTATCGGAGCATGTGTTGTTCCGCAGGAGCACTCGAGTGCCTCCCGCCAGGGATAAATCCGTGTAAATGGGATGCTCTGACCCACATTTTATGTATATGATGTCTCCTGTGCCGATAATGAGCGCAGAAACCTTGATATATTATCACTTACCCGGCGATATTTTCCCCTGCTTCCCTCCTTAGGATGCTGCGGAGCATTCCGGGAACAAGATGGATTTTCTTTAATTTCTGCGAAATATCGAACCCTCCGCAAACATTTCCATTTAAAAAACTACCGGGGAGCACTCTTCGATAGGAAACTTTCCCTCTTTTTTTTTTCTTTTTTTTTTTTTTTTAAGTTGGAAAGCGCTCCTGGATTCGCAGACAAAAACACGGATTGGAAAAAGAACAGCCGGGAGCCGCTTTGTCCTGCGGGTTATTCCTGCTCCGGGGAGTTCCAGCCTCATTCCCAGCTGGAATGTGGCAGCTCCCAGCTTCCCCCAGTGCCCGGCACAGCTCCCTGCCCTGGGCTCGCTGCTGATGGAGCCCCCCGCTCCCACCGGGATCTCCTGCTCCGAGCAATCCGCTCCCGCCTCCTTCCCTGCCGGCTTTGCTCCAGCTCCTGGCGTCCCTCGCCCAGGGATCCCCTGGCGCTCGGGGGCTGCGGGTCGGGCCCTTTCTCGGCTTCCGAAGTGCCTTTTCCTGGGATGTGAGGCTTTTCCCGGAGCAGCGCCGCGCCCGAGGATGGGGACAGAACAGAGGCTTGGAGAGGGCAGGGGTTTATTCCCGTCCGTTCCCTCTCGGGAGGGATTTGGAGTGGATCATCACCAGCACTGACCGAACATCGGCTCCTCATTCCTTCCTGGGGGGGCCAAAACTGAAAACTCGGCAGGAAAACGGGAATGTCCCAAGGAAACCCTCCCTTTTCTGGGCATAAAACTGGGAACGTCCTGAAGAACCTCTCCCTTTTCTGGGCATAAAACTGGGAACGTCCTGAAGAACCTCTCCCTTTTCCATGAATCCCTTCTCAGGCACCCACAGATGTTGCCAGCAGAAGGGTTTTTCAATCTGCCACATTCCTGAAACACCAAAGCAAAGGGGGGAATTCCCTGGGGATGAGAGGATCCTGTGCAGAATCCCGATGCTCCAGCACTTCCCAGTGCCACAAGGAGTCTGTGCTGGAACCAGACCCAGCTCTAACCTGACCGCCCTTCCCCTTCCTCTTCCCACTCTGCTCCTGAGGAGGGATCAGGGGAATATTTCCCAAGGGATAAGCCAGCACTCCCACGCTGGAATTGTGATCTCTTTTTCCCAGAGACTGATGAGAAGAACTCCATTATTCCCCCACCACGCCTCTGCCTGCTGGAGGAATGTTCATTAATGAGTGCCAGGGGTTCGATGAGCGGCGCACTTTGGAACAGCACCTTGGTGATTCCATCCACTTCCCTGACAAAGGGGGAAGGGAGAACACTTGGGAGAGTCAGAGCTGAGCAGAAGCGGGCAGTTTGCAGGGGCAGGATTGGGAAGTCCCTCCTGGAATGCTGGAGATTGCCCCGTCTCCAGCTCTGGGAATACACTGCCCTTCCGTGGGATATTCCCATCATCTTCCACTAAAAATAAAGCTGGATTAAAAACTCAGGCCCTGGAGTGGCACCAAGTCCCTGAAGCGCCCGGAAAGCCCAGCAGGCCTGGAGCAGGGAAGGACCGGAGGATGTGGACCTGGATTCCAAGGACACAGAGCAGAGGGGCAGTGGCTGCAGAGGGAGCACTGATGGAGCTCCTTGAGGAAAAGCCCCCAAAAGCCTCCAAGAGCCTCCGGAGCAGCTCTTCCCTCAGCGCTGAGATTTACGGAGCTCCTCGGGAAGAGCTCTGTGTGTGGATGCTGAGCACGGGCAGGATGCATCCAATGGCAGAACCGGGATGCCCGAGGGGTACATGGGGGCTTCAGGGTTAAAAAGGGAAACAACGCAGAAGGAATTCCGCTGGAAGCACTGAGTTGTGCATTGCTCCCCGTCCCACCACTCCCTGCACCCCCAGGCTGGGAACAGCCACTTCCAGAGGGGACTGGGACAGGCACCAGCAGCCATTTAAAACTGGCAGCAACTCAGAATTTTGGGATCGGGAAGATGGAACCGGCTGCAATCCCTGGTTCCCACTCTGGCTGGAGCAATAATTGTCCCCTCCCTGTCACCATGAGCAGTCCCAGCTCCTTCCCTCCCTCCCCTTGTGCATCGAGGCTGCTCCCTCAGTAAGCAATTTTTTCTTACTCCGAGTGAGTTTTCTTCTTTTTTAAAAAAGAAATCATTTATTAAAATGTATCAAGAATAATTATAATTTCTTCTGAGTGGTTTCAAGCCTCCCATCTCTAATTATTCCAGTCTCCCATCTCTAATTACTGCTGGCCTGCTTTAACTGACTGCTTGTTCCTCGGGGTGTCCCGTGCCCTGCTTTGAGGATGCTGAGCTGTCCCAGCAGACCCAGACCCTTTATTTATTGCCTACCCAAAATTAGTAAGGCTTTACTACAGATGCAAGGCTGCCTTCAGAGTGTGGAGGTTCTCACTGGCTTTTCTTTCTTTAATTAAAGGATGCTGGAGCCCAGGAGGGGCTGGACACTCCCTGAAGCCCCTCTTCCCCCCCAGCCTCCATTTCTGTTTTACTTGTGGGGTCCCCAAGAAGCCCCAGACGCTTCAAATGCCTCTGAAATGGTGCAAAAACCATTCAGTGTTTACTAAAACCTCCCAGCTCTTTTTGTCTCATCCTTTCCCTGAGCGACTTAAGCATCTCTGACAAGAATTCCTTCAAGCCTCTCCTCGATCAGGGGCTTAATCCAGGAGCAAGAGATGAAGAAGAGATTTGGGTCAAGGCCTGCAAGAATTACACTCATTCCATCAGAGCCCCAGGAGGAGGGCACGGAGGCTCTCTGGGGGTTAAAGTATCACTTTCATAAATTCCACACAATAATTCCATCACATAAACCTGAGCCTCAAAGCCTCACTCAGCTTAATTGAGCCAACCCAAACAAGAACCCTGCTCCAGTCATCTTTTCCATTTCCACAGGCGAGCCCGGAGTAGGGAAAGAAGCCCCATTCCCTGCATAAATCATTGGCTGGGAAATATTCCCTGCCTTTCCCGCTGGCCCCTTTCCAGGGATTCGATTTCATCGGCGCTGACGTCAGACGGAGCCTTCGCTGTCCTGCAGCGGGAGCTGCCCCGGCTCCCCTCAGCTGGGAAGAGCAGCAGGAAGCTCCTTCCCACCCTTGGACATCGATTTGGAGCCTGGGGGGCAGTGGGAGGGGTCAGGGCACCCCACACAGCCCTGCTTGCCCTGGGGGTTCCAGGGAATGAAACCCAGTTTGGATTTGGGACTCTACCAGCCCTACCCACAGAGGCTTTCCCTGGCTTCCAGGAGAATCACAGGGTGTAGGATCCTGGAATGGTTTGGGTGGGAAGGGACCTTAAAGCTCATCCCATGGGCAGGGACACCTTCCTCTATCCCAGGGTGCTCCAAGCGCCGGGCTTGGACACTTCCAGGGATCCAGGGGCAGCCACAGCTTCCCTGAACACGCTGAGCCCATCCATCCAGTTCCCACAGATGGGAGCACCCGGCGGTGCCAGCCCCAGTTATCCAGCAGCCAAAGCACCCCAGGAAATACCCAGGCACGGCTGGGAGCTCAGGACTCAATCTGTGGCTCCAGAAGCCCGGGCTGGTGGGACCTGGGAAAACCCTCGGCAGCCACTGCCACCTGAGGGCTCCCTCTGGGGCTTCCAGCGAGGCTTTTGCCCCTCCAGCCGCAGGAACGGGTCCGTGTCTCGGGATGGAAGCGCAGAACGGATCCAGCAGAGGGGGGTCCCCGTGCCCCAGCACAGCCCTGGTTTCTCTCCGTGCCCCAGCACAGCCCTGGTTTCTCTCCATGCCCCAGCACAGCCCTGGTTTCTCTCCGTGCCCCAGCACAGCCCTGGTTTCTCTCCGTGCCTCAGCACAGCCCTGGTTTCCCTCCGTGCCCCAGCACAGCCCTGGTTTCTCTCCGTGCCCCAGCACTACCCCAGGCCAGGGGCAGATCCTGAGAGCCAGCCAGCCAAAGGGCAGCCCCACCTCGGAGCTCTGTGGGCAGAGTCTGAGCCGCTGGAATTCCATTTATCCTTCCCTCCAGCTGTCCAACCTCTGCAGCCCCCCCGGCACCCAGGGCCGGCTCCCTGGCAGAGGGAGGTGAAACCCTGACCCGCCCTGGGGCCTCCTCCTTGCAGCTGGATTTTGGGCTGTTTTCTTTCTGTGCTTTTATCAGAGCTCTGCGAGGGCTCTCGTGCTGTTTACTGTCACCAGCAGAAGCAGGAAAAGTCAAGGAAGCAATTTTCACCTCCTAATAAGTTCTCCGCGCCGTGGACACGGGCCTTGAGTATTTCTTGACAACCAGGGGCCAAATTATTGGCTGACACAGGGTCAGAAACCTCCCCAGGCTTCAGGGGAGCTGCAGCAATTCACACAGGCTGAAAACGTGTCAGGAAATCTTTGCAGCCAATTTGGGAAAAGCAGAGGTTTGAGCAAGTGAGAGACAGCAGATGCTGCAAACCCAAATTGTCACTGGCCTTTAGCAGCTTTGGTCACCGACTCTGCTGGCAGAAACCAGCTGGGATTGAGGGAAACAGCTCAGAGATTGAGTCCAACCATCCCCAGCACTGCCAAGGCCATCCCGACCATGTCCCCAAGTGCCACATCCCCCTGGCTGGCTTTTAAATCCCTCCAGGGATGGGGACTCACCTGGGCAGCTGTGCCAGGGCTGGGCAGCCCCTTCCAGGAGGGAATTGTTCCCAACATCCACCCTGAGCCTCCCCTGGCCCAGCCTGAGGCCGTTCCCTCTCCTCCTGTCCCTGTTCCCTGGGAGCAGAGCCCGACCCCCCCGGCTGCCCCCTCCTGTCAGGGACTTGTGCAGAGCCACAGGGGCCCCCCTGAGCCTCCTTTGCTCCAGGCTGAGCCCCTTTCCCAGCTCCCTCAGCCGCTCCTGGGGCTCCAGCCCCTTCCCAGCTCCCTCAGCTTCCTCAGGACAAACCATTCCCTCTTCCCAATCTCATAAATAAACCAAACCAGACAAAGCCACACTTTGGCTCTAAAACCTCTAAACAACCCCTGAGCAGAGGATTTGGGGATGTGGCACAGAGGCTCTGATCAACACACAAAATCTCCAAGCGTTTTGCGTCGGCAGCAGGGGCTGGAAGAAGAGGATGAAGCAGCACAAGCTGCTGGCACTTCCAGAAGTGCCGGGGTCACCGGGAGCTCCGAGGGCTCCTCATCTCTCCCAAGGATGGGAACACCCAGCTCCCCTCGCCGGTGCCACCGCTCCCGGCTGTGCAACTTCGGGGTTTTACAGCACCAGCAAAGAAAACGATGCCCAAGCGGCAGCTGTGCGCTGAACTCATGGAGCTGGAGCTTCCCAGAGCCAGGAAGGCTGGGAAAGGCCTTTGAGATCATCAGTTCCAACCATCAGCCGCCCTCCAGCCCCACCACCCACCCTCGGGGCTGCGGGGGCAAACCTGTTGTGGTTCCCACCTTGCCAGGGGCTGCCACTGCGGCCCCCCGGCCCCACAGGCAGCACAGCCCGGCCCAGGCTGGGGCGGGAGGGTGGAAAAGCGGGAATGAGGCAGCTCCGGTGCCTGTGCGCCCGTCAGGGCGGGAGTCAGCCGGCGTTTTCCCAGCAGCAGGACAAAAACCTTCTGCCCCGAGGAGCCGCCACGCGTGCGCTGCGGTGCCGGGGGACAAACGTGGCCCCGCAGAGCCCGCTCTGCGCTCAGAACACATCAGGAAGCAGCTCCAGACGCCAGAATCCCGAGGTTCTGCTGCCAGTTGTTATTAGAAAGAACTCAAAGCACTTCAAAACTTGCAGGGAGCTCCTGAGAGCCGTGACTTACCAGCAGCCGTGTGTCGGGGAGGTGGGAGACGGCTCCAGTCCCGGATGGATGGATGGATGGATGGATGGATGGATGGATGGATGGACGGATGGATGGAGACCCTCAGCATCCAGCCCAGAGAAGCTCCGTGTCCATCAGCCGCAGGCTCAGCCCTTCCACTGGATGCCTTAAATTCATTACCCAAGTGGAGCCTTCTCCTCGCAACCCATGGGCTCCAATTCCAGCTTTCCAAGGAAACACAACCTTCCTTCACTCCATTTTTCTCAGGAATGATCACAAACTCCGCTATTCCCCAGCCCAGGAGAAGGGGCACAAGTCAGGCTCGGAAACATCGATGTTCAGGAGCAGGAGCTGCCAGGTTAATCCCACGGAAATACAGTAAAATCCCCACCTATTTATTGTGTCTGCTGGGGAAATGTGATCCCTGGGGGAGGGTGGGTCCAGGCTGGGCAGGGGGTGGGGGCAGAGCTTCGTACCAGACACAACAACCTCGAAACCATCAAAACAACCCCGGCCACGAGTCAGGAGTTCAGCCGGCCCTGGGGAGGGAAATTAAGCCTGGCCTGCAGTCCCCGGGGCTTTGGCCTCAGCCTAATTCCTTAATCTGCTTTGCTGAGGGCCAGCTCCTAATTTTTAATGATGTCTCCATTTTTCTGCCCTGATTTCCTCCCGGCTGTGAGTGTCTGGGTGGCCTCAGCAGGGGTGGGGCTCCGGGGGTCAGCTCCACTCCCAGGACCGCTGGGATGTTGGGAAAAGCTCCTCCTTCGGCTCTTGCCCTCTGCCTCAGCCTGCAGCCTTCTCCCTGGATGTGGGAATAGCTCCTCGCACAAAAATCGGGTCTCTCCAAGGTGTCCACAGCACCTCGACCCCCTCGGCTCGACGTCCTCAGCATTCCTGATCCCTCCAATCTTTGGAATCTGCAAAGAGATAAAACAACCTCAGCATCAAACTGGCCCCAGTTTGTTCCCATCGCTGGCGTCTCCAAGAGCAGAACCACAAATCCCAATAAACAAAGGAAGAAACTCTCCAGGCGGAGGGAATGAGGTTTCCCTGGAGCCACCCTCAGGTCCCCAGCCTCCCTCAGCACCAAACTTCGTCCCCAGTTCATGCTCATTAACTCTGCCGGCTCCTTCCTGCTGCACACAGTTCCTTGTTTGGGTTTCATTCTCCAGGCCCAACGTGGGGACTGTTTTAGCATCCAGAATTTATGGCATCTTTCCATCCCTCCGAGAGCAAATGAAGAATTTGATGACAAATTCACCAATTAAGTGGGAGCAACTCAATTGACTCCGGTGGAGTTCCACTGCCTCATTCCTGCTAATTCCATTAGGCAGCCTTTGGATGACATTTATATAGACAGACTTTGGCCTGTCTCCCTTGATCGGGATATGGAAGCATCCCAAGAAACCTCTGGAGGTGGGAAACACTCCTGGCTTTCTCTCCTGAGCAAATTTAGCACCTTCTAAAGGCCACTGGCAGGTTTACTCCTTATTTTTAACACATTTTTGAGCAGTAGAAAACACAAACTTTGAGCTAACAATATTTTCCTTAAAAAAAAAAAAAAAGAAAAATAAGAAGAAGGGAATATTACTCCCTAAAACTCTTGCATTTTAAAGGAGATCTTCCAAGCTACAAGGCTGTGACAGTGGAAATTCTAAGTTATTTTCACGTTCAAACGAATTATTCTGCTCTCCCAGGGAAGCTCTGCTTGGGCACTCAGTCCTGCTGCCCCTTCCGCCGCAGCTGCTTTTTCCTGGCAGACTCCAAAGCAGAATAAATTGGGTTTTTTTACTAATTTGCAATAAGACTTCATAACTTCATTAAGCAGAAACCAAGTCCTGTGGGTTTCACTTGAAATCGATTGGAACGGACGAGGCTGCGGCAAAAACCTTTATAGATCCATCCTGGAAAGGACCGTATTCCTAAAAATTATATTGGGATCTCTCCGAGGTCAGGGATGACCCAAGCTGAACACCTCATCCTGCTGCCCCGTGCTCTCCCACGGGAAAAACCAGCAGCATCCCGAAAACTTGAAATCCCTGTTGGAAGCTGAGCATCCCGTGGACAAGGCACAGCCTGGATCCAGGTCCAGCCTGAAGCCACGTGATGGACAGGGAATGTTCAGGGTGAGTTCGGGGTGTTTGCACCCCTGAGATCAGGAACCAAGGAGCAAATCCACAAGAAGCCAGGACTGTGAGCCAGCTGCTCCGGAGATGCAGGCACTCCGAGAAATACTACAGGAATCTTACAGGAATTATGGCTCCAGGGACACAATCCTCCTCCCTTCCCCCCTAACCTCAGCACACCCCATTTCCCAGCTGAGCAGCAGCAGCTCCTGTGAGCTCCAACTCCATCCTACCCTTCCCCGGCTCCTGCTCCCAACATTCCATCACCTTCACCCGCTTGGGCAGCGAAGCTTCTCGGGGCTTTCCCTCCCGGTCCAATAAAAGTCTCCCTGGAATGAGTGGCTGAGCAGAGCTGGGGACGCTCCAGCCCGGGAGCTGGAGTGTGACCGGGGTGTTCCCTTCCCCGCCGGCCCTGCCCGCGGGAATTCCTCGCTCTGGGGCTGGATTTTCTCCCTAAAATGGGACGAGTGGAGCGAGCTGAGCAGCAAACGCCCCCCAGAGCTCTCCGTCCACACGTGCTGGGCAAAGCAAAGCTGCGCATTTACCAATTCAAACCGGCAGAAATAAAATTAATCACGCAAAAATCAGATCACAGAAGGAAAATTCCGCTTTTCTGGCTGTACCCGGACCGCACAATTAAGGATTTCCAGTGTGGATGGATCAATTTTATTGTTTTTCTTTCCAGCTTGGGATGGCGGAGAGCGGGATCTGAGGTTGGCACAGACAGCCCCGGCTCTGCAGGCAGAGGCAGAAATTCAGGATCCAGGAGAGCCCCCAAACGTACCAGTATTCCCATGAAACCCCTGCTGGGCAGCCTCAGACGCTGAGATCCAGGGCTGCAATTCCCAGCCCCGGGAATCAGAGCGAGGGAAGGTCCCATGGCCCGGCTGCAGAGCCTGGGAGCTGCTCCGGGAGCGCTCCGACCTCGTCCAAGCTGAGCTCCAGCTTGGATGCAGGGCAGGCCCGGCACCTGGGCACTGACTCCAGCCTGGTATCCCTGGAGTGAGAGCTCCCAGGGAAGCAGTTCCAGTGTTATTAATAACTTCTGGAGCGCGTGGAAGCGGGAGCCGCGGAGACGTGCTGTTTCCACAGAAACTGGAGCCGCTGGAGGTGGGATTCTCCCGGCGCAGGCACGACCTCGGGGCTGCTGCCGTACCCGGAGCAGCCTCCCCTCACCCCCGATACCCACGAACACCAACAAAACCTCCTCAGCCCGGCCAGGGAGGTGGAAGGGGCAGAATCCAACGTTTCCTACGCTGGGGGAAAAAAGCCTGGGATGTTCTTCCTGCGTGGAAGATTCGGCGCGGGGACCGCGGCTCCCAGCAGCTCTGGGCTAGCGCGGGCTGCCACCTGTGCCGGCAGCTGTGCCGGCAGCTCCGTTCTAACTCCGTTTTAACTCCAGCCCTTCGGGCCTCCGTGACTATTCCCACCCATCCCAGTCCCGGGAAGCCGAGCAGCAGCAGCAGCTCCCGGGCTGGGACTGGGCAGACCAAGATCTGCAGCTCCAAGGACATTCCCAGCTGCTTTCCCTCCTGCCACCCTCCCCTCGAGCCACGCGGGAGCTGCAGCATCCCGGGATGCTGGAGAATCTGGGGAATCCACATGGGTCAGCAGGAAGGAGCTCTTTTCCCTGGAAAAACAGGCTGCTGTGGCCACCAGGGGCGAGGGGATGGATCCCACAGGAGCCTGGCACTGCCAGACTGGGAATGAGGCAGGGAAGACATGGAGTGAAACCATTCCAGAGTGAGCCCTTGGGCATCAATCCATTCAGGAAAGGCACTTGTGGAGCCACCTGGAATATCAAAATCCAGTCAATTGTTGGCAATAGTGCTGGTCACTTCCACCAGGAATTCAATTCAGCACCGAGCAGAGACAATCCCATTTTCCATGCTCCGCTCTGGCCACGTTTGGCCCCGTGTTTGGGCTTGGAATGGTTTTCATTCCTCTTATTCCAAACTGTGAAAGGAAAGAGGGACAGAGGTGAGGGGGAGGCTCTCCCCAAAGTCTGCCAGGGGTGGGAACACGGCACAGGGAGAGGCCAGAGCAGGACCAGGCTCTGCCCCAACAGCACCACTCTGCACGTGTTTCCTGAGGGAAGATCATCCAATATCCATTCCCATCCTCGGGTCTCCCACACTCCTGGAATATTAAGTTTCACTAAGAAATTTGGAAGCTACAAGTCCCTGGTTTGTAACCTCCAGCACAAAGGGCTGATCACGTTTTAATTCCACGCCAGAAGACCACAAAAGGATAATTTTAAACAAACCTTGGCACAAGGGTCAAGGTCCTCAAGGGCTTGTTGGAATCCTGCAGGACCTGGGAAGCGATGGCTCCCAGGGGAAGAGGCTGATGAATTCCCAGTTACTCCTGGAACAGTGTGAAGGTGTCAGCCCTCCTGCTGGGTGAACCAGGACTGGGACCAGCCTGGAATCTCCCATTGTCCTGCTTTGCTTCACACAAATTGATCCCATCGTGCAGAGAGGTGAGAGGAGGCAAAGCAGCTCAGGAATAACAGAAGATGTGGATCTACAGCCAATAAATCCCAATTTTAAATTCAATTTCACTTTTAAACCAGACTCCAGCCATGGCTTTAGCCGGGAAGGGAGAGGGCAAACAGACCCGGCCCAATGGATCCTCGCTGTTCCCACATGGAATAACCCAGCCCGGCCTGACTCTCCCACATCTCCCCCAGGCTCCACGGCCAGGCCCTCCCCAGCCCCGTGGAACCAGTGATTCCTTCAGCACGACTGTGACTGCTGGAGCAGATTCCAGGCAGGATTTATTGAAGGGGAAGGGCTCCTGCGCTGAGGTGGAACGCGGAGCGGCGCAGCTCCGGCCGGAGCCCGGAGGGACAGAGCTTGCTTGGCAGAACATCTGTTCCTCTGCATTCCTTATATCCGGGAATTAACAGAGTCAGGTTCGGTTAGGAGGAATAATCAGGAATCCTGGCGCTGTGTCCTGAGGATTTGGCTGTGGAACAGCTTTTCCCATTAAAATGGGATCGCTGCGGGCAGGAATCTGCTCCAGCAAAACTGCCCCAGCTCTGGGTACTGCTGGGGAAAATACCTGGGGGGAGAAAACGGGGATAAATCCATTTTGGTGCCTGGGAGGACTCCAAGAAGGTTTTGCATCCCGAGTTCCTGATGGAAAAGATTGGGTCTATGGAAGACATCCCTGCCCATGGAACAAGAAGGGCTTTAGGGTCCTTCCCAACCCAGGCCAGTCTGGGATTCTGGGATTCTCCAAAACCTGACCTCGCTGCTGCCACTGCTCCTGCTGAGCAGCCCCTCACCCAGCAGCTTCTCCATCTTTTATGTCCAATCCAGCTGGAAATCCTCGTCAGCTCTCCCGAGCCAGATGTAAAGGATGTTTGTCACACAGCAGATTTCTCCCTCGGGATGCTGGCCAGAACCTCCAGATTTTTATGAGTCGATATTGCTGGGACATTGGGATAAATTTCTTCCCTGAGTGATTCAGCCCTGGAAGGGGCTGCTCAGGTGGAGTCACCATCCCTCGGGGTGTGCAAAGAACAATGGGATGTGGCACTTTGGGATATGGTTCAGTGTTCATGGGGGGGTTGGTTGAAGGTTGCACTTGATTGTCTTGGAGAAATTTTCCAACCTTAATGATTCCAGCACTCCTGGGAAGGGCTTGAATCCTAATTTACTGTAAATTCTCCAAGTGGCTGAAAGGGGGAGGAATCCTGTGGGCAGGGCAGGGATGGAGGGAAGAGTTTTGCATTCCAGGCTGACTCCAAGCAGGATCAGATCCCACCCCTCTCCCTGTGTGTCACACAGGGATGGATGTGAGCTCCTGGCTGATCCAGGCCTCTCCCCACATGGATATTTCTGTTCCCAACCTGTTCTCACTCATATTTGCAGTGCCACTGACCACACCAACGCAGTGTTTAGGCCTGGACTGAGCTGGGCTGGACCCCGTGTCCGGGTTGGCTGGAGCACGCCCAGTCCTGGACTGCTGTCCCAGCAAACCACTGGAGATGGGAAGGGAAGAGCCAGCGCAGAAGCATCCCTTGGCTCTGGGGAGCATTCCCAGGAGGATTTGCCAGCCCAGGCCTCTGCCGGGATGGGCGAATTCCAGCGGAACGTTCCTTGCAGCAGGATGGATGTCACGGCACAAAATCGGCCCCGGTTATGCTAATTAAACTGAAGAGTTCATTAGGTAAATGCTAATTGCACTGACATGCTCTGCAGGAATGATGAGCCACAAAACCTGATTCCAGGAAAATCACGGATCCCTGTTCCCGATGACCTTCAGGCAGCTGTGTCAGGATTAATGTGAGGAGCAGCATTTCCGAAAGCCGAGCTTTCCAGAGCTCATTAACACCTCCCAGCTTTCTTCCCCAGTTGGGATGTTTTATTTCCATAGAGCCATGGAATCATCTGGGTTGGCAAAGATCTTCACCACCACCGACTCCAACCCTCGATGACCACCTGGAGGGGCTGGCAGTGCTGTGGGAATGGCTGCATGGCCTTCGAGGGCTTTTCCAAACTAATGATTCCGTGACTTTGTGTTTTTCCCAGGAGCGAGCACATTTTTATCCCCACAGCTGCGGTGAAGATGTTTATTTGTGCTGCCGTGGCACTCCAAGCTCCAGCTCTGGACTGGGATCCAATTATGTCGAGTGTTCCCGGATTTACCGAGGGATTGTGGAGCGGGGGGAGCGGCGGCTGCAGGACGAGCTCCTCACGGGAGAGCAGCTTCTTGGGGGACTCCTGCTGGATTGACCTGGGCATGGGAAGGATTGCAGTTCCTCCTGCCACTCAGCCAGGAGCCTCACTCCCAAATCCTCTGGGAATCAGCCTGCGAAGCTCCTGGGTGCTGGTTCTCCTCAGCAGAGGGGATGGATCCAGCAGCTTTTCTCCTCTCCTTCCCGCAGTCCCGGAGGAGCTGGGGATGGAGGCCCAGCAGCCAGAGAGGTCTGTGAATATTTCATGAGAACGACTCCCGAGGGGGTGTTCCAGGAGAGCGCATTTTCAAATCGTGGAGGAAGATCTCCAGAATAATTGAGGAAAACCTTAAACATGCAGCTTGTTTCTAAACTGGGTTTGTTTGCTTTTGTTAACGAGAAAAGCTGAGCTCCGTGAGCCCCTCCTGGCACTGCCTGGCCCAGCAAGCACCAGCAGCTCCTAAAGGCCAGGCTTAAAAAATCCACTGAGGCCAGGCTTAAGAAATCCATTGGCCAGGCCTAAGAGCACCCCCAGGTGTCCCAGCCTGGCTCCAGAGCAGATCAGGGGCTCCAGCCCTGGAGCAGCTCCGGGGCCTCCTCTGGACTCTTTCCAGCAGCTCCACATCCCTGTGCTCCAGGGCTGGGGCAGCTCTGCAGGTGGGGCCTCACCTGAGACATTTCTCACGGAGCCCCTCTGGTTGCTGCCACACAGGAATGGAAACCGCATCCTCCAAAGCCATCTGGAATTAGCGCGGGGACACGGGAGTGCCGGGATGTGTGGTTCAGCTGGATGCATCCCAGCACGGAGCCAGGCAGCTGGAGGAGCACTGGCAGCAGTGGCCAGGAGCAAAAGACATTCAAAGGCACAAAACCAATTATTAAAATGTAAAGACTTGAGAGAAAAACTGAAATTCTAAAAATAAAAAGAACAAAAAACCTGAGCCAGGAAAAGTTACAATAAAAACAGCTCAGGGGGAAAATGCCTTTGGAACCAAGCTGGGCACATTAAGTCCTTGGAAAACATCAGGAATATTCACCTTGCTCTCAGCAATTATTTGCAAGTTTAGAGCTGAGGTTTCTCACTGAGTCCATCTCTCCTTCAGTGCTTAATGAGATAATTCTAAGCTCTAAAAGCTGCTGGAAAATTGGTATCAGGGACTTTTCTGCTCTTTGGTTCACAAATACTCACAAAGGCGTAAAAGCTGCTGCTATCCCTTGTTTCCCACGGCTGGGCAGCCAGGGTTAATGGATTCCCAACCGGAGAGCTCCGTGCTGAAGCGCAGGGCTGGGGTGAGCACGGGGTGGCACCTTTGAGAGCTCCACCAGAAGCGAAGCGCCGGGAATAAGCCCATCCTGTTATTTGAACCTCTCCGGTGGGAGACGCCGTTTCCTGCCACCACACTTTGCAAAATCATCAATGGGAAGGCTGTGTCCAGGAGGACTTGGATTCCCTGGAAAGAAATGGCTGCTTTTCCAAGCTCTCTGGGACGTGTGGGGTGGAGACGCTGCCGATGGTGGCAAAGCCCTCGCGGGGAGCTGACAAGGAAATGCAAATCCTTGCACAGGGGAGGGCTGGATGCAGATAAAAGAATAAATAAGAGGAATTTTCTGATCCAGGCTGGGGTTATCTGGGGTCATGGGGACAGGAGCAGCTCCCTGGGTCCCAAATCCAGGGATGAGCTCCAGAATCCAAGGAGGTGGGGGACAGGGGTGGTTTGGTTGGTGGGACACCTCACCAGGGACTCAACTCCCAGCTGGGGCAAGGTGTGGGTCCATCTCCACATCTGGGACATCTCAGGAGCAATTTCTTCATGGAAAGGGTGGTCAGGCATTGGAAAGGGAGGAGGGGGAGTCCTCATCCCGGAGGTGTCCCAGGAAGGGCTGGATGTGGCACTCAGGGCTCTGGGCTGGGGACAGGGTGGGCATCGGGCACAGCTTGGGCTTGGTGATCCTGGAGGGCTTTTCCAGCCTCAGTGATCCTGGGAGTCTGTGACTGGGGTGTTGCACAGATGTCCCCATCCATGCCCTCGCTTTCCCTGCCATCAGCTACGGATTTTGCTGTGAATCCACGACTTTTCCTTGATAAAACAACTGGAGCTCGCAGCCAGCCCCTGATCCCTGGGGAAGGGAGCCTCAGCCAGGGACAGGGACCCCTCCGCCTGCCCCTCTGCTCCCAGGGAGCGTGCAGGGAGAAGGGAACACCAGGAAAACTCCCCTGGGCACAGCACTTGTCCATTCCTGCATTAAAATCATCCAGACTGGTACAAGGGATCTCTGCAGCAGGCACAGAAAACTTTGGATTTAGCTTCAATTCGTCCCCTCACTGCAGCTGAACTCCAGTACTTTATTCCAGCAGAAAGGGCAGCGGACAAAAATCCCTCCTGGGCAGTTCAGACACAAACCCAGCGTGCTGGAGGTGCTTCTCCCCTTGCCACGCTCCTGCAGAGCCGGCTCTTCCCGGGAAGCCCGGGAAGCGATGGCTGGGGCTGCTCCGGGCACTTGGGGCTGTTCTTATCCCAGGGAAGGAACGACACTGTCACAGCGTGGAGCAGGGAATAAAGGAGCTACAGACGGAGCCGGGGATGACTTCACTGGCATTTCGCCTCACAAGTTCATATTCGTGTCGCAAAAATATTTATTTGCCTTCTCGGCCTATTGATCCGAAAGAATCAAATCGATAGCAAAAAGAATGAAATCCAATTAAACTTAATCAACTCTCTGGGATCTGGGAAAGTGGCATTTCAGGGAGGAGGGGTGAAATCCATAGTTATTGGATTCTGAAGGCTTGAAGTTTGCAAATGTGGACACGTGGAGGTGTTTCTGCTGATTTCCCTGGAGAAGCAGCGTCAGGCAAGGTGAGGGTTGGGGACCACTGGGATCACCGGATCCATTCCCCTGCTTTCCACCAGGACACCCTGGCGGCTGCAGCATTCCAGGTGTACATCCCAGGGCGATGTTCCATGGAACCACAGCATCGTAAAGGCCAGAAAAGAGCTCCAAGACCATCAGCTCCAACTGGATTTGTTGATGTGTGTGACAAAACCCAGAGCAGACTCCCCTTGGTGTTCCCAAGAGCTGTCCCCTGCACACTCAGCAGATCCCAAGCATCAGCCCTGGCTGTGGAGCAGAGCTGGAGAGGAAATTCCTGCTGGAGACGGAATGAGAGCTGGGTTATTTAACGCTGATGATGATGGGATGGGGTTGCTCAGTTGATTTGAGCCATGGACAATGCACCAGGCCTGCAATCCTTCATCCCCTGGCAGCTCTCAAGTCCTGTTAAAGTCACTGAAAGGGGTTTTAAACTCTACCTGATGAGGTCAAATTGAGCTCCTGAACTCTTCACTGCTGGTTTAGGTCATGTTCTTGCCAGAATTCCCATCTCCAGTTTCTGTAGTGAAATTGGACAGCTCCTGAGCATGAGGTGCAGGGTGGAAGAAGGGACACGAGGAGAGGGCTTGGAGAGAATCTGTGGTGTGGGAATTGGCAGCACCAGAGCACTACAGACCATCAGGAATACAATCAAATTTAGTTGGAAAAGCCCTCCAAGATCACTGAGTCCAACCTGTGACCATCTCAGTCACTGGAGTTATGAGTCTGATGTGAGCAATTAATAGGAAAGTGATTAATGGAAAAGCGATTCTCATGGCAAACAGCAGAAGGAGAGGCCCCAGCTGGATGCAACAGGAGGAGCATCTCTGAGACACTGAGACAAGGACAGGCAGGAAGAGAGGTTTAGTAACTCCCAATTAGCAAAGTTTTCAGGAAAACACCACAAAAAGCAGGGAGACTCAACAGCAGAGTCTTCCTCAGTGAGATGAGTTCGGGATGCACTTCCCAGGAGCCCCCCACTCCCAACCCGCTCCCCGCTTCCTTTCCCAGAGGCACAGACCAGGGTTGGAAAAATGAGTTACAGGAACCTGAAGCCAAAAGTTGAAATGAACCCCAGCCAAACCCTGGGGATGATAAAAGATCCTCCTTCAACTTTCCCTCCCTCTCCACATGTCCCACGTGCCCTCTCCTGCTGGTGACAGCTCAGCTCAGAGCAGCCACTTCTGGAGGAGCAAAAATAGGCCACGCTTAGTTAAGAGCAATTTAAACATGACCTTGCTCCTGGTGCAAATGAAATTAAATCCTTTCAGAAATCTGTTAACTGCTGGTGAGCGACTCTGGGGAAGAGCTGACATCTCCCAGCGTAACCTATTTTAGAGTCTAGACATGCCAGATGTGTCCTGCCTCTGGTTCCTTGAGTTATTTCCTGCTATTCAGGGATGTATTACAGCAGCTGTGACAAGCTACAATGGATGAGATCAGTGAAATTCCGGGACTCTCCACATGATTTATGGATATTAGCAAGGCTCTCTTAAGTGATTTACTCTCATCCAACCTGCTGCTCAGAGCTGAGCCCTGCAGCCCCAGCGAGCTGTTTTCCAGGGAAAAGGCTGCTCCCTCCATCCCCACAGCACGGAACTGCAGAATATCCCGAGTGGGAAGGGGTCCACAAGCACCACCAGAGTCCAACTCCAGCAGCCCCAGCACGAAAGGAATAAACCCAAAAGCAAAAGTCTGGGTACACAAGACCCCTGAACGTCTTTGTGCAGAAACGTGAGTGAGAAAGAGAAGAGGACAATGTGCCACCATCATCCAACAGAGGCAGTTTTGAGTATTCCAAGTGGTTTTCCCAAAGAACTACAATTACAGACTACAGCTGCCTTTAAAATGCACTGAATTTGATAAAGTCCTGGCTCAAAGATGTTTAATTGTCAAGATGGGTAGGAAAAGCTTCGCATTTTTTGGGACTTTTGGTTTTCAGCTGCTCCTGGTGCTCCACCCCCTTCCCCAGCTCTGTTCCCTTCCCTGGAGATGCTCAGTGACTCCCTTGGAGTGCTGATTCCAGAACTGGACACAGGGCTGGAGGTGCCCCAGCAGTTCCAGCACCGGGGCTGGGATGATCCCGGTGCCCTTGGCCCTCTCGGCCACCTGGACACGCTGCCACCCCTCCTCCTCAGGCACCCCTCCCTCTGGTACCGACAGGAGCTTCTATTTCCTTGGCCGTTGCTGTAATTAGGAATTACATCCTTGGCCGCTCTTCCAGCTCTCCGTTAGCAGAGGGATCCGTGTGGTGCAGGAGAGGGAGCACCGAGGGGGGAGGGAGCCACAGAGGGGACACACAAACCCCCCTGTCCCTGCCTGCAGAGGGGACACAAACCCCCCTGTCCCTGCACACACAACCCTCCTCCGTCCCCGCCTCGCTTCCTTCACGCCTCACGGGTTCTCCAATACCCACCAATAAATTATTGCTAATGAGAAATTATTTAATAGACTGAGCAGAATTTATCAGCACGAGCCGCTGCGGATAAAACCAGCACGGAGGCTGCGTCCCAGGAAATCCCAGCCCAGGGCCCTTCACACCCACAGCACCCTCCAAATTTGGGACAAACATCTGGGCTCAGGAAGGGCTGCAAGAACCTGCTCATAATTCAGGCGCTCCAGCCCAAAGTCTGGACTTGGGTGTAGTTCCACCTGTTTAATATAAGTATTCTGTATAAAATTAATCACAAGTGAAGGTCTCCCCTCAGGGACAGGGGATGGGCTCAGACTCCAATTAGGACCTGAACATATTCAGAAGAAAAAAAATATTCTGCCTTCATTTGCTTCAAAGATTTGTGAGGAAAACAGGAGATGTGTTACATGATTATTCCCTTTAAAAGTCCTTTTCCAGCCAAAACATCAAAAATGGATTTAAAAGGTGTTTCTCTTGTTCAAAGGCAAGAAGGACAAACCTGAGCCAGCCTGGTACAGAGAGAAAAAGACATTTCCATGTTCCTAATGCAAGTTTTCTGTTCTTTCCAACTTTTTTACTAAAACAGGTCAAAATTCTAATGGAGAGCTATTTTTTTAAAAGAAAAAGCAAGTTTTTCGCGTCAGTGCTGTTGTGCGAGGTCTGTCCCAAAGCCTGGCCTCGCCCAGGGAGCTCAGTGCCTGTTCCCGGTGTGCCCGAGACCCCGAGCAGCCCCGCGGAGCCTCACAGAGCTGGGAGCGCCGGGAATAATGGAGCCCAGGAGCGCAGGGCAGAGCGGAGCAGGCAGCAGACCCCTCCTGCCCACATAAACTCGTATTTAATTACCCACGGGCCGAAGCAGGAGCGGGGCAGGCCCAGCTCAAGGCCGGGGAGCTCATTTTCCTCTTTCCCTGATTACGGATAAATCCCCTTTTAAAGGACTGACGGATCTGGTCGCGCTCCGAGTTTTTAATCATCCTTTTAATCTCCGCGAGTACCTCGGGGCCTCTTTGGCGCGGGGCTGGCCATGGACGAGGAGGCCACGGAAGCCCCGGCTTAAGGCACAAAGGAGACGCAGCCCCCTGAGAATCCGGGTCCTCCCTAGCCAGCAGGTTGGCATCGGGATAAAGGCCAGAGCCCCTGGACACAAACACACTCCGCTTCTCCACTGGATCACTGGATTTCCACTGCGGAGCTCCAAGGACGCACCTCCCCACCCCGCTGTGCCAGCCCAGGGGTGAGGGCCGGCAGAACGAGGGGCTGGGGGAATTCCTGCCCTAAGCAGTGCTCCAGGGCGTACAAGGCTCCCACATCCACTGCCCGGGAATTTGGGAGCCCAGGAAAAGGTTAAACCCAGCTGGGCAGCATTCCCAGCTCCATCTGCTCTGCAGCAGGCCAGCACCATCCTTAGGACAAGGTGAGGGGGAAAGGGGACAAGAAAAGAGCAGCAGAGTGCAAATAAAAACATTCCCTACCCCCCACAAAAAAAACCTTTGTAGAGCCAAGACTGGGATGTTTCTGTTTGGTTTCTCCAGCGACAAGAGCACCCACGGCAAGGGATGGCTTTTGGCAGGGAAGATTCCAAAAGGGAAGGGTCAGATCCACACGTTCTTCCTGCTGGGTGTCCATGGGGAGCCTCCTAAGGACAATCCAAGCAGGAGAGGGCCCAGAGCCGATGCCAAGCTGCAAAACCAGGAGCTGGAAGGGAGAGACCTCAACCCAATGGGACAAGAACTTGTCCCACTGCTGTCCCTGGCAGTGGCGCTTGGCCACACATGGCCCAGCTGCTGCAAGGGAAATGGTGCAGGGGCTGCTCAGGTGAGGAAATGTCCCCAGAATTTCCCAAATTCACCAGCAAAACCCATACGAGGAGTTCCACATGGGCTGCGATTCCCAGTGCTGTCCATGATCCAACAGCGAGCTCTCCTCGCTGTTCCTCCAGCATTAATTTTGCAGGACTACACAGATCCGGGAAAATATTTCCTGTCACGCTGTCAGATCCTCTCTGCTTGGAGTCTCTGAGAATAAAACCCTGTTTGCTCATGAATTTGTGATGGGATGGAATTCCAAACCAGGCCAGCTGGAAGGCTGGAGGATCCTGCCTGACCTGTCCTCCCAAACCAAACCAAACCAATGAACCCCTCTGGGTCACGGTGCTTCTTAATATTCTGGGAAGAGGGGAGAACACAGCTCTGGGCCTGGATGGGGCTGGGAGCCTGAGTGTGGTGTCCCAGGAAAGCCCTGGATGGAGGAGGGAATCTGAGCACGGAGTCAGGAATCCTCATCCTTGCCTTCTGCTGCCCCCCCAGCAGCGCCAGACCTCACACATTCCTCGTACAACACCTCAGCTGGACAGCAGGAACACGTGGAGTTCAGCAAACACAACAGCTCAGGCTGTTCCAAGGGCCACGTTTTCCAAGAGGGCAGAGCCTGATCCTGAATTTGTGCTGGGAATTACCTCCCCTCACAGTCTGAGCAGCAAACAGAGGTGAAGGAATTTGCGCATCCAAGTGACAGCAGCCAAAGGTGCCCTGCATCCCTCAGCACAATCCCTGGAAAGGAAAGGGATGCTTCCTGCATGGACTGCTGTGGGAAAAGCCATGGATAATTCCTGCCAGCCAGCCAGAAGCCCACAGACTTTCATTTTTAAAAATAAACCTGGGAAATGAAAGCCTTTGGTAGAGCTGGAAGGAATCTAAAATCCAGGTGACGCTTCTCTTCGGTCTAAAGCTACAATCAAAACTCTCTCCACCGGGATTAACCCCCAGGCTGGTGTTTCCAGGGATTTCACCATGCAGGCAGCTCCGAGAGCTCAAAGGGAATGATCAAACAGTTTCTGGACCACCTAACCCTAACCATGGAATCCCAGAACCCAGACTGGTTTGGGTTGGAAGGGTGCTTAAAGCTCCTCTTGTTCCACTGTTCCATGGCAGGGACACCTCCCACTGTCCCAGGCTGCTCCCAGCCCCAGTGTCCAGCCTGGCCTTGGGCACTGCCAGGGATCCAGGAGCAGCCACAGCTGCTCTGGGCACCCTGTGCCAGGGCCTGCCCACCCTCCCAGGGAACAATTCCTTCCCAATATCCCATCCAGCCCTGCCCTCTGGCTGTGGGAATCTCTTCCCCATTGTCCTGTCCCTCCATCCTTTGTCCAAAGTTTGGCACCAATCACTACAGAAAGAGCAAAGGAGGCTGTTCAAAAATGAACAAAATCAGAATTTCCTCTGACTCCTGTCCTTGGGATATGGCTGGAGCTCAGCAATCCAACAGATTTCCCTCCAAACAGCCCAAAGCCTCCATGGGGCAGCTGGGACAAGTGGATCTTTGCCCCTTTTTTACTCCCTCCTCATTAAAAGGGGAAGTTTCCCCCATGGCAACACACTGCAGTACAAGTTCATTCAGGTGAACGTTTTCAGGAGGTCTTCAGGAGGAAATCGGGACAATTCCCCACTAAAACCCCAGCTCTGGCTGCTCCCTTGGGCGCACGCGTGCTCCTGCTTCCCAGGAATCCGCGCCGCTTCTTCTCCCAGCGAAAAACCTGCCACTCTTAGCTCCACAGAAACCAATCTGGGTTCAGGCTCTGACCCCGCCGGCTGCGAACAACCCCTCGGGGGCTGTGCTCCAGTGCCTGCGGCTGCTATTCCTGCCGGGGCTGCTATTCCCGAGTGACACCGCTCCTCAGCCAGGAATAGCTGCACCCTGAACTCCCCGCTGGGGCTTTCCTGCATTCCAACAAAACTGTCACCGATGCCGCTCCTGCCGCGGGTGGGGCTGGTGAAGAGGTGGGAGTGTGAAGAGAAATCTTGGGTTTTCATGGCCAGGTTCAGATGCACGGGGAGCTGCCAGAAAAATGGGCTCTGCTCCCAGCTGGCATTGGATGTGGAATCGCCGGATGGATCATCACAGGACCCCGGGATGTCACCTCTGCCACCACTGGCTGCAGCTGGAATTTCGTATTTATGGATCTGAGCTGGAATTGTGGCACCTGGAGCTGGAGGCTCCATCTGCTGTGTCCCCCCAGCCACCGAGGACATCCCACTCCTTCATCCCTCTCCAGCACGGAGGGGCTGGATTGCACAGGGAACTCGGGGGTGTTCCAGCACCTTCAGACGTGGATCTGCTGCTGGTTTGGGACCTGCAGGTCGGGCTCTGAGCCGTGAGGACAGTCCAGGACACCCTCCCAGTGCCTCCCTGTGGATTCACATCCAGCAGCTGTACTTCCCACCACTCCTTCCAGCACCAGCTCATTCCAAGGGCCTTTCCGAGCACAACCCAGATCTCCTGACTCTGCCCTTCCTTAAACCTTTTGGTACATTAATATTCCCCACCATTTTTAAAATACAGCTTAGAAATAGCAGCAATGCCAAAAATCCGGAGGATCTCACAGCAAGGGACAAATTTCTGGACAAAGCTGAGACCTCCCCAAAAATGCCACCCCCCTGGACCCCTTGGCCAGGGCCAGCATCCCTTCCCTCCTTTTCCCGGTATCCCACACACCCCTGTCCTCACGGATGCTGAGGATGAGGTTCACAGCCCTGCCAAACCCTATTCCCATGGGATGCACTCCAATGAAATTATCAAAGAGAATAAAATCCAGACCTTTACAGGCAAAATTCTGAAGTTCTCTGCAGGAGAGTTTTCAAAGTGAAGCCGCTTCCCTTCCAATTCCTTTTGTGTGGAAAATTTTGCAAAGATTTTTTTTTGCCATCCAAACAAAATGTTGTCCCAGATTTTCGACCAGTTTCCTTTTGGGAAGTCCTAGAAGAAAATGGCCATGTTCAAACCAGAGCCCTGGCTGAAGGATGTGGGGTCTCTCCCGGCCAGGATGCTCCAGGAGAACTCCCAAGAGAGCAGATACGGATCCCTCAGTGCTGGATCCAGGGAAGGAACCTCGTTTTCCCTGAGGAACTCCCAGTGTCCCACCTCGGGAAGCACATTCAGGCCCCTCTCTAATATTCCCAAGTGGGGGCACATCTGTGGTACAGCTGGGGCTTTGAAGATCTTGTCCACTCCAGAAGCGTCCCAGCACCACCCTGGGGAATGCCACATCCACTTTTCCCATGGACAACCTGACCAAAGCAGCCCCCGCAGTCGCTGGGCTGAGGCACTGGCACCACGCAGGTTTTATTCCCAGCCCAGCAGCTGGAAAACGGGAAGAATCCTTTAACCTGGAATAAAGGCAGTGCCGCCTGCCAACCCCACAAACCCCAGGGCTGCTGCCAGGCCCTGGGAATGCAGAGGGTCCTCACCAAGCCCAGCACCAGCCTGGCACTGATTATCATGCTCCGGGCTTCAATCACCAGCTTTGCTCACTTGGCTTCCAGAGAAATTGTTGTTTTAGTGGGAACTGGAGGCACTCAGCATGTTCCAAACATAAATCCCACATTGCTCTGCACCAAAGCGGGATGAGCTCCTCCTGTTCTCCGGCGGGTGATAAACATTGCTAATTAAAATAGTTTGTAATTGTCTCGGAAAGGTTAAAAATGCTGGAGCACAAAATTTGGACTTTTCCTGACTGAACTGTACTTCTCTCCCTCAGCTCCCCGGGCCGTCTCCATGGCTACCAGGAGATTGCCGGGCTGCCTGTGCCAGCTAATTGATTTCCAGGAAGGAATGATTAATAAAGAACAACAGAGTCTCCCTCCTTGGCAGGGCACTTCTCCCAGCAGCCTCTTCCCTTTCCGCTGGGAGCGCCTGGGCTCCGGAGGCAGATCCAGGCTGTGCCGTGAATCCCTCCCCAGAAACACCTGGAATCCCCTCACCCTGCAGGGATCAAACGGGTGAGAATCCTTCACTCGGGATGGCCGCTGCACTTGAGAAGGGAATTATGGCCGATATGAAAGAGATTGGATCCGAGCCCCGCGCTCTTCCTGTTAATCCGTCACGCTCGCCTGGCCATGGATTAAACTGCGCTCCTGGAAAGCAGAGCCCCGGTGTCAAAGCAGCCCTGAGAGAAAATGATTGTCCTCTGCTTCCTCCCCGAGCCTGCAGCCAGCCAGGGGTGCAGGGAGAGCTGCACCCTCATCCTGCCACCCCTGAGTCCTGCCGTCCCTGAATCCTGCCCTGGAGAGGGCCATGGATGCCTGGGCATCTCAGGGTTGCCCTTTCCAGCCGGCTCTGCTACGCAGAAACCAAAACCACGTCCAAATCCCAATATTTTGTAGCTCTTTCCCTTAATCCTTCACCAGCATGCTGGACAGCGCTCCCCGTGGCTCCAGGTTTTTATTTATTTTCCTCCTGCAGGCGATGACATTTGATACAAAACCTCAATCTCCATTCCAGCCTCGTCTTAGACAGAAACGCAAAGAAAAATTTGGATGGAAATTCCACTGACGCCTGAGCCCTTCATGCAAGATTTAAACCACTCCTGAACGGCTCCAAGAAGAATTAATTCCCGAATGAATTCCTGGCAGTGGGGCTGCACGTGCTCCATCCCTGCCCAGAGCTCTCCGCGCCTGCCTCGTGCCAGCGCTGCAAACGCGCCCCGCACGAAGCGTAACGGGGACAAATTCCAGGCTTTCTCTGCCAAAAGTGCCTCTGGAGTGACTGCAGGGAATTCTCATCACGCCCCTCCGGGCTCAACAGCCAGATCCACACTCCGTGTCCCAGTGATCCACAGGAACGTCCTGGGGTGAGAGCAGCAGGGCAGTGGGACAGCACAGCCCCCACACCAGCCCCGCTCCCTGCAGGATCCCATGGGAGCATCCCACAGCTTCCACGGGCCCTGCTTTGCTTTTCCTGCTTATTCACATCCTCAGGGATACAAATCCCAGCCTGGGGCTCGGCCGGTTCCAGACCTGCTCCAGGCACAGGTCCAGGCTCAGCCCCTTCCAGAATCCCCCTGGGAGCAGCTGGATCCCATCCCTGTTGGGGTGGGAATGCCGTGACACCCACCTGGCTCAGCCCCTCACAGAATCCCCCTGGGATGCACTGGGAGCAGCTGGATCCCGTCCCTGCTGAGGTGGGAATGCCGTGACACCCACCCACTGAGCCAGGAGCAGCTCAGGAGGGGTTTGGAATGCCCAGGGATACAGAAAATGTCCTGCAGGGATCCCAGCGCTGCCCATCTGCACCATTCCCTCTCCCACCATGCCTGGAGCTGGCAGACCCACAGGCCCATCCCTTTCCAGAGGCACCGGGGAGAACCAGGGCAGCCCCAAAGTGCTGCAGGAGCAGCGGCCCCTGCATGCTGCCCTCTACACATTCCCACCTCAGACTTTACACCCCGGTGTAACCCTGCCTCATCTTCTTTGATTTCAGCGCCAAATCCCCGATTAATCCAGGAATCCTGCAGGGAGCAGCCCCTCCGGAGGCAATCCAGGGCTCCGGGAGCGCACCCAGGTGAGAGCCCCGTGCCGTGACTCCCTAAAACAGCGCCTGGGAAAACAAGGAACGATAAAAAGCAGCTTTTGGGTTCCTTGCCAGGCTCCTTTGGTGTTCCTGGGGAACCGGAGTGGAGATCAATCCGAATAAAAGATGAAGGAGCTGAGCCTGGCTGGGCCGTGCCTCAGCCAGCATGAAAACACAGCATTACTGATGCCCCATCCTCAGCACTCCTGCAGTGATTAAATAATTCGGGGGAGAGATTAAAAATTACTCCAAACGAGCGGGATCTTTAAGCTCTCCCTCCTCCCCTACCTGTGCTGGCTGGGAGGAGTTTTTTCATCATGGATTTTTTTTAAAAGCTGGCAAAACGAAGCGCGGCAGCAGGATAAATGATATTTTTGCAACAGAAACAAAGCACGTTTGGGCTGGTGTGGGCGAAGAGGAGGGGTTGGAACTCCTGGAAATGCGCTGGTTCCTCAAGCAGGGAAGCGCAGCCATGGCATCTCCTGACTCTGCCGTTCCTTAAACCTCGTGGTACATTAGTATTCCCCAGATTTTTTTAAAATACAGCTCAGAAATAGCAGCAATGCCAAAAATCTGGAGGATCTCACAAGGAGGGGCAAATTTCCAGACAAAACTGAGCATTCCTGGATAAAGTGGGTGATTTCCAACAGGCACTGGTGAGAAAGGGCCCATGGGGAGGGATCTGGACTTCCAGGACGTTTGAAAGCTATTAATGAACAATTAATTCATAAAGAACTTCTGGAGTGCTGGATTGTGGCAGAGCATTCCCAGAGCACATCCCGTCCCCGCTGCTCACGCGTTAAATGGATAAATCACTTTTTCCTAAAGAAAACCTTTCAGACCTGCTCCAAAAAATAATTTTTTGCACTGGATAAATAAATATTTACAGCAACTCCTTTTCCACAATATTTTAACGCCCAACTCCACCTGTGAGCTGCAAAAGCAATTCCAAAAGGAATTCCATGTTTGTATGGGGGCAAACCAGCAGCTTCCTGATAAACACGTGGAGCAGCCAGGCTGGGATAAACAGAACACTCAGGTACTGATCCAAACCAAAATATTTTGGGGAATTTAGGAACTGGAAGTCGACACGTTTCCTTCTCACCCACCACAAAAGGGCAATAAAGAGGAAAAATCAGAATGTGTTTGCCACTACACTTCCAGCTGCTCATTTTTCATGGATCACCTTTGCTGTTGGGTTCCCTGGCAAAAAGAAGTCCCCAAAAAGGTGACTCAAAGTTTAGAGCATTGTGCCTGCCACAGAACTTGGACATTTACTCCTTTAAAACCTTTACTGTGGTGTTGATTTCCACATGGTTGGGATAAATCCTGAGTGGACAAAGAGTAAATCAAGGGATAATCTGCATTTTGTCCACAGAAGATCCATGGAAAGGACTCGGGGTGGCTTCTGGAGCAGCAGGAAGTGAGGGAGAAGATTGAAGAAAACTCAATTATCCCCCAAGCATCAATAATTCCTGTTGATCAACCAAACCAGGAGCTGCTCTGAAGCCAGAAATGCCACCTCAATGGCAAACAAACGCTGCACAGGTAAATCTGAACCGATTTCTTTCCAGGGAGAGATCTCCAGCAGTGAAACTCCAGCTGTGGAGCCTTGGCTGGGATTCTGGGAGCTGCGGGGAGGCCAGAGCAGAAACAAAACCTCCTGAGATGCCTCCAGCTGCCCCAACAACCTGAGGCAGAGAGGCAGTGACTGCATGGCTAATTGGGAAAATAAAAGCCTCATTTAAAAATAACGTGGAGGGAAAAGGATCAGGGAAGCCCCATTCTGCACAAGGAAAAGCAGAATTGCAGCGCGGATCCCGCTTCCAGCCGGGAAGGGCCCAATCCCTTTTCCAGAGGGACAGCGGCTCCGCAAGGCTGCACCCAGCAGAGGTTCAGCTCCACCCTCATCCCCCAATCCAGCTCCTTTCCCAGGCCCGTGTGTGGCACAGCTCTTCCCAGAGGTGTCCCTGGGATGGTGTCCGTGTCCCAGCCCTCTGGAACAGCCTGGGGCCAGGAATCGTGTCCGGAGAGCAGAGGTGTCCCAGCCACTCCCAGCCCGGCATCCAGGGGCTCCCTGCAGGCACCTCGCCACAGGATAAGGATAAAGCTCCCTCTGATTTAAATTCTCCCGAGGATTTTGAGGTGGAACCAGGTCGTGGTAGGAGGAAACTGCATCCCATGGGATTGTCCTGTGGCACCAGGACGTTAAATCAGCCCCGAGCACTTTGCAGCATCAGCCACACCACTCCACCCGTGGTTGTGCCTTCCCACGGCTCATTTATCAGTATTAATCACCCTCATTAGCCATGCAAGCCAGCTGCTGCGGGTTAAACCACAAGTTCAAATCTGAGATTAAAAAAAAAAAACAGACTGTTTTAAACTACCCTGAAACAGCAATATTTCCTGCAGAAAAGATCAGGATTTAACACCTCATCCTGCTGGTCAAACCCAACAGCATCCTGTTTTCATGGAATACACATCAATCAGCACAAATCTGATTTTTCAGTTAGGGATCCATCCTTCTGCCTCCCTGAGTGCCAAGAGATGTGGATGTGCCAGCAAAGAGGGTTTGGGGGGTGCAGCCATGTCCTACAAACCCAAATCAGCCCCAGACTTCAGAGACTCCTGAGCATCCTCACAGGAGATCCCAGAGCCCTCCCACAGCTGAGCCATAAAACCCCAAATTCCAATTCCACCGCCCCAAAGTTTTAATCATTGGCATTTCAAAGAGGTTCAGCCCAATATGGACAAATGAATGGTTTAAAGTACCTAACCCATGAATATACCCATATATTCCATAGCTTGATGTCTTTACCTCGTTAAGTCTCCATGTTTTAAGGACTTGGGTTTAGAATAAAATAATTCTATTAAAAACAGGCTACAAAAGCAATTGCTCCACCTGCTCCACCTCGCTCGGGGCTCCAGTCCCTGCCTTCCCTCAGGAAGGATCTGCTGCTGCTCCTGGTGTCCAGAACCCTTCAGCCACCCTGGCCCCAGTCCTGCTCCAGGGGCGTTTCCGTGGCTAACCAGGAATTCTGCAACCATTAACGGGCACAGGACAAATTCCTGACAAAACCCATCACAAACTGGGATGAACCCCGAGCTGGGAAGGTGCAGATCCACTGAAGTTGGAATAACAACACCTCCAAGATCCCCAAGTCCAGCCCGTGACCTGTCCCCAGCCCGGTGCCACATCCAATCCTTCGCCGGGCGCCTCCAGCCTCCCTCACCGGGAGCGGAGAGCATCCAGGTGTCCTCATCTTCCCGCTGACACGGTGATGTTCCCAGGACACCTCCTCTCCCGGAGCTCTCCAGGTTGTTTTTCGGGGATTTGGGAGCCCCAGGCTGTGCCCTTTGAGGAGCTGGCCCTTCTCGTGGAGGGAGACGAAGATGTTCCAGGCCCAGCGCAGCGGGGGATGGGACGCGATGTGTGTTCAAACGATCCTGCCCAGGCACTGATTGGATCTGAACAACGTCCTCGGGATGGATTTATCCACCCGAACCTGCTCGTCTGGGACACAGGAAGGTGCAGCCCCGGCCAGGAGGGTCAGGCAGAGGCGGCTCTGATATCTTCAGCTCACACCTTTTTATCTGCGCACTCATCACCCCCAGGCTGCCAAAACCTCCCCTGTCTTTGTTCTCAGCCCCTCCTCCGGCAGCTCTGGGCTTTCTCTTGGATTTCCTCCCAGCCTCCAGGCTGGAGGGTTCAGGGATTGCCCTCGGAGCCCGGGGCAGCTCTGATAACCCCTTATCACCGCTGGGATTTCAGCGCATCAGCAGCGCAGAAGGTTTTTAATCACATCTTCCTAAAAGCTCCGCCGCAGCACACGGAGAGCCGCTGCCAGGGAGGTTCAGCTCTTGGCTCAGGGGCTCTGCCTCGCAGCCCACCCAGCCTCGGGATGGGGCAAAGGGTCTCCCAAAGCTCTGCCAGACGCCAGGAAAGGAAAACCCAAACACCACGGCACGAGCCTGAGGATCCTGTACAGGCACAGCAAAGTGGCTTTGCTTTAATTAGATTTTCTGCAGCTCCAGGGACGCTGGGGGCCCATCCCAATCTCTGCTGCCACACAAGGAAACAAAGCAGCTCCACGCTTCCACCTCAGCGATGAGAACAGAGCAGTTGCCAACAGCGAGTCCCTCCCCACAATCCATGAAACACGGGATAAACGGGATGTTAAACACGGAGGGACATCGGCGTTCCTGAACTGCCTCCCTTTCAGGTGCTCCACAGCTCCAGCATCAGGCCCTGCCTTTCATCCCATAGATAATCAAAGGACATTTCAAATGGCTGAGATTTACTCAGTGGCTAAAACCAGAACGAGCACAAGCTGTGCCCGATGCCCACCTTGTCCCCAGCCCTGAGCACCGAGTGCCACCTCCAGCCCTTCCTGGGACACCTCCAGGGATGGGCACTCCAAACCTCCCTGGGCAGCCCCTGCCAACGCCTGAGCACCCTTTCCATGGGGAAATTCCTCCTACAGCCATTGGGGAAGAAAAAGCACCAAACACCTGGAAGAGATGGAAGTGGGCCCTTCGACAGGGTTCAGGTGCCCAGTGGTGCCTCAGGAAAATCATGGAATGGTTTGGGTTGGAACAGAACTTTTAAAGCTCATCTCATTCCATGAGACAGAGCAGGGACACCCTCCCACTGTCCCAGGCTGCTCCAAACCCCATCCAACCTGGCCTTGGACACTTCAGGGATCCAGGGGCAGCCTCTGGACAGCCCTGACAGCTCTGGACAGCCTGTGCTGCTGTGTGAGCCCCTGGGTCAGGGTGAGAAGCTCCGTCCTGGGAGTGCCCTGGGCTCCGGGAAGGTGCCCCGGGCAGGTCCCCCCGGCTGCTCCCCCTGCTGCATCCAGCGGTGCCCAGGCCCTCAGGACACCCCTGCCATTCCCAGAGCAGCTGCTGCCTTCACGCGGAGCTGCAGCCGTGAGAAGGTTCTCCAGGAATGTTTATTCTGCTGCTCATTGCTAAGCAACCCCTGCCTCTCTCACAGCCGCACTGCCACCTCCGGCATCGGCACCTCCTCCCTGCTCCACTCCCTGGGATGCTGCAGGCTCCGTCCAGCCCCGGCACCTCCTCCCTGCTCCACTCCCTGGGATGCTGCAGGCTCCGTCCAGCCCCAGCACCTCCTCCCTGCTCCACTCCCTGGGATGCTGCAGGCTCCTTCCTGCCCCCTCCAGCTCCCTGCTTTCCTTCTCGCTGCACCAAACCTCCACAGCTTCTCCTTCCACCACCTCCTGACCCACCTGGTCTCCTCCTGGCATTTTTGGCCCTTTAGGGGAGCGGTTGGATGTTTTCGTTGAGCTGGATCCACCTGCTGCCCCACGGGCAGTTGTGCTGGTGGGTTTGGGGACAGGGAAGCACAGGGACGGGCCAGGAGCACTCCAAGGGCAGAGCTCTGCCCCACAGAACCCTTTTAGGATCCCAAATCCTTTGTGATTTGAGGAAACTTCAAGCACAAGACACAGCAGGCACCTGCCCTGGCAAACGCCCTCCACGTTCCTGCAGGGCTGGGGACAGGCTGGGCTGGGAGAGCCCTTTGATGCTGCTCCCCCTCACTGCCTCTCATCTGAATCTGCTCTGAAATCTCCCTTTGAGGCTGAGCCCAGAAGCATTTCAGCCCAGCTGACCCCACAGCCCCTCAGCCCAGGGCTTCCCTTCACGGGGCTGGCACCTCCAGCATTCCTCATCCCTGATCCGTGCCTCCCTCCTCGCTCATTCCACTCTAAATTAAACTACAGAAAAAGGGATCCCAGAGTCCCAGACTGGTTTGGGTTGGGAGAGACTTTAAAGCTCACCCAGTGCCACCCCTGCCATGGCAGGGACACCTCCCACTGTCCCAGGCTGCTCCCAGCCCCATCCAGCCTGGCCTTGGGCACTGCCAGGGATCCAGGGGCAGCCACAGCTGCTCTGGGCCCCCTGTGCCAGGGCCTGCCCACCCTCCCAGGGAACGATTCCTTCCCAATATCCCATCCATCCCTGCCCTCAGGCAGTGGGAAGCCATTCCCTGTGGCCTGTCCCTTGTAAATATCCCTCTCCCATCTTTCCTGCAGGCTCCTTCAGGAAAGGTCCCAACTGGGTCACCCTGGAGCTTCTCCTCCCCGCCATGGAGGCACCACAGGGGCTTTTCCCAAGGGATGCAGCAGCTCTGCCCCAGTGCAGGAACAGCTTCCAGGATCGCTCTGGCTCCTGCTTTTTGCCTCTAGTCACAGCAAGAGGAGGGTCCCATCACATTCCGTACCTGCCTTTTCCAGGGCATATTTTCTTCTGCTGTGGGAGCATCCCCGGGATCTGCCCTCGCTCCCCGGGACCACCAGGGGCATCCCAAATCCCTCACAGAGCTGCTCCTCACCACCACAGCCTCCCACCTCCAGCAGTGCCTGCAGTGGGGGAAAGCTGGGAAGAGCAGGGAAGGGGATGGCAATGAGCTGCCCTACTTTAATGCTATTTTTGAGAGCTTTCCCTAAATTCTGGGACTATGGCACTATCCCTGAGGCTTCCCCACACCCAACCCACCACTGCCGACAGCGCTGACCCTCAGCCGTGCTGGGATTATTTTCCTTTAAAACTACAACTCCCCCAACTTTAATATATTCAAGGAGAGCTGTAACTAAATTTCCAGCGCTCCCACGTACGAGGGTGTCTGTTCAAGTGAGACGAAGTTTTGCAATTCAAAACCCGTTTCTTCCCAAAATTTCTTCCCCCAAACTCTCCGGCAGTGGCCACATCCCTTCAGCACTGCAGGGTCTCAGTGCAGAACCACTGTCCATTTGGAATTGAATCACTCGCACACATCCAATCTTCCTGTTTTATCCACACACCCAATGAAAGGCAGCAGCAAAAGGAGCCAAATTTGGTTCAGATTTGTTCTGGACAGGCTCCAAGTGTGGTGAGGTTTGTGTTGCCTCTCTGGAGGTGGCAGTTTCTCAGCCCTGGAATGGCAAGTGAAGAGCACAACCTTGTTTCAGGAGGCTTTTCTGCAGGTTTTAAATAGCCTGGCAGGAGCGCAGCCCTGCAGCTCCTGAATACCAATGCACAGCTCTGCACCTCCTCAGGGCTCAGCAGAGCCCCAGGGCCCAGCACCTTCCCATTCAGCTGAAATCAGATTTAAACAGAATGGCACAGCCTGCTCCAATTTACCCAGATTAATCAAATTCTTTGCCCATTTTCTATTTCAAAATCAAAGAAAGCTGTGGTTGCCCAAAATAACCCCAGGAAAGGCAGCTGTGCAGCAGAGCAGCAGCCTCTCACTTTCCCATTTTCCTTGGTATAATCATGGAATCCCAGATGGGTTTGGGTTAGAAAGGACCTTAAAACTCATTTATTCCACCCCTGCCGTGGGCAGGGACACCTCCCACTGTCCCAGGCTGCTCCCAGCCCCAGTGTCCAGCCTGGCCTTGGGCACTGCCAGGGATCCAGGGGCAGCCACAGCTGCTCTGGGCACCCTGTGCCAGGGCCTGCCCGCCCTCCCAGCCAGGAATTCCTGCTTGGAATGGAGCAGCCCCTTTCATTAGTGCTCAGCTTTGATGGATGTGGGACAAAGGGACAACCCTTCCCTGGGCGATCACAATTCCGTCCTTCGGTGCTCGGGGGTTTATTTTAAAGGTTTCTCTTCATTTCCTGATTTTTGCGTGAATGTGAAGGAAATGAAGCCCCCCTCTGCTGGAGATGCCCAGCGCACCCAGCCCCCAGGAGCACACCCTGGGGACACAACTCCTGCTGGGAGAGCAGGCGTGGGCCCAGCACCCAAACCCCGCTGCCAGGGGCCCTGAGCCACGACCGCAGCACCTCCAGCAGGGAAAGGCACCAAATATCCTGAGATCCAGCTGGAAAGCTGAGCCAGCACTGCCAGGATGCAAATTCCTCAGGTTCAGCACCCATCAGAGCCAGCACAGACCTCTGGGTGTGCAGGGTGGCCTGGGCCAGGGCCAGGATCACTTCTGTGCTAATTAATAACTGCTTGATTGAATTGCTGTGATTACACTTAATACCTGCTCCTGAAAGAAATGAAACTCTTATATTCTGAAGAACCCCCAGAGCCCTGCAAGTCTGCATCCCAGCACACTTGAAAACAGAGCCCACAGGGGGAGAAATCCTCCTTGTTTCAAGCGCCACATGGATTTTAAAAACCACAATTTCTCCTCTCCCTGCAAAGCCCAGCAGCCTTTGGGCCACGCCACCCAGCACCCCCCACTCTGCTCTGTGCTGACCGAATAAAAACACAGCTTGAACAGGGAAAAAATGGCATTTTTTCACCTGCTGGCTGTCCCCCAGCCAGATAAACCCTCCGGATCTCTTCCTTGGGAGACGAGCAGAACAACAACAATAATCCAAAGCAACGCTTCCATTCTTTCCATTTCATCAGCTCAGTCTTGCCCTCAGAGCCTCCCCAGACAAGCCATGGGGCTTTTAATGGATGCTTAATATGTCAAAGCCATGTATTTTTAATTAAAACACCGAGTTTGACATCCTGGGTGATTCACTGCCCACATAGCTGACTAACACGCTGTCTCCGGACCAGATGAAGAGATAAAACTCACAAAAATAATGAAAGCAGCTTTTTGTTGTTGTTTAAATCCCAGCACAGAAGATCTTTAGACCCATGACTGGTGCCTCCCACCGGGGCTCCCCTCGCTGGCGAGGTGGCCTTGCCCAAGCACAATCCGTGGGACAAAGGGATTTCCGGGAGCACCAGGAAAATCGAGGTTTTGTTCCTCCCAGTACCTTGGCAGCTCAGCCCTGGGTGAAACACAACCCTGCCTGTGGAACTGGGGGAACCCAAGCACCAGTTTGGGTTCTTTTCTGCATTCCTGGGCAGTTCAAACAGGGGTTTAAGGCAGTGGATGGGGTGGGGTGGTTCCCATCCCCAACCAAGCGCAGCAGATGCAAGAGCCACACTCAGAACTGCTCAAGTTTTGCCCCCGACTCAGGCCCGTGAAATCCAAGGAGCTCAAATCAGAGGAAATCTTGTTTGGTGCCATAACTTGCCTCCATCCATGTGCAATAAGGAAGGAATAGGAAGCAGGAGTGCTGCTGGAATGTGTTTTCCCCAAATCCACAAGCTCTGGAAGAGGAAAATCCTGGCCAGGTGCAGGACCAAGGTGGGAAATGAGGCTGTGGTGGGGCTCTTCCCACAGCAGATTCCCACTGGAAGTGCCCCCAAAGGAAAGGTCAGGGAGGCTGGGGTTTGCTAAATCAAGAGCTTTAATTAAAGAGTTAATTGTTTGTAGGGCTGGACACAGGGATGGGCTGCAGGTTTGGGTGCAGGATTCAGGGCAGGAGCACCCAAACCCACAGAGGAGGGAGGGATAACTCCAAAAATCCCAAGAGATTAAATCCAAACTGGGAGGGATGAGAGGAGGAGGAAGGTAAACAGATGCACAAGAGAATGCCCATTGCAAGCACAATTAAAAGAGGTTCAATAATTCATTTTCCTCGATGGAATCAATGAGGGGCTGGGCCCGAAGTCAGCACAGCCCCGTGTGGGCAGGCTCTGCTCCACTGAACCTCTAAAACATCCCCTATGGTGTTTCCATCCTCATTCAGGGCCCTAATAGATGGCATTTCAGATTGTTCCCTCACCCTTTTCACGCCCCAGTCAATATTGCATTAAACTGCCTGCAAACACCAGCAAAAATCCACCCTAAAGCAGCAGGGAAAAGGAACAGCTCCTGAAACTGGTTTTTTCTTTACTCAAACCCTGTCAGAGCTGTGAACTGAGCTTAAACATCTCAGTAAGGCTCAGCTGACCTGTAAATACAGAATCAACACCCCGAAGCAAGAGCCAGGATGGGACGTGAATGGATGAGCAGCAAAAATAAACCCGGAGAAATCCAAGGTGCCACAGGTCTGGGGGGGAAATCACCAAAGGAATTGGGCAGTGGCTGCTGGCTCCCAGCACCCTTTGGCACTGCAGAAATCCTGGGAAGGACCTTCAACATCTCATTCCAGCCCCTGCCACAGGCAGGGAATTCTCCTGGAGTTCCCCTGGGAGAGGTGAGCTCAGGGTGCTCCACCTGACGGGATTTGGTTTTCCAGGCAGGATACCCAGCCCCAGAAGTGCAGCCTGGCACAGCCGCTGGCTTTCCCAGGGCCTCAGCAGGGCTGCAGGAGCCTCCCAGTGCTCCGGGCACGGGAGGAGGTCAGGAACCTGCTCACAGCCAGCCTGGGGTGTGACCAGGGCTTCTCCCTGTTGGGGCAGCAAATGGAGATGGATGGAGCCAGGGGATAAAAGCGGGGCAGGAGAACAGCAGGGAAAGGGCTGAGAGGCTGAAATCCAGGGAGTGTTGGAGCTGAAGGGGGTCAGAACTTCAGGAGTTCAGTCAAACAAAATCCCAGCAGACACCGACCGAGCTTTGCCTCAGGAGGGAAACACAAACCAAAGCCACGGATGAGCTGCCGTGGCTAAGCCAGCGTGCCCAGCTTATCCCGGAATTCCTCCATGGATCAGGGATTTCAGCATCCTGACCACTGGCAATAATCCCCCCATCTCCGTGGCCTCCCAGAGCCTGGAAGGGCAGAAGGCTCCTCCCAAGCCAGGATTCCCTCTGTGCATTCCCAAGCCTTGGCCCAGCAGTGCTCAGCTCCTGCAGGAGCCAGGAAAAGCTCTGCCCTCAGCAGGGAGAGAGGGCGAAATTTAAGTGTCCATAAGGAAAGTTGGGAGCCAGAAACAGGAGACCAAAAACCACGGAGAAGCAGGAAACAGACGTTTTCCCCCATTAGGCAGAAAAACCCAGTTTGTTTCAGCAGCAGAATGTTTTTTATCTGGAAAAAACAAAATCAGGGGCTACAGTAACAGGGGAAGTTATGAGGGGATGGAAAACCAGGACAATTTATGGATCCCTGGGGCTGTCCCAGCAGAGTTAACTTGGTGTCACCTCGAGTTCACCCTCAGCTGCCACCATAACTCAGGGCTGAAGGGTGAAATATTCACTGGCCACCCCAGGAAAAACCACCCTGCAGGGAAGTGGGGACAAATGGGTCCTGAGACATCCACAGCCAGAAGGTTCAAGTGCCCATCCTCCAGCAGTGCTCTCGCTCCCACTCCAGGGAAGGCCCATTATCTTCTAGAGGATTTTTAGTTGAGATTTGAGTTGGGAAACTCCCTCTTGGGAGGACTGCACTGCCCATCCCAACAAAATATTCTCACTACAGCAAGGAAAACGGGAACGCTGGATTTGTTTATCCTGTTGAAGAGAATTCCTTTTGTTATTCATGTCCATAATTACTTCTATTTCTTTGTCATGACTGATAAATTGCCTAATAAGATTTGTACTCATGATTAAATCAAGAAAAAAGATTTGGACAACAGAGGAGCTGATTTTCCTACTGAAAAACATTTTAGAGCCACAGGGCTGGAGCCCCTCTGCTCTGGGAGAGCTGGGGGTGCTCACCTGGAGAGGAGAAGGCTCCAGGGAGAGCTCAGAGCCCCTTGCAGAGCCTAAAGGGGCTCCAGGAGATCCCATTCCAAGGGCTGGAGGGACAGGACACAGGGAATGGCTTCCCACTGCCAGAGCTGGTGTATTACAGAAAATTCAATATTTTGAGGTGCCACCACTGCCCATAGCAATTTGCCTGACCTGGAATGGGGAATTCTCTCCAGAAATATCTGAGGGGAACAATTACCTGGGATGCATCATTCAGGAAAATGAGGGGAAAAGAACCGGAATTAACGTTAAAGAGGAGTTGGAAGTATTTTTAATCCTCTTTTGCCTGAATTTGTTTCTTTATGTGGGCTTGAGAGACTGTCTAGGATGGCTTTGCTTGATTTGTTCCTTCTTTTATCCTTAAAATATCAGCAATGCCAATATTAGCCTGGTTTTCAGCACCACAAGCCTTGAATTCTTTTTAAGCCGAGCCTTAAGGAGAGATGTTGGATTTTCAGCAAAGCCTTCCTTCCTGTGAAATGTTAATTAGCATCTGAAGGGGAGAAATTAGGGGAAAAAAGGCAAGAGGCAGAAAACCTCGATATTTCCCTCTCAACTTCCCTTTCAAGCCCAGAGTTTTCACTCCCTTTCTTCTTGAAACTTTATCTGCACGCGTTTTCGCAGGTTTTTGTAGATCAGACACCTCAGAAGTTTAAAATAAATACAGTTCAGCCCCTGAAAGTCTCTTTGCAGATATCAATATCTCCCCCATTATCTGCTCTCACTGAAGGGAGCTGACAGAGCCCTCTTTGAGATATTTAGAAATTAAATAAGCCAGAGAACACAATTCTCAATCTTCCCATGATTTTCCTCTACAAATATCCCTTCTCCCAGCCTTTTGCTTGGAACTGCACCATCAGTTCCTGGAAAACCACCTCGGAATGCTGGCGTCTCAAGCTGTGATCCGCCCTCTTTAGGGACAAGGCACCTGAAAACAACTTATTCAGCCTGAAATCTGATGGTGGGACTTGTCCTTTCCAGCAGCAACGAGAACACCAAAAACCAGCATCGTGTTCTGAAGAAGAGATGAAAAGGCAGAGGGGCTGATGGGGCCCTTTCATCTGCAGGACTTCAAAATATCTGGAGGCCAAGAAATTCTGATTCCTCCCCAAAGCTCCAGGGCGGCTCCAGGTTGAGAACAAGAGGAGCAGCAGAGCCCTGGAGCTGGGAAAGTGCTGCCTCCCCCTTGGAGATTTTCGGGGAAAGTTTTCTTCTGGAAAGCTGAATCAGGACAGGATTTCTTTTCCAGGGCGAGGAGGCCGCTCTGGCGTAACTAATTCCAGCTCATCCAAACCCATCCCAGCTCACGGGAAGCAAAGGGCAAAGGGACAGCCAGGCAGGAACGGGGCAGCACGGGCCTGGCTGGAGCCCTTCCCGTGGATCCGGACTCATTCCCACATGGAGCGCACGGGCAGCTCACGCCTCACCGGAATCTGGAACTTGATTTCACCCCGAGTTTGTGTCACGGAACCCTTAGGGCTGGAGGGGCCTCTGGAGATGCCCTGTCCGTGCGGGAATGCCTGGCAGCTCCCTGGCCCCACAGGAGTGGCCAGTCCCCACACTCCCGGGTGGTGCCACCCACCACAACTCCCTGGCCCTTGGACAAGTCCACCGGGCATTCCCAGAGCCTGGAAATGTTTCTTTTGACTTTAAGCACAGGTCCAGCACATTCCAAAGGTGGACACAGCCAGATGACCAACAAATGTATTAAATGAGTCTACATGGTTCAAACGGGAGGGGAGAGGTTGGGGTGAGCTCCTCTGGACCCAGGCCCAGGGGAAGGGCCTGGGTCCAGAATTAAAACCTTTGGATAAGCTGAGATACATGAAGTCACACCAAAGTGAAATAGAAATATATATTTCTAACTTTTAATCTATATAAAAAGTGTGGGATGAGCGCTGGTGCTGCCAGAGGAGGCACAGCTTCCCCCAAATCCCCTCTGCAGCACACAGAGAGACCAATTCCATTTGGGATCTGCTCACCCTCCTTTGGCTGGAGGGACAGGACACAGGGAATGGATCCCACTGCCAGGGGGCAGTGATGGATGGGATATTGGGAAGGAACTGTTCCCTGGGAGGGTGGGCAGGCCCTGGCACAGGGTGCCCAGAGCAGCTGTGGCTGCCCCTGGATCCCTGGCAGTGCCCAAGGCCAGGCTGGAGCAGCCTGGGACAGTGGGAGGTGTCCCTGCCCATGGAACAGTGGAACGAGATGAGCTTTAAGGTCCCTTCCCACCCAAACCGTTCCAGGATCCCATGATCCTGCAGTAAATCCATCGTTCCCTGCTTGACGCGCATTTCCAAATCCCTTTTCCTTTGGGTTCCTCTGGATGCACGCCTTGCATCCCGAGCGTCCCACGCTCACCTGGGCCAGCTCCTGGCCCCACAACCCCTGCCCTGCTCCCACAGAACCCCACTGCCACATCCCCACCCCAGTCCCACCAGAAATGGCTTTTTCCCCTCGGGCGAGGTCCCGGCCAGGGCTGGGCTCTGTTTCACTGCCTCGTTTGCTGGGCCTGGATGACTCGGGCCCGGATTAAGAGTGGAGATTATTGAACATGTGCTGCTGCTCAATTAATATTTCATTGCTCCTGGCTCCTGTGTGGGCTGCCTGTTCTCCTGGAGTGCTCCAGCACCATGGAAACGTTGGGAGAGACTTTCCCTTAATTGCATGAATGGTTGACAGATAACAGCACAGCACCATGGAATTAAGCCCCGATGGCTGAGGAGTTCTCAAGAGTGGCTGCTGTTGGTTTAATTTTATTTTTAAACCTGGCAACATCTGCTCTCGTCCACCACCACTCATGAAGGCTTTAATGTGAACAGGTAACAGATCTGGGAGACAGGGAGCGCATAATTACCACAGCTACAACTCACACAGGTGAGCCCTTGAAACTCAGGGAGAATTTCAGTCAGGAAAGAAAATAATAACTAACTAAATAAAAGTGATAAAAAACTAATGAAATGCTCCTTTCCCTTTTAATTTGACCTTTCAGGGCAAGTTTAATTCCACAAATAACCACCCCTTGGCTTTAGAGCAGTCAAGGAAAGAGTGGCTGAGCTCTGTTACCCAAACCCTCTGTCAGCAAACCCAGGCAGCTCGCTCTAAGTCAGCTTTTTGGATTTCTCAGGTTAAAAACGTTCCATACTTGTAGGCCAGAGCCCTGGCAGTCCCTGAGCATTGCTATATAATGAGGCAGGTTTGCACTGGGCCTTTTTCTGAGCAGAGCACACTGAGACCCCGTGGGATGCAGGTTATCCCTGCTCCCAGAGACAGCAGGGATCATGGCAGGAATTCAAGGAGCAGCTTCAGCTCCTCTGCACACCCCCCTCACAGCAGTAGTCGTGCCCTGCAAACATCCCAGAATCCCAGGATCACTGAGGCTGGAAAAGCCCTCCAGGATCACTGAGTCCATCCTGTGCCCAATGCCCACCCTGTCCCCAGCCCAGAGCACTGAGTGCCACCTCCAGCCCTTCCTGGGACACCTCCAGGGATGGGCACTCCAAACCTCCCTGAGCAGCCCCTGCCAAGGCCTGAGCACCCTTTCCATGGGGAAATTCCTGCTGGTGGCCACCCTGAGCCTCCCCTGGCCCAGCCTGAGGCCGTTCCCTCTCCTCCTGTCCCTGTTCCCTGGGAGCAGAGCCCGACCCCCCCGGCTGCCCCCTCCTGTCAGGGACTTGTGCAGAGCCACAAGGGCCCCCCTGAGCCTCCTTTGCTCCAGGCTGAGCCCCTTTCCCAGCTCCCTCAGCCGCTCCTGGGGCTCCAGCCCCTTCCCAGCTCCGTTCCCTGCCCTGGACACGCTCCAGCCCCTCAGGGTCTCATCATGAGGGGCTGACACAATCCCGGTGCCATCGGCCTCTTTCCCACCTGGGCACCCCTGGGCTTGTGTCCAGCTGCTGTCACCAACACCCCCAGGACTTTTCCCAGCTTTCCAGCCCCTCTTTCCCAGCCTGGAGCATTCCAGGGGTTCTAACCCAAGAGCAGGGCCCAGCCCTTGGCCTTGCTGATCCCTGGATCTGGCCTGGCCAGATCCCCCTGCAGAGCTTCCCACACCTCCAGCAGACCCACATTTCCCCCCTAAACATGGACAAACCACTGCTCGGGGTGCTGGGCAGCCCACGGACACCCCTGACAGGGATCTGTTCCCAAAATCCACACAAGTGGTGCTCCAAAGCCACATTCCCCGGGATTTGCTCTCTGGTGGGAGCGTGGGGAGCTGGGCCCATTTCCCTCAGCTCAGTCACGTTCCCATCAGTTCTCAGGGTATTACTACACCCTCCTGGCACTGCTCGCTCTCAGAACGTACAGCCAGGCTAAAATTAGAGGTGTTGCGAGTGCGTTATCAGGAAAAAAAAAAGAAAAATTGGCTGAAAAGAATGGATCCGAGCTAATTCTGGCTGGGGCTGGTTGTGTTTCCCGTTCAGGAGATTGCTCAGCACCGAGGACTGGCTCTGCTGGGGGAGCCTCTCCCGAGAAAACATTTGGTGTTTCATTACTCTTCCCACTCCACCCCAGGTAGGAAAGAGATTGCCTCTAATTCTCAACACAAGCCCAGAGGGAAAGGCCTCCCTCTCCTTTAATCCGAGTTCAGGCCGGGATGAGAGCCGGGAGCTCCCGGGCACAGCGAGGACATGACCTCCATCCAGCACAGTGCCTCTGCCGGCCTGGCCAGGATGTTTTACTGCTCCTAAATATTCACCAGCCCAGCAACGGGAGCTGACGAGGAGCCAGGGCATGGATCTCTGAGCCTGGAACGATGGAATTACGGAGGGAATGAAGCACTGGAGGCACAGGGCTGAGGTGAGAGCGGCCGGGCTCCAGGGATGGACACAAGTTCATGTGGAAACACCAAGCAGGGCCCAACACGAGACCGCCCTGCGCTGTGCTCTGGGCCAGCTCCCACCTCCACCACACCACCTGGATGATCTCTCCTCCTTCCAAGGCTCCCTCATTATTCCAGCATTCTCCCCCATCCCACTTTCCACACTAAGGGCCAAGCCCTTCTCCCCCTTCTCAGCTGCCACTAAAGCTGGAGCAGTCCTGGAATTTCTTCCTGTTCTTGGTTAATGGTCAGGCAAGTCTCTCAGCCTCTCAAAATCTGCTCTGCTGAAATGAAGAGCTTTTCTTAAGTCTATTTGAAACAAATAACCTCCTCTTGCACGAAGGTCACTTTTAACAACAAGCTCTAACAATTTTAGAACAGCATCTCCTCCTTTTCAGCCAGGGAATATTTATTTTAAAAATCTGTTGGCTAAAAACTGAATAGTTGAAATTGATAGAAAGGAGACCAGCTGATAATAGTGTACAGTGACCTAGAAAAAATTCAAATTGCTGCCATTTTTGTCCATAGCTTACAAGCAAATTAGACACAAAAACTTGACAAAGTTTAGCTGCACACAATGAATTCAGAGCCCACTCAGAGTAAGTGACACTGCAGGGTTGCTGAGGATGCCAGAGCTGCACTGCCAGGTGGCTCACAGAGACGAGCTGTCAGAGCCTGCTCTGCCCCCAAACATTGAACTTGCCCAGAACTGCATTTTTGAAATGCTTTTTGAAATTAAATCCCACAGAAAAGATTACACAGCACCAACTGCACAAGGCTCCACGGCAGCCACACAAGAGCCAGGAATACTCCAGGAAGATCATGGAATGCTGGAATGGGTTGGGAGGGAGCTTAAAGATCACCCAGTCCCATCCCTGCAGGACACCTTCCCCTGTCCCAGGCTGCTCCCAGCCCAGCCTTGGACACTGCCAGGGATGCAGGGGCAGCACAGCTGCTCTGGGCACCCTGTCCATGAGCAGACAGGCTCCCAAACAAGATATTTTTGGGATTTAAACCTCTGCCAATAGGAGTCTGGACAGATCCATTCCTTATAGCACAGAGCCTAAGCCACCCTTGCAGAAACAAAGTTTAATTTCATAAAATGATTCCCGAAACGCAAAGATTTCCTACGTTCTCTTGGAAAAAAGGCTCGCCTCGTTTTTCCCCGTGGGGATAAAGTAGCACTAAACCACCAAATTCAGGGGAATTTTAGATTCCAAGGCCCGGGAAGCTGGAAAAGCTGCATGGCTCCTCCACACAAATACTGATGCCGCGGGACCGATGCCCTGACATGGAAACTGCACGAACGTTTCTCACCATCAGCCTGTCGTCAGTCAGCTGCATCCCACAAACCCAGCCCTTCCCACTCCTCCAGCTGCTCCTGGAAGAGCTTTTCCCGATTAGCAAAGCAACACCACCACCGTGTGGCCGCGATCGAGCAGGCAGCAAGGACAGAGCCCAGGGAAGGAGGGCTGACTCCCTTTCCTACATATCCTGCAGCAGGTTCCCAAATCCGCCCGTGGAAACCAAGGACAAACCCAGACTTCTGCCGTTTCCTCCGGCGCAGAGCAGGATGTCCCACTCCAAACCCAGCGCCGTGGATGGTGTGCCTGCTCTCCCTTTCTGGGCTGTCCTGCAGCCGTTCCCAATCCCCCTTTTCCAGGTGCTCCTGGATATAGACCCGTGGATATCGCACAAAGGTGTGTCTGTGCCTTTGGGGAAAGGGGGAACATCCACTGCCAGACAAACACCAGGGGAATTGCAAGGCTGGAGCAGGGGTGGACTGTGTCCCTGGAGATATGGAATTCCAGAGCAGTTTGGCTTGGGAGAGACCTTAAATCCTATCCATCCCATGGGCAGGGACACCTTCCACTGTCCCAGGCTGCTCCAAGCCCCATCCAGCCTGGCCTTGGACACTGCCAGGGATCCAGGGGCAGCCACAGATTTTCCTCTGGGAAATCAATTCCAGGGCCTCACTATCCTCCCAGCCAGGAATTCCTTCCCCATATTCCATCCATCCCTGCCCTCTGGCAGTGGGAAGCCATTACCTGTGGCCTGGCACTCTCTGCCCTCTCCCTCCTTTTATAAGCCCCAGCTGGTTTGGATTTTGGTCCCCTTTTCCCAAGCAGCCGAGTAAAACCAGAATATTTCCAAAGCTTTCCCTCAAGTTTCATTCCATGGACAGGATGGGAAGCACGGCTCACACCCAGGGAATAAAGGAAGCAATTAGGAAATTAAACTTCCCAGTTATCTGCACAGAAATCTGCAGCATTTGAAAGGACCATGGACTACGCCCAAAAACAATGAGCTTTGTGTTTCCATTTTCCTCCTGCTTTTCCGAGCTCTTTGGATCTTCCAAGCCTTTTGAGTAGCTCAAGAGAAAACCGAATTTTCATTTTTTTTCCCCAACAGTGCAGCCTCAGCCCTGGAAACAGCAGCAGGAACATCCTAAAGGCTGTGTGAATGCAAAACCTGCTCACTCCAGCTGGAGTCCTTGGGGCACTGGAGAATATCTAGGAAAATCCTGGAAAAAATCTCTGTAAATATTGAGCTGCATTTCCTAGTGAACAAGCCACCATCTCCCTCGGTCCTGCCAACATTCCCGGTGTTTAACATTCCTGACAGCTGCCACCTTCCACTCCAGGAACATCTGCATCCCAGAGACTCGCAGAGAACAAGTGGAGCCCCAAAACCACCGAGATAAAAGCCTGAAAAGAGGGGCAATATTCCCATTTCCTCGCTGCTCCCAAACAGCAGCACCGTCCAACTCCTGCGAGCATTCCCCCTTCCAGCACCTTTTCCTAGCAGCCAGGAACTGGGAGCCCACACTCCACATTCCAGCGTGATCCCAGCCTTTGAGCAAGCGGCTCCCAACTGCTGCCCTCTGGAGCATGTGAATGGATTTTGTCCATGTGGTTACCAGCAAATGAATGATTTAGTGACAAAATGTTTGGAGTGAACCAATTGAGAGGAGGGCACGCGAAATCAGGCTGGAGTGGAGCAGCAGCTGCTCCGCTTTGGGGAATAATGGAGCTGATGAACTCGCTTGTGAGGGAAGCGGGCACAGCTGCAGCTCCCAGGGAAAAACAGCTGCACAAAAGGCTCATTCTGCAGCCCAGCTCCGCTAAACTGCACAGAGCTGGGCTCGGGGTTGTTTGGGGTTTTTATTTTTAATTAACTACTTTGGGGGACAGGGAGAAAACATCTCCATCTGAAGGAGCTGCCAGTTAAGGGCCTGGGGCAGAGGCAGAAAATCCAGTTTTTCTAAAAGTACAGGAGTAATCCCATTGAATCCTGTAAAACCATGCCAAATAGACACCTTAAAGGCAAATTTTCTAAAGAAATACCATGGACCAAAACTCTTCGCATCCTAAGCGCAGACATTAAATAATCAGAGCAAACTTTCATTTGTTGTTACCACAATTTTCACCTTCCCTTCTAAAATTTATGTCAACAGTGGATGTCACACGCTCCCAGAGTCACATCCTATTCCCCCCAACTCCCAGGAGAAAGTCTGATCAACCCCCATGGAGTTGGCTGATTTCCCTCTATTTTCATCTATTTTTTTTTCCCCTTAGGAAGTCAAAAGATGCATCAGCCTTGCTGGATGGATGATTTGAGGCATTGCCAGCTTTCCATTCCATCCTGTACTTTCAAAGGCCCAATAGCTCAGCACAGGCAAGGACAGCAACAGGCACTGAGCAGTCCAAAAAATACCTAAATAACAGCTCTTTAATAAAACCATTGTAACTAAAATGATTCATAAACTCAGATAAATATCTAGGGAATTTCCTCCTCTTTGATCCAGGTAGAGCTGTGGGGCTGGATTCCACACCACAGAAGGAAGTGCTCCCAATATAATGAATATTCAGCTTTAACATTCCTCCAAGGCAGCAAAAAGCAACCTCAGCCGAACCTCTTTGCTTAAACCACAGTTAACATCCACTATTTAATTAAATCTTAAGCCAAATGACTCGAGGGGGGGAAGCACAAGTTAATGAACATATCATGACACAGTACATAAAAACCCCGTGACAGGGCCATAAATAACAAACCAAAGGCAAAGCAAAAGGGCTCCCGTTTAGGATTGGCTCCAGGACCCCTCTGCCCGGATTAATTAGGAGTGTTTGAAGCCAGGACTGCTCACATCTCTCCATGCAAAGCCTTTCCCTCCAGCCAGGGATTCAGACACGTAGCTCACATCAATACCAACCTCAGGGAGAGCAGCTCAAATCCCTATTTCCTGTCATTTTTGTGCTCAGCACCTTGGCATCCCATGAAAAGCAAACCAGGTTTTCAGTAAAGGCCCGTCTCCATCCAGGATGGTGGCAAGCAGGGGTTGTTAATTATAGATTAAACATCCCTGCAAGACTTTGAACCCGACCCAAATAAACCAAGCTGAGGATTTCTGAGTACCCAAAGATCACACAGCTTCACACACGCTTTAATTGTTGGAATAGTTTGAACATCAGATGAATTTTTTCTTGCAAAATGCTCTTTGTTCACATCACCCTATAGTAAATTAATGTTTGTATCACACCTACTCCTACTACAGCTCCAAATTTTGTTACAATCATCTTATCCCTTTCATGAGTTTTTTTCTCTTATATTCAATAATAATAAGTAGCAGGCTGTGAATTGATTATTTCCCAAACATTCCTCCTCAACACATTTATTCAGCTCAAAATGTACACTCTAACAGACATTTACATCCTTTAAGTAATAAAAGGCAGATAAATGCAATGCCTCCAAGGTTAAGGGATTTACAGCCATAACAATTATTATATTATTCATGACTGCAAGGTTTTTCTTTATGACTTTACAAACCAGCTGCACGTTCATGCGGTTTTATAAACCGCTACAGAAGAGCTGCTCAGAAATTTGTGTGAGAGGGACAGAACTAAAACTGGTGAGGGAATTAAAGAATATTTTCCTACCTGGCATGACAATGGATTTGCACTGTGGAGATCATTCCTTGGAGAGCTCTGCCAGGAGCACCCACACAGAGATAGGACAGAAATTCCCTTTTGCTCCTCAGGGATCTTTATATCCCCCAAGAGCCCGGGGAAGTGAGCCCAGCCCGGGCAGGTGGATCCGGGTTAAGGAGCAGAGGATGGGGGTGGAGGGCACAGCCTGGGCAGCTCAGGAGGTTCTCGTTATCCCGTCAGGGCAGGAGGAGGGTGAGGATGGAGGGCACAGCCTGGGCAGCTCAGGAGGTTCTCGTTATCCCGTCAGGGCAGGAGGAGGGTGAGGATGGAGGGCACAGCCTGGGCAGCTCAGGAGGTTCTCGTTATCCCATCAGGGCAGGAGGAGGGTGAGGATGGAGGGCACAGCCTGGGCAGCTCAGGAGGTTCTCGTTATCCCATCAGGGCAGGAGGAGGGGCAGGCCGGGAATGCCCTGGTTAACAGGAAAATTCAATGGGAAAAGGAGTCAGGTGCAAGTGGGACAAGGAGCTGATCCATCCTCACGCCGAGGAAAGGGAATAACCCCGTGCTTGGGGGGTGTGAGGACAGAGGGGGGGGAATGCAGAATTCCTCAGCCTTTGTGGGACAGAGGGAAGTGCCTGGGGATCCTGAGGTACTGAGGGGGCGAGCAGGGGGTGCCAGGTAATCATTGAAGGCTGAACAACAGCGTGGAATCAGGGAACAGCCTGGGCTGGGAGAGCTCCACAGGGATCACTGATCCAGCTCCTGGCCCTGCCCAGGACAATCCTGAAATCCCACCCTGGGCATCCCTGGGAGCAGTGTCCAAACGCTCCTGGAGCTCTGGCAGCCCCGGGGCCGTGCCCATTCCCTGGAGAGCCTGGGCAGTGCCCAGCACCCTCTGGGGGAAGAGCCTTTCCCTGAGATCCAACCTAATCCTCCCTGGCACAGCTCCAGCCATTCCTTCAGGTCCTACAGGATTTATCCTCCTTGTTTTGTTTGGGTTTTCTTCACTACTGCAAAAACCTCCCCTCTAAACAGCTTTTTATACAAACTTCTGACCCTACAGGGGATAAAGTTCAGCAGGAGTAAAAAATACCTGGTTCCAGAAGAAGAGTCTTCTTTCCCCTCAAATTCTCACACACATTCCATGATAACCCTCACAGCTGGTGTCCTCTCTTGCCCTTCCCTCACCAACACTCCTGAAACTCTGTCACTGTCCAAGCACAGTCACTCCATCCTCAGAAAATGCCAAATCAGCTGGAATGGTGTAAGCTGGGAGCTGGTAAATTCCACAGAATTGTTTTGCTAGAAAAAAACCCTTTATTGTAATGAAATGCTGGTGATTGCTGCAGTTTGGCTCCAGTGTGCATTCCCCGCAGGCACATCCAGCCCCGATTGGGTTCTTTGTCTACAAAATGTTGCTCTTATAAAGTCTGTACCACACATAAAAAACCTAAAATCCAGCCCTTACTCTTTAATACCCTAAAGAATGATGCATAATATTCTTGGGGGAAAGGGATTGTTTAGATGTTTAAATGCACAGCTGAGCTCTTCCCTCGTTATCTCAGTGCCACAATGAGAACTGTGAGTTAAGGACTCTCATCCTTCAGCCGTTGCGCATTTTTAAGCTGCTTGTTTCATTTCACTCAGTATCAGGCAATTTGCTTTGCCTGCGAGTGGAGAAGCTGTTGCCCAAAATCAAAATTTAAAGAGATGAGCATGAAGGAACTTTGTGAACAGTCCCCTGGTGCGGGTGGATAGCTGGACTGGTGCTTGTACAATGAGAACAGAGGAAAGAAACACTGAAGCACAAGGAAAACTCACTGTAAAGCCAGAAAAACTGGCTCTAAGGATATTTTGGGGGACCTGAAGGTGCTCTCAATCATTTTTAAGGCTGCCTATGCTTCCAGTTGGTTGCATCTCTTCGTGGCTGTGCAGGGATAAAAATCCACAACTCCTGCCCCTGTGGAGTCATTTCCTTAAGCAGGGAAAGAGCAGGAGGAGACTTGAAATTCAACTGTACCAGCAGAGAGCTCCAGTTTCTGTCCTCTAGGAAAGTCATCAGAATGCTTGAGATGGCAACAGGATAATGCTGCTTACAGGGGGATGAGGATAAGGAATTGTTTGGGTTGGAAAAGCCCTCTGAGCCTGTGGAGTCCAACCATTCCCAGCAGTGCCCCGTGCCCCCAGGAGCCACATCCACACAGCTTTGAAATCCCTCCAGGGATGGGGACTGCACTGTGCTAGGCAGCTCTTCCAGTGACCAACCACGCTTCCCATGAAGAAATTTTCCCACTATCCACCTAAACCTCCCTGGGACCGTAACATTCCCCGAGTACCGCAGGTATCCCCGTTACTGGACTTGTCAGCCATGTCCCTGGAATCTCCTCACTTGTTCCAAGAGGAGTTTGACAATCCATGTTACATCCTTTGGGAGCAGCAGGTTGGATGCAAACACATCCAACATTACATTTTTAAATGACCTGAGAGAGGGAGTCTGGGAACTGCTCCAGAGTGGAACAGTCGGAGTCATCACTTTCTGCAGGCTTTACCCGAGGAGGTTTCCCTGGGATAATCAATAAATTGATTGAAACTCTCGCCCAGGTTCACAGCCTGGGTCAGGGGGAAAATCAATCCCACTTTCTGTCCTGGCAACAACTCAATGTGGTTAGAAAGGAAAATGGGAGAGGAGATGCTGGAATATATCAGTGATGGAA